>BLBF01000026.1:11333078-11449766 GCA_015471245.1 Laticauda colubrina | reverse complement strand
TATCTATCTATCTATCTATCTATCTATCTATCTATCTATCTATCTATCTATCTATCTATCTATCTATCTATCTATCTATCCATCCACCCACCCACCCACCCACCCACCCATCCATCCACCCATCCATCTATCTATCTAATTTTTATATAACCCTGAATCTAAATAATTCACATAGATTTACAATTCAGCTGCTCATGAATATTGATTGACTATGATTGAATAATGAACTTTGGGGAATGTTTCTTATAGAAAAAGGATGATATATAGAAGGAAGAGAAAGAATTAAAAAGTGGATTCTGGGATTTCATTTAAAATAGACATGTTGTTATTTCTGGTTTCTCTTAATGGACTTTTTATTTATTTTTTATTTAGTATTTTTGTGACAATTATTTATATCCTATGTTTATTATTTTACAAATAATTTTTTACAAAGTTTACACTTGTTCTTTTTGTTATCAATTCTTTTTGTAGTTTCTATGAGTTTTTATTTTATAAATTAGTGCCTAATACAGTTACAATACAGAAAAATATCCATCATAAGGAGAACAAAAGTTGCCTACTATATTCCTAACACCTGGGCAGTATGCTGTTGCTATATTAAATTTTCTATCCATTCTTTGAAGGGAATATGAATATTAAATGCTCCATAATCCAGAACTTACCATAATCTTTTCCTTTTATTATCTGAAGGATTCTTGCTGATGATCTGTTCTTCTCATTCGAGTCTGAACAAAGTATTGTTAAATTAATATTTACATCTGTTGGATGGCGATCCACTGCACACCTGTTCAAGGACATTGTTTTGTGATAACATGAACTAATTCATTTGTTTGCTATATATGATTTCTACTTCTATATCACCAATTTATTTCTAATCACTGATGTTAAAGTGTACATTCTTAAATGGAGCATTATATAACAAACGTATGCAAACTGCAAATAGGATAATTCAGATTAGAAAATATATATTCATAGGCAACTCACACAGAAAAGAGCAAATATGTTTGAGTGGCAGGCTTCCAGGAATACAAAAAGTAAAAGAATTACTAGAACAAAGAAACTTACACCCCGGTGAATACCAACCCAGTACAAAAATTAGATAAACAGATCAAGGGAAGTTTCACCAAAGAAGACCAGTGGTGGATGAAATGTAGTGGAATCAGTCTCTCATGGTTCCATGGATGCTTCAAAACACACAAGCCAGACATACTTCTCTATCTAACTGTTTCATTATCAAGGACTCCAAACTACAACACCTCTAAAGAATTGAGAAAAAAGCTTGGGCACTTCACAGCAGGAAGCAAATACTCCATCAACTCACCACTATAGTGCCTGCAAAGAATCAAAGACAGGATAACAGATGAAAATGAAATCATGGTCTCATTTGAAATCACAACACTTTTTGTATCCTTAGACCCAGAATTAGCCAAAGAATCCATGACAGCACATCCAATTTTACCAAATACACCAAGATTGAAATAGCCATAGTCGTGGATCTTATCATCCTTTGCATAACCACATACTTTCAGTTTGATGAACAAATATATCAATAAATCAAAGAAATATCAATGGGATCACTACTTTCAGGACTCATAGCAGAGACTGAAATGGAATGTTTGGAATTTATAGCACTTCCATTCAACTCAAAGTATGGACCCAGTACATAGATAACACCTTTGTTATAAACACATACCAAGCTATCAACATCTTCAAATGAATAAAATTTACTGAGAAGAAGAAAACAACAACATGCATTGCTCCCCTTCCTGGGTATTCTCCTCAGCAGGGGCAGTGATGACAAATTAGAAACACAAGTATATCTAACACCTCACTCCTTGAGTTGTTGCTCTGGTGCTCCATTACCAAGCAACAGCAAAACTGCCACAAGAGAAACTGTAAGAACATTATTTATACAAGCACAAAACTCACTGCAGTAATTCTGAACATCAGAAAAAGGAATCAGATCATAATGTACAGTATAATATCTTCCAATAAGTTGGATAGCCATGCAGCCAAAAATTAACCATTCAACCCAATGCAGCACAACCAATACAAGCTGTAGAAAGGACAACACTGCCATAAATCAAAAGCATCTCAGAAACTACCAACGAACTATTAGAGCCACATGGCATCATCATAGCACATGAACCAACAAAATATCCTAAGTAAATAAAAAAAAACCAGCAATCCCAAAAGGAAAACAGAAGTCATCTACAATATATAGTGTAAGGATTGCAACAGCCACTATGTAGGACAAACAGACAGAAATCTAGTAGAGTGCATCCATGAACACTCATTAACAATCAGAAGACATTTCACAATACATGGACAGACTTAACCATATTTTCAACTGGGAAACTGTGAAGCATGCTAGACCAGACAAAGTCCAAAAACAGTAAATTCCTGGAAACCAGGCACTTAGTCAAATCAGACATTAACAGACACAACAACATAAACATCTACATGCCATTCAAAAGAGACAATCAAAAAGCTAAAAAGGAAACCTCCCCTTACCAGCAATCAACACCCACACCAGCAGAGAATTAACACCAAGAGTAACATTCAAACAGCAAAAAAGCAAACAATATCTGCCAAATAACTGTAGTAAACAACAGTCCAAACAAGGAATCACCAAGACAACTTCCACCAACAAAAACAGGTAATCCAGTAAAATATAAATGAGAGCAAAGTCCATTCCCTATGACTACTGATTGTGTTATCTAGTTTGGTAGTGAAACACCTGCAAGAAAACAACCAAGTTCAGAAAGCAGCTAGGACGCCACAAACTGATTGTTCTAATTCATTTATAATTTATTTTTCTCAGTAATAAAACAAGATTCCAAATACTTACATGAAGAAAGAGCTACTTTAGGCTATATTTATTTAGCTTCTTTATCCCCTATATTATTTTCCAAATAACTTTGATTAAGTTTTAGAAACTGGATTAGTACCCTTTTCCATTCTTCATAACAAGTATTTTACATACCTGCCTGGATTATGGAGTCCATGGGCAAAAATTTCAGGAGGCTGATTAGTGCTGTTAAAATGTGGGTTGGACTGTGGTACGGAATAAGGCACATGGCAGAAATCAGTGTCTACATCCAAGCGTAGTACCGAACCTGTAAAATCACTGAGAAAGTTGGAGACAAGATAATTGACTTTTAAATTTTAGCTTCTACTTTTTGCTCCAAACAGTAGTCACTCAAAATGAGCACAAATGGACAATGAATTCAATACAATGAAACTTCGGGAAAGGTGTATGTATTCAGAGTCTTTATGCCTCCCCTGGACCCTATCTTCCCCTCCCCAAAGAGATACCCCTCACAGTTTGGAAAACCTGATTTAAAGCAAAGTTTGTTTCTGAAAAATTAAGAAAGTCAATGTAACTGATCTTTAATTTTTACTGGTCATGTTTTTGTTTATTTTACATCAGATTCTCTTCTGAAAATGAATAATGTATAATAAATAACACAGCTTTAGCAATTAAATTATTTATTATGAATTATTTCCAACTATTTGTCATGAGGACAAATTTTAATTTCTCATTCGTTCAGTAAAGTGATAAGAAATTATTTAAATATAGAATGATAATTATTTATATTTCAAGAGCAGAATTAGGGTTGATATTTTAAAATCAAAAGATATAAAGGTTTTTATCTACTGGAAATTCTTATACCTTAGACCATCCATCTCCTCCATATCATCTATTGTGATCATTCCATCACCAAGGATTATGTATAAAAACCCATCAGCACCAAAGAACAGCTGTCCCCCAAGATGTTTTCTATGCAGTTCTGCAACTTCTAGGAAAGGTCTTGCAGTCCTCATATCAACTTGGTGTGGATTCTTTCTGCAATAAGGGAGGGAGAACATGAATCCCAACAATATATTTAACTTAAAGTAGGTATAGCATTTTTGTTTTCATCCTCTAAAATATTTTAAGTACCTCAGAATGACAGAGAGCAATATAAAAAGTTCCTTGCCATAATACAAATGCAAATACATTTTTTGTTGCTCGCCTTTCTTTTTGCAAGAGTTAGCAACATGGATGAATTTGAATATTTAGGAAGTGTAGATGAAGGAGTAGATTCTAACTAACATGGGAATAATTCAAGTTCACCTTTTCAGGCAGCTTATGAAGCCCATATAATGGCACAGTACTAGGTTGTCCTCTCCGATGACATGTTATTATGAATGTAAAGTAGTGCTGGGGTATGAGACAGGATATATTGTAAGTACTAACTAAAGTTCTTTGAAGGCAAGTCAGGATCTAAAACACATAGAGTTGCATACAGAGAAGAATTAATTTTAGATTGTCACTCATGATTGCTTAGAAGGACAGAGAACAAAACACTTTCCAGAGGGAATTAATTTTGGTGAAATTAATTTTAGTCTGGATTCCCAGAAGGGAAGGGCTGCATTCCAAGAAATAGCAAAGTATAGATAAGTTTGGTTGGGAGAAAGAAAGTCAAGATAATTCCTTCCTACAATTTCTCAAAGTATATCTTTAATGATGTAAGTAGTTCCTTTAGTTTGGCAAATTTATGTCTAGGAATGGGGATCAAAACTGCTTTGAAGTAACTCTGGGTATCCTTCTTGGTTTTGGGGACCTGACATCTATGAAATACCGTATTATAACAGATATCATCTTGAAGAATATTAGGAACCAATCAACATAGTTGGAATCTTTGTATAAGAAAAACATTCTGAGAATGTGAGAATGAGCAGGGTACCCTGAATAGAACTTTCAAAATCATCATATGGGCAAGATTACTTTTGCCTACAAATTACTGATTAGTCTAAAAAAGAAAGCAATATATTATTTATCCTGTGCGTGTATGCCTCCCAATTAATTTGTTGTTTATTCCTCAATATATAAGAAATCATTTAATTCCAAATACGGTGGGATATCAGAATTTTATATCATACACTGAATTATCTAGTAATCAGAATATATATATGAGAATAATTGAATAAATATAGGAGGGAGAAAAGTAAATGTAACTGTTTCTAGTCTCAACATTAGTTGCCTGAAATTTAGTTTGGATTGTATTATAATACACAATAGTATATATTATATACAGCATATTATATCACTGTACCTTTCATCAATCAGAGTTTCATCTTTGAAAGTAAAAGATACAAAAGTTGTAGAATTTAAGAGAGCATACAAGTGACACAAATACTTTAAAGCATACTACATCTTAGGAAATACTGTAGAGGTTGTATATAGAATTCAAACCTGGACACAGTGTATTCTACTATCCGAAGAATATGATCATGAGGCCCGATAGCCCATCGTTCTTGGTTGGTGGTATAGGACACATACAGCTTCCCATTTTTTTTGTAATCAGGATGGAATGCAAGACTTAGGAGCCCTCTTTCATCTCCACCCTGTAGTCAAATGAAAAACACAAAGAATTGTGAAGTTAATTATGTTGCTTATTGTGTTCAAGAACCAACCCACCCACCCTCCTGCTCCAAGTTTCTTTCTTTCTTGTGAGGAGTCTTTGCCAGGCTTCTTTCTTCCTTTTTCTGTTTATGAGGAAAAGGATTATAAAACACTTCTTCTTGATTGGGTGATGGGAGCAAGGAAGTTTCTTGAGAGTTGGAATAAGGTAACTGTTTGTTATCAGGCTTCTTTACCTCCACTTTTATGGAGTGAATTTTGAGTGTAATCTATGGGAAGCCATGAAGACAAGTTTAAGTGCTTGTGAGCATTCTTTACTGGATTACTTGGTTGCCTGTTGTATGCAGAAGGCAAATCAAAAGGTCTATAATCAGCAGTCACTTCAAGTATCCAAGCTTTAAAATACAGTGCCAACTCCCACTGTCTTGGCAATCTGTTTAGAAAACAGTTAAATTGCTTGTGTAATATCTAAAGCTTTGTTTTACCCTGGAGGCAGCTACATCACTTGTCACAACTATGGTGGTCTGTTCATCAGGGCTAGCAAGCATACTGTAGGTAATAAGCAGACTTCAGTTTCTTTGCATAAAAGCATCACTTTGTATGGGGGGCTATAGTGTACAGCTTTTTATTATTTCAAAAAAAGGAAGAAAGAAAGAAAATGCCCAAACATCTTTCTTTCATTATTTATGTATGCCATACAGATTGGTATAGTTACATGTTTAGCATCAGTTTCACATACTGTGACAATACAAATGTCAGCAACAGAATAAAGAAAGTAAATAAATAAAAAATAAAAAAGAGAGAAAAGGCAGGAAGAGTTAGATCAGAATTAGGAATTACAATAATCAGAAACTCCCCTCTCCTTTCAAACAGCATACAAGTATTCTTGCAGCATTAGAACATGTACTGATGATATAAATATGTTCCCACAATGATAGAAAGATTATGGTCCAGTTCCAGTCATGTTAATTAAACTACTGCACACCCAGCGGGAGTTAATTCAGTTATAAGTAATTTATGTGCTGCTGATTTTAATGGATTTATTCTATGTAACTCTGGATCAAGATTTGGATGTGAAAATTATATGTGCGGCTAACTAATATTTTAATACTACTATGTTATATGGGAAGAAAGGAGATTGAGTAAAGTCTGTGTGCTTTCTTTCCTCTTCTCTGCTTCATAATAAGAAAAATAAATCCAGTTTCATTTTCACTGTGTTCAACAGAACTCCAGAATTTATTTAATAAAAGATGGAAAGATTATATGACATTGCTGAAGAACCATTCTATAAAGTTAAGCTGCTTAGCTGAAACCAAGGAAAGGATCAAAATCCAGAAAGTTACTTAGGCACATGCACATGTCCACTATTCTCTTCTGTTCTCCCCCTCCCAATTCCGCCTTGTTATGCTACACTAGAGGCCACCATCAGAGACCATTTCCAAATTTCCATTGAATTTTAGGTGAGGCTTGTATGGCAGCATGTAGGTCCATTCTCAGAGTTTCACTGCTCTTTGGATCCTAGCCAGAGTTCACTAGACAGCATTTTCAATAGCCTGATAAGTACTTCTCCAATTAGCAGCATGTAGGATGAAAGCTTTGCAAGACCATCAATCCCTTTTTTAAAAATTCATAAATGAAACTATTGCACAGCAGTTTTGAAGTTACTTGGACATTCTGATGCCAGTTTTTCTCCAAAGAACATAATAGAACAATAGCAATCCAAACTCTAATTATTCTTAATTTAATTGTCTTTCACTTGAATAACTTTTTATATGATTTATGTACACTTCACTGACTCTTCATTTTTTTTCCTGTAAATTTATGTTTGTGTTGCTTCCAGGAAAAGCATCCTGAAAATGTCTGAAAACAGCTGTTGAAATTCAAAGATCTAATTTACATTTAACTGACCTATTCTTTTAACAGAAATGAAATTCTAGCAAGTCCTTTTGTATTATACGTTTTTGAGTAATGTAGAAAATACTACTATAATTATTGGCACCTTTTCCAAATTAATGGCATGTGTTAGGATTCCATCAACATTTAAAAATTAAATTCTTTTTTTAAAACAAAAAGCATTGAGCACAGTGCAGTGATAAACTGAATCTGTTAAAAATAATAAACCAACATTTATGAAAACATACAGTCTGAATGATTTTGAAATCCATTTTGTATTAAAACTTCTACCTTTCTTTAGGGAGAAAGTTGAAAATTAGTATTTGACAGGAAACTATGGCATTCATATAAATGTGTATTTATATGAAATGGATCATCATATTATGGATCTACTGTTTGCTTCTATAGAACCATGTTATATGAACATTTATGAGATTCATTAATAACAGGTTTGACCTTTGATTCAGAAGAACACTGGACACATTGAGATAATTCTGTATTAGGTTATGAAAAAAACTGAAATGAAACTCATGGCTTAATCGCTATATGCTTCACTTAAGAAATACAAAAGTCTAAGAAGCTTTGGCTGGAGCCTCATCTATGATTCTAAAATCAGTCTTATTCAAATCACATGTATCTAGAAGCTGGCCATTTGCCCTTCTCATTAACCTGACAAGAAAATAATACAGGTAATCCTCAACTTATAACAGTTCATTTAGTGACCATTCAAAGTTACTACAGCACTGGAAAAAGTGGCTTATGATCATTTTTTACATTTATGTCCGTTGCGGCATCTCCTATGGTCAGGCGATCAAAATTCAAATGCTTGGCAACGGACTCATATTTATGACGGTTGCACTGTCCCAGGGTCATGTGATCATCTTTTGTAACCTTCTGAAAAGCAAAGTCAATGGGGAAGCCAGATTCATTTAACAACCATGTTATTAACAACTGTAGTGATTCACTTAACAACTGTGGCAAGAAATGTCATAAAATGGGACAAAACTCAACAAATGCTTGGCCCAAGGGCTAATCAATAAAGTAAACTCAACAAATGTCTGAGTTAGCATCAGATATTTTGGGCTCAATTGTGGTTATAAGTCAAGGACTACTTGTAAATTTCTATATTTTTTTTTGACACAATGAGTTAAAATTCTCCAAATCAAAAAACTTATCATCAGGATATCAAAAGTAATAAATTTCCAAGAAATAATGTTGAGTTTTAAAGTGTTTTGAAACTTGGTCTCTTGGAATTTTCCTCCTTCTCTTCTTCCTTTACCATGTGATTGAATGGATAATGCACATCTTGGCTTTTCAGGAACAAAATATCTAAGATTCTTAAAAAAAAACATCACTACATAATGTTATTGAGCATATGAGCACTGATAAGCAGCATCTCCTCTTTCCATGTCATGCTGAATACGACATCAAAAAGCTGGTCTCCACATATGGTATACAGCCGAGGGGGCGTGCATAAGCGCATCAACGTGCCTACCGTCTCTGTCCTATTGTTTCTTTTTATTTTTCTTATATGTATCCATTTCATGTATTCATAACTATGTTTATACTTATATCTGTTAACTTATAATTCCTTGACAAAATAAATAAATAAAACAAAACAGTGTCATTGCAGTGTAAGGCTTCCAGAGGTGGTATTCAGTCAGTTTGAACTGGTTCTGGCGTACCAGTAACGGGAATTTTGAGTAGTTTGGAGAACCAGCAAATACCACCTCTGGCTGGCCCCGCCCACACCTTATCCTGTCCTATGTTCTCTTGTTTTTTAGCTCTGCTCATTCACACGGTAGATTGCGCCTCAGCTGAGCTAAAAACAGCTCACCTCTCTAGTGCTGACAGCAGGTAGTTGATTGCTGCGTGCACAAAGCGCGCTCTCATAGAACCAGTAGGAAAAAATTTGGAATCCCACCACTGCTTCCACACACTGTATACTTCAAAGCTTCAAAGCTGCAGTTCACATTAAAATTATACTTCACCTTTGGAGACCTACTCTTCAGTAATATCACCCATCTATCTTGCAAAGGAGACTGCTGCTCATCATTTTTTAGGTACTAAAATTCTACAGAAGTACAATTTGTTTGAAAAAGATTAAAATCTAGCTGATAATTTAGTGCAGATATGCTGATTGGCATACACTGCTCTTAACAAAGCCTATCTTGACCTAGTAGCTGAGTATATGGAGATCTTGCTTCCCTTGGCTTTCATTTCAGTAGGTGTTTCTAGATATTAGCTTCATGTACAGATGCAACCATGAAATATGGCATTCATATAACTGAGTTTAGAGTGGTACAGTGGCATTATATTTTGTTCCATGCTTCATTGCAATATATAGACCTATGAAATCAGAAATAAGCCTCCATCTTCTCTCCAAGATGCAATGCTACATACTGCACCACTGCAGTTTTGATGTCTTCATTCTAAATTCTTTCAATCTTGGAATTCTTATGATTACAAGTACTAATTACACACAGAGGCATATTGGTATCAGATAGTAGAAGGTAAATGACAAGTGAATTTTGCTTTTTAAACTGAAATTATTCTGATACAAAAGACAGAATTCTCTGGAATATGTAGGAATGAGAAATAATAGGAGGGAAAAACTCGGCCCACTTAATGAATGCATCACTTAGCAACTGAAGTTCTGGTTCCAATTGCGATTGTAAGTCAAGGACTACCTGAATTACCTTGTCTGCCATATTTGGAAAAAAAAATCATAGTGAAAACCTAAGTTTATGTTCCTTAAACTGTGTTAGAAAGAAAAGTTTCTATAGTTCCCCTAATAGAAGGTCCTCATGCCACATATTCTAGTCATAGATATCCTACTGTCATCTTTTTCTGCCAATAAAAACAAAAAGAGAAAGAAAATAATGAAACAGTTAGGGGCTTTGACCAATCAAAATGTTACTAATGACAAATAGAATAACACAATATAATTTCTGATTCCTTGTTTCCACAAAGATTTTTAATGGACTGCAGCTAATATAGTGGTCATGCAGCTAAAGAGATTATCCTCACATCATTAGAATGAAATATAACACTGAAGTGCCTGACTTCATTGCTTAAGGTTTCACTGCTATCTGGTATTATAGTATATAGTTCCCATTGTAAGTCTAAATAAGAACTTGCCCTGACCTTTAAAACAGCAAACATTTAAACAACTTAGTAATATTATTATGAAATGGAACTTAGTGGTTTGGACCACCAGGAAACTCTCATACTTTTTAAAAAAGTTCCATTTTGAGCATGTGATTTTCTTTACCAATTATGCAACAGCTTGTTGTGACATAAGGTTCAAACTTTTAAAAAACGACACTTTTAAAGGAGATTTATAGAGTTGCTATTTTTACAATGATCATATCAACAATTAAACAAGACATGTTATTAATGCATTAAATTGATTTTGCTTGACTCCTTTGCTAAAATGTTGAATACTTATTTATTATGTAATTCACAGTTGCTTTAATGGAGACAAAAGTAGTTTCATTCCATAACTTCAATCATTTAATTTTGTGGAAATGCTTATATCCTTATTTATTTATTTGACTACCTTACTTTGATATAGAATTAAAACACAGAACAAAGTAAGCAATCAACACAAAAATGGCAAAAATATAATATAAAACAATATAAATTGAGGCAGACAACATGTGTTCTAAACTGGACTTCATTTCTTCATCTAACATAGAGACTATACCATTAATAAAATTATTAATCCAGGAAGAATGTTGCTGTCCATGCTATGCATGAGACACTGAACAAATAAATATCATATGTAAGTTTGGCAAGACAAAGAGGGTCAAGCTTCATGTTGTGGGTCCTTTGGGCAAGCTATGCTTTATAAATGTTGCAACTTTTGTTTCAGATGTCTACATTTATTGTTTGATGCCCAGATTTATTCTCAAAGTAGGCACCTATATAAATAAATGAATGCTCTGCTATTTACTTGATAATAAGCAGCCTATCTGTCTGCCTCCCTATATGCTGACTACAGATATGTTGGAAACAAGTAATAGTGAAGTAAATGTCACAATCCAGCAGGATAAGATCACAGAGACAAAACATTATTGTGCTGTCTAATACATCACACTATAAGTGTAAGGATATAGTCACATGATATTTCTAGATGAATTATGAAGTACAGTCTCTGAACAAGTCACTAATACCAAATAATAGCCATTACAATCTAATGCTGTAATTTAAGTTTCAGAATTGGTATTATAAAGTAAGGTATCTTCAAGACTAAAATGCCATTTGCATTTGTATTTCGTTTTAGGATGTTTCCAAAACAATGTTAATTTATCAGACAGCAATAATAGCTACATAGATAATTTTATCTCAGAAAACACGACAGAATAGAATCCATTGCCTTTTGATAAACTTCACTTGACAGTCAAAATGAAATTTTACAGCATCTATAATAACCACACTCCATTCTAAAGGCTGTAAATTGTAAGATTCTGATGCCAACTGTATTTGCCAGCTCAGCACCTGAAACTCTGCAACTTGCATAGTCTTGTTTACTATTTTCAGACCAAAACAAATAAGGGTTTTGATAACATTTTCCCTGGGACAATCAATATGCCAAATGTTTAATTTGTATCTTCAGGTATTTATTTTGCAATATCATTTTCACCACTTTGTTTAATTCAGAATACATAATTTTGTATGGTATATTTCTCAGGTTCTATGGAACAGTACAATAGACTCACACGCTATAACTCTGTGAATATATTCAATAATTTGTCCAAGCCCTTTATACAAATAGTGTACTATTCTTCTACACTGACTTTGAAAAATGAGTAATAACAGTTGTAATATAATTCACTTTCCTTTCTGAAGGATAAGTAGGACAAATTTTCTTAGAAACATTTTGCTTTTCATCCAAGAAGCTTCTTCAGTTCTGAACTCAATGACAAGCAAAATAAAATATAATTCTTTATTGGCCAAGTGTGATTGGACACACAAGGAATTTGTCTTTGGTGCATATGCTCTCAGTGTACATAAAGAAAAAAAAATTCATTCATCAAGAATCATAAGATACAACACTTAGTGATAGTCGTAGGTTACTAGTAAGCAATAAAATCATACTAGGAATCAAAACAATATAAATTGTAAAGATACAAGCAACACAGTTATAGTCATAAGTGGAAAGAGATAGGTACTAGGAAATGTTATTATAATCTAGTAGTAGAGAAATAATAGTAAGACAGTCTTAGTAAATAAGTAGATAGCGTTGTGGGAATTAGCTGTTTAGCCAAATGATGGCATTTGGAAAAAAACTGTCCAGGTGTGTCTAGTTGTTCTGGTGTGCAGTACCCTATAGTGTCGTTTTAAGGGCAGAAGTTGAAATAATTTATGTCCAGGATGTGAGGGGTCTGTAGATATTTTCACAGCCCTCTTTGACTCGTGCAGTATACAGGTCCTTAATGGAAGGCAGATTGGTAGCAATTGTTTTCCACAGTTTTAATTATCCATTGAAGTCTGTGTCTGTCTTGTTTGGTTGCAGAGCCAAACCAGACCATTATAGAGGTGCAGATGACAGACTCAATAATTCCTCTGTATAATTCAATATGTTTTGAAAGAAAAAAAAATCAAGAAAGTCCAGTTGACTTTTGGAAAAAGCACTTTGGGACTTTGAGTCAAGTAACTTGTCTTTGTCTTAATATGGAGAAATGATAATTAAGTAGCTGTGATCCATACAATAGTTTGGGAAGGTGAGGGTAATAGAGAATTCATCTGTCATGCCCCTATCGGAGCCTGAATCTGTGGAGAACAGGCTGGAGCTGGGACTGACAGAGGCTGAGGGGGCGGCCTCATTGGCTTTGGAGGAATGCGGAGAGAAGCAGGACAAGGCATCCCGGGTTCCTTGTGCTTGGGCTGGCTTGCCAGCAGGGAGGAACAGGGACCAAGAGAGGCAGGCAGTGGAGATGAAGAGCGATGGAGCTCAGGCAATGAGCAAGGACCGCCACCCTCCTGATCCCTGAGCATGGAGACAAGGCAGGAACAGCACAGGCTGACCCAACAACTCTGGAGAAGAGCGCCCTGCCCCTCTTCACAAGGCATACCTGGGGACTGAAGGAGATGCTGTGGGAATGGGCAGGAACAACACTGAATTTGTGGAGTTTTGTGTGCTATTGCCAATGTTTGGAGTTTGCTAGACTTCTTGTCATATTCCTTGTTTCCTGGACATCTTGCCTTAATCCCTGTTTCCTGAACTAATTGCCTTGTTCCTTTGCTTCCTGGACTCATTGATGTATTGCTTTGAAGTTGTTGTGTTAACAGTGTTTTGCTGGACTAGTTGCAGCCAGGAGCTGCTGGAGGTGTGTATGAGCACTTTCGTCTGGGATTTGCCATAAACATGGGAGTGTTTGGGGGAGAGTTGGAGCAATAAAAGGGCATTTTGAACTATCAGCTGTGTTGCTTCTGTGCCTTGCCCTGGGTCATCACAACATCAGTCATAACAAGTGTAAAGAAACCTATCACAAACTGGGCTGGTTTTTGACAGCATGTAATTATGCAATAAAAGACAACTTTTATGTGACGCATATAGATATACACAAATGTCCAGGGGCTATCTGTAGTCCAGGGCCTTGGTTTTCCAGTGCTGTTTTAAGTTCTTTAGTGGAACATTCTTCTAAGAACACTATTCAATTACATCAGAGGCCTTTTCAGTTAGGGCTGATCCAATTGCAGAATTCTTTCTTAGTAGGCTTGCCCAAAACCAGGGCTGTAATCCTTTCATTTTCAGGCAAAAACAAAAGCAGGTACAGACACCCTCTGTCATTTATCATTTGTTTACTTTAGTGTGATTTAAATAATGCTACTGTTTGCTTGCTTATTTTATTCACCTTTTCATTCAGGAGGGAAAATCTACATTAATCTACATTTTGCCCAAGAGTGATAAAACAAGTCGGAGATATTTAAATTAAAAAAAATTGAAAACTGCTCCCAGAATAAAGCTCAGATACAGTGTTCTGATTCCCAAATTGAACTTTAGTAAAGAAACCAAGCTTTCAAAAGATTGTTTCTTCGTTTTCCTCACTGCATTTTATTAGACCTTCAGTTCGGTTTTATCCTATTTTAAAAATGAAACGGAACACAGTTTCCTGTTAAAACTGGTAAGTTAAAGCCAATTACAGCGGAGGCAACATTTTTAATGTTGTTTTCTTTTACAACAGTCTAGAATTTCAAAAAAGGGATAGGGAAAAACACTAATAAAAGTCAGCCATCATTATGATGTCATTGTTATAGTTTCACTTGAAATAACCTAGCAAGTACAAATAATATTTGGAATGTGTGACATCATTAATATAATCCTTCCATTTCAAACTTTTTTATATTTAGACATATTTCCTGTTTGTTGTAAAGAATACCTTCTGCATGGCATTTGTTCCATTAACAAAACTCTGCTGTATATTAAACCATCTTTGCTGAAATACATATGGACACATCAGTCTAGAATTGATAAAGATCTGGGGTGGCAATTCATGGAAAGTGATAATGACTTACAAATCAAAGTCTCCATTCCACTTAACTGACTCAGCTGATCCTTTCTTTTTTTGACTCAGTAAATGCTGAAAGTAGGGGTCACAACACCTTTAATTCTGTGTGGCCAAACTGCTCTTATTGTTCCAATCCCTGATAAGCTCAATAAGTGATGATTATTGGCACCTTGAGCCTTTCACTATCTCTGATTTTATTCCACAATGTTATTTCATGGATGGAGATTGGGAGTGAGTCAGATAAGAATAATTTTGCCTGTATTTATAATTTACTTTAAAAACATACATGGAAATGAAATTTTATCCAAATTGTGTATGCATGCATTCATGTGGTAAACTGTGGTGAAGTAGCAGAAAATATTGTGCTAAATATAAATAACATGAGTTTGAAAAAAAAAATACTAAACTACGTCATAAATATATTCAGAAAAGCATACAGCTTAATTTTGGACAAAAAGCTATGCTTTTACCTGTAACTGCGAAGTATACAAGATCCTTCTGATGCTCATAATACATTATAACAGTCATACTGTGTATCGTATGACTGATAAAAGTGAAGTTGATTTTCAGAAAACACCATTTTTTGTACTCAGTCATTATATAAATATATTAAGAATTCTTCTGTGTTATCCTTCCGAAACAAACAATTGCATTCAGCATAGAACAAGAAAATTTCAGAGTCTGAAAGCATCAACAAGTTTGCAAAAGTGTAAAATGTCTTTGAAGAAAAGGCTTCAGGCTTAAAATAATTTTTCCTCCTGCAAAATCTCAAAGACTGTTGATCATATTTAGTGGCCATGTAAGGTTGAAAGACTATTAAGTGGGAAGGAAGGAAGGAAGGAAGGAAGGAAGGAAGGAAGGAAGGAAGGAAGGAAGGAAGGAAGGAAGGAAGGAAGGAAGGAAGGAAGGAAGGTTGGATTAAGGTAAGGTGGCTTAGGAGAAGAGTTTTTCTATACAAAACAAAATTTAATAGTTTAAAAGCTAGAACAAAACCATTCTTGTGTACACCTAGATAAATATATGAATAAATGTTTGGAATTTGCCCATAAAGTTTAACAGGATCAACTCTAAGACTCCTGATGTAAGTACATAAATGCTTATGATGTTATAAAATCTGCAAATCTTTCAGGTGGGGGATAAACAGTTTATTTTCCATTACAGATTTCAAGCTGGAAGGAAGTGTCAAACAACATATCACAGGACTCTGTTTTAGATCCTGTACTATTCAACACATTAATATATTTGTGCGCAATGGGAGGAGTAAACATCTTAGAAGACAGCACCATGATTCAAGAGAATCTTAACAAACTGGAATGCTGGGTAGAAACTAGCATGATGCATTTCAGTGGAAACAAATGCAAAGTTCCACATTTGGTAGGAAATATTAAACACACAAGTATAAAATGGGTTGGATCCCACTGGGGAGCAGTGCACGCAGAAAAAGGTTGAATGGATCACAAGCTAGGCATGAGTCAAAATTGTGATGTAAATGCAGAAAAGCAAATTCCATCACAGGCTGCATCAATAAAAGTAAGCTGTCTTAAATCAAGATAAATAAATTTTTCATCTCTATTTTGCTCTAGACAGACTACACTTAGAATACTATGACCATCTGGGCCTTTTGGTTTAGGGAGGACATTGAAAAATTGCACAGACAAGTAGTCAAGATAGCACACTAAGAGGTACAGAAGGAAAGAGTAATGAGGAATAGTTGAAAGTAATGAGTATGTTTAATCTGGACAAAGAAGGAAAGGAGATATGACAGATACCTAAAGGAGTATTACATAGAATATCTGTTCTGGAGGTAGGACAAGAAACAATTAGTTTAATTTACAAGAAAGTTGATTTGGTTGAATGTCAGAAAAAATCCAAATAGTAAGAGCTGTTTATCAGTGAAAGAGACTTGTAGGAGGAGATGATGCTCCATTGATTATTTGTAAACAGAGGCTAAGTGGTTTCTTTGTTGGAGATGTTGTAGTACTGTGGTAGCGGGGAGGTTGAATTAGATTATATCAAAGATCCCTTCCAACCCTTACATCTCACAGTTCTTTTTATTTATAATAATCAAATAATTAATCTTATTTATTCTCACTTTGCTTTTGTATACTCTCAAATTATGGTGATTCTGCTTTTCTGGCTATTCTATTTTGGCTATAAAAATGGTTTATGTTTAACTTTTCTATGTCTAGGAGTGATTCCTGTTCATGTAGGTTATATATTTTTGCTTATTGTTTGAATAGTTTAACTACCTTGAATTTTTGAAGATAAATTGTATGCTAATATTTTTATTTCATTAATCATATGGATCATAAATGTTTATTCATAATTAAAGCCCTCTAATTTTAGTATAACATATTACATTCAAAAACGTACATATGTTTTCAGGCAAACATTGCCTTAAAATGGTGTGCTAGATATGTTTGCCATCTTGTTTGTAAAAATAATAAAGGTGGAATACAAATAAATAATAACATGAAAAGAATTTCACTATATTAAGCACCGTTGTGAGTTTAATTGCTTCATTTTTAAAAATAATTGTAAATGTTTTTCAGAGTTACTCTTTTATGAGTCTAACTGCTCAAGTTCTCCCAATAATCTTCAGTACCTTTCAAAGCCTGTGTAAAACATTGGCTACTTTCCAGTAATAATATATGTGTTCCCAATGATAAATTGTCCAATTTTATTATTAAGTTAACTACTCTGAAGTTCAATCTTTTCTTATAATGCTTATGAATGTTATTTGGCTTTTATTTTTTCCATTTCCATTTTTTTTTTCTTTTTTCCTTTCCTCATTTTTGTTTCACTGTTTCCTCTGAAAACATCAGATATAATGAATATATAATGGTATAATTTTAGGCCAAAACCATTTCTTTATGCCAAGAACTGAAAAGGTACAACTGACTAGGAATGCATTTATAAATCCTGGAGCACCCACAAAGGATTGGTCCAAAAATATGTGTCCTTTCTGTAATATGGGAAAAGGGATGATTTAGAAGCATTAAACAAAAAAAATATGATGAAAGTTATTATTATTTGATTTCTATAGTTCTGACTGTAAGGCATTTAATTTTAAACTGAATATTTATCTATTGGATCTGAGACCAATACATTCCAGGGAATTTTGAGAAATGCTGAAATCTTATCTAGACTCCTAACAAAATAATTATTGCTGCTTGCAGCCCACACTGTTGCTTCACCATCATTTCTTTTCTATGAAAAATAGCTTTTTGTCCAGGATCCTACCCAGCACACAGCTTGTTTTATCATATAAGTAATGTCATAGAAGACAAATAAAATAATGCATTGTTAATAAACAGAACTCTTTTACTGAATTAATGATATTTGCTTTCAGTAATGTTTCAGACTTTAAAATATAATCGGCCAGGTTTTGCTAGAACTGAAGATATAATCACTTAGTTTAAAAATATAATAGAGTGTAGAAAGAGGAAGTGGATTTCCTGAATATGTTAGGGATATTTGAGTTCATGGTGTTGTTATGCATGAAAACACTGTGGCTTCTAACAGAGGTATACACTGCACAACTTGTCCCACCCTCACTATGAATGTGAGTCTCATGTTCTAAATGTTGATACAATATTCAAGTTGCTGTACCAGAAACAATTACAACAGATGTACCGTATAAACTTGGTTTATTCACAGAGTTGCTTGTGTTTGAGGTTTCATTTTTAATAGCCTTTCTTAAAATAAATATTTAAAAACATAAAGCTGAAATTTGACAGCAATCTACTTGGAAGAAATTTTCATCTGATTCAATTCTATATCTGAGTAAACAGGTATAAGATTGCACTCAGTATTTCATTATGTATTATACTCTTAATATTGCAGGTCAGATTAATAAGGTATAACATACTTAACATTAAATTTACAGTCTCATTTCTGCATTATAGAATATCTGAGAGTGCATATTCAACTTTACTTACTGTACAGCTTTTAATTCATAATTTACATAAATAATAGTATGTTTAAGCAACTGTGTTATTCATATAGATTTTAATTTCCTAATTTTCCCCCTTGGGCTAACTTTTATTAAAATTACTAACTACTAAAAACTACTAACTTCTGGCTAACTTTTATTAAAAAGTTATTAATAAAAAATAAAAAAATATTTTTATTAATAAAATAATTTTATTAATTATTTTTATTAATAAAATAATAAAAAGTTATTTTATTATTTAATTTTTATTAAAAATTACAATCACATTATTAGCTGGTGCTATGAGTCCCAGCAAAAATATATCAATTGTGTATAGTCATTACTACCTAACTTACATTTATTTCCTCAGTTCAAATTGAATGCTTTAGTTCATAGTTTGTCAAGAACAACTTTTTAATCCTAAAAAAGAGTGATATGGTAAATTGTACTCCTCACGTATATTTTGAAGGAGAACAATTGTCAATAAAAATATTACAAACTGAGAAAGCCATAATATTATTGAAAAACTGATAACTTAGAGCTAACTCACTCAAGCAAATATTTTTTGCAACAAAACAAACTAAATGTTGAATATATCCGATGGAGAATAGTTTTGATGGCTCTTGCATGTGGTCCAATATGCTTTCAACCCACAGCCAGAAGAAAAATTCTTGCCGTATTATTAGTAAAAGGTAGATAAAGGTAAATAGCAACCTAAAATTAATAAGGATACCAGTGCATGCAAAATAGATGTTTGTGCAGGTAAGATTATCAACATTGCTATGAAGCATTAATCATATTAAACCAAGCATTTAATAGTGAGTGCCATACCATGTGCATTAATCAAACAGATGGCAAGAAAGTAGGGGCAGGCAGGCACAACACAGGTTATGTAGACAGTAAACACAATGTCAAACATAAAGATCTCAAGTGTCTATGTACAAATGCACAAAGTCTGGGGAACAAACAGAATGAACTCGAATTACGAATACATGAAGGTAAATATGATATAATTGGAATGACAGAAACTTGGTGGGATGAAACCCATGATTGGAACATACTGGTAGAAGGATACAAACTATTCAAAAAAAACCAGACCCCATAAAAGAAGAGGGGGAGTTGCACTGTATGTTAAGGACTACTATATTGCTACAGAAATGCATAAAACCAAAGCTGAAAACCTCCTAGAATGCATATGGGTCAATATAAAAGGAAAAAAGAATGACATGACCATAGGTGTATATTATAGGCCATCCAATCAAGCAGAAAATATAGATGTCCTTTTTGCCAGCCAACTAACAAACATATGCAGGAAACACACAACAATAGTAGTGGGAGACTTCAATTATCCTGATACCAATTGGAAAACTTTTTCTGCACCAAGTGAGAAATCAAGTAAGTTCCTAACTAACCTAGCTGACAACTTTGTTGTCCAAAAGGTAGAGGGTGAAACTAGAGGGACAGCCATACTTAATTCTTACAAACAGAGAAGAAGTGATAGAGGGAGTTGAAACTGCAGGAACCTTGTATGAGAGTGACCATGTCATACTAGAATTCCACATAACACAAACATAAGCAACAGAACATAATGACACCAGAATCTTGGATTTTAAAAGAGCTGATTTTAATAAACTCAGAGAGAACTTGGGAAAGATTCCATGGATGAAAATCTTAAAGGGGAAAATAATTCAAGAATCTTGGGAAACTCTGAAAAGAAGATCATAGAAGCCCAGACCAGCACAATACCACCGAGAAAGAAAAACAAGAAATCCAAGATGGAATAAGCATGGCTGCACAAAGATCTCTTTGGCAAATTGAAAGAAAAAAAAGGACAAGTACAAAAAATGGAAAGAAGGACATATAACTTACGCAGAATATCAACAGATAGCCAGAATCTGCAAAGACGAAGTCAGGTTAGCAAAGGCTCAGAAGGAACATTCTTTGCATCCGTCTTCACACAAAAAGAAACCATAGCTCAACCCACCAAAAACATAACTGTAAAAGACAGACCAGAAATAAAAGTTAAAATAAGCAAAAAATTAGTAAGAGAACACCTGTCTGAACTTGATGAACACAAATCACCAGAGCCTAATGGATTACATCCCAGAGTTTTAAAGGAGCTGGCAGAGGTCATCTCAGAACCACTGCACCATATCTTTCAAAAATCCTGGAGTACTGGAAAACTACCAGAGGACGGGAAAAGAGCTGATGTGGTTCCCATCTTCTAAAAAAGGGGGAAAAAAAAAACAGACCCAGGAAACTATAGACCAATCAGCCTAACTTCAATACCCGGGAAGATACTGGAAAAGATAATAAAAAAAAGATCTGCCAACATCTAGAAACAAGTAATGTAACAACTAGCAGTCAGCACAGGTTTGTTAAAAACAGATCATGCCAAACCAATCTTATTTCATTCTTCAACATAGTGACTAAATTAGTAGACCAGCAAAATACTGTGGACATAATGTATTTAGATTTCAGCAAGGCATTCAACAAAGTAGACCACAACCTACTTCTTAGTAAGCTAGAAAAAAGTGGAATAGATAGCACCACCACTAGATGGAATCGCAACTGGCTGGCAAACCATACTCAACGAGTAGTCCTTAAGGGGTCTAAGTCTACATGGAGGGAAGTAAGCAGTGGGGTGCCACAAGGTTCTTTCTTAGGCCCAGTACTCTTCAATATCTTCATTAACAACTTAGATGAGGGAATAGAAAGGAAACTTACCAAATTTGTAGATGATACTAAGCTGGCAGGAATAGCTAACACCCAAGAAGATAGTCTCAAGATCCAGATGGATCTTGACAGACTAGAACACTGAGTCATATCTAGCAAATGAAATTCAATGTAGAGAAAAGTAAAGTCCTACACTTAGGCAAGAAAAACCAAAAGTACACAGTCAAAAAGTACACTCAAAAGTATTGAGCCTGGGTGAAACCAGGCTCAGTAGCTGTAATTGTGAGAGAGATCTTAATGGACAACCAGCTAAATATGAGCCAGCAGTGTGCAGCAGCAGCCAAAAAAGCCTAATACAATCCTAAATTGTATTAACAGAGGGATACAATAAAGATCAAGGGAGGTACTAATACCGCTCTATAAAGCCTTCGTAAGACCACACCTAGAGGACTGCATCCAGTTCTGTTCACGTTACAAAAAAAGATGTTGAGACTCTAGAAAGAGTACAGAGAAGAGTGACCAGGATGATTAGGGGACTGGAGACTAAAACATATGAAGAACAGTTACAGGAACTGGGCTTGGCTAATCTAGCAAAGAGAAGCACTAGGGGAGACATGATAGCAGTCTTCCAATATTTGAGGGAAGCAATAGCAGTCTTCCAATACTGCCACAGAGAGGAAGAGGTCAAGCTATCTTCTAAAGCACCAAAAGGCCAGACAAAGAATAATGGATGGAAACTGAACAAGGAGAGATTTAACCTGGAAATAAGGAGAAATTTTCTGAAAGTGAGAACAATCAACCAATGGAACAGAAGTTGTGGGAGTGCCATCACTTGAGACTTTCAAGAAGAGATTGGACTGCCATCTGTCAGAAATGCTGTAGGGTCTCCTACTTGGGCGGGGGGATGGACTAGATGACCCTTCCAACTCTATCTGTTATCTGAGCCATATATATGCAATTATATAAACTGACTTAGAAACAAAGATAAAAGTTTTTAAATTAGCAATCATATTAACAGTGGTTGATAGAAAATGTAGCAAACATCCACAACCCTAATCTGCACCGGCTAGTTGTACACAAGCTGGAAAAATAAGAAGTTAATTTTAAAATAATTATTGGCATTCTTAGGAAAGAAAAATAGTAGTTGCTGGAGGCAAAAAAAAAATAAGTGGGAAAGATATGTTCTTGCAAAGTTTTGCTGCTTTTTTTCTCCAGAAGAAATAGATGGGACTTTATAATGGGCTATAAGGATCTGTTTCCAGCTAAACTGTGAGCAGAGATAATTTGAGTGTCTAACAAATCCAAACTTATGCTGTGAGATACACAGCACGTACCTAGACCTACACATACCCTTGGTCCTTGGAACGAATATTGTAGGCTTTATATTCTTAGAGAATAAAATGCTAGGAGGTTACAGCCCAGAGTTTTATTTAGAAGTGAAACTGGATGTCTCCCAAAGTACAAAGACAATCTGGATTGGTAAAAAGTGTTCAGGAAAGATGGTTGAGGATTTGATGGAAAGCAACACTGCTAATTTGCTTTCTAGAAAATGTTTATGATTGCCCACAACTGAGACAGCTATTTTATGAATAGACATTTTGTGAAAGCACCTAAAACAAGCAATGTATATATCCAAAGTGTTTGCTGATGCTTACATATTCTCCATTACAGAACTATATAGTCCTTTAACATATATTGATACAATAATTAATACAGAATGGTAAGTGGCTGTATTCTGAATATCCAGGAAATAGTCCTGAAAAGATACTGTATAAATCTCTCTATATACAGGATAATTATTGTTATTACATAGAACATATAAACTAGGAAACAGCATTTGAAGGCAACTATACTCATAGATGTGAGTGAACATCGAGTATGGCTTGTTGGCTATATCTAATATATGCCTAAACACCAGCATCCAAGAATTGCATTATGTTGGATATCTTTTATAGGAAAGAGAAAACAAGCCCGACCTTGGAAAACTTGGCATCAAACATTTATTGAAGACCTTAAGATTATTAATGTCCCTTGGGATGATGCCAAAGATGCTGCAAATGATCAAAACCAGTGGAAGACACTTGCTACCCAATGTGTTTTACGCATGAACTAATGATGATGATGATACTAATAAATCAAGAAATAGAAAGCAAGTGAATACATTTGAAAGATCAAAGCAAATAATTTGGAAAATAAAACTATGACTTAAAATTTTGCACCCTTAATAATATTCTACCTGAACTATATACATTCAGCTACACTATGAAATGAGATAATAGTTTCATATGTTTAAACAGATATCTACCTTAATTGTTATGAAAGTAAGTCATGGGATATTGCTCTGAATAGCCAGAATGGCAAATAGCCAAAAGGCACAAAACTCTTCATATCCATGTTCTGGCTTCCATAAACTCATCTACATAAATATTTTACTCTTAAATACAGCTTTCATACAAGATGGGGTATCAGTTTGCTGAACATCCATGAGGGAAGGAACTGTAGTGATAAGTAGTGGCAGAAACATGTCTGAAGTATCAACCATATTTCTCCATGTTAAATGTCATTTTATATGTTTCTGTCCATTGTTCTAGCCTAGTTTTTTATTTTATTTTATCCCCTTTCCTCTCAAGTATTAACAGTATGTTCTGAATAGCTTCCAAGTTAATTTCAAGGACATCTCTATTCAATCATATATAAGATAGTATGAACTTTCAAATTATATCACTAGGTTTGATCAGTCCAGAAGTTTTGCAGCCTTCAACTATATGCAGACAAAAAGTGCTGCATAATTGTTTGTAACTTGAAAATATTTACTCCATATTACTTAAGAAGGCATACACTTCTTAAGTGGTTTCTTAACCACATTTCTTGTGGTTTCTGATCATCAGAGCCAGTGAGGATAGTTGATGGACAAATAAGATGGAAATAATATGATAACCATCTGGAAATTTGGTCTGGCATAAAAAATTGGCTACATAAAATATAATCAACATAAGACCAAATGAAATTAAAACTGGTGCAATGCTGAACATTCTAATGGAATGTTTTTACTTCAACCACCAGTCCTTCTGTCCCCTTTTCCAGACAATGAAAAAGTTCTTAAATATGTTTTTCTGTTGGGCCTAATTTAGTATAGTTTCACAGCAACTTGTTAACAGTCTTTTATGTTTTATATAATCTCTTGCGTGGTTTGCATTTGAAGTTTAAGACTTGTTTACACACACTTTAGAAAACAGCTTAAGTTTACGGTAAAGCAGCTGCTAAAAACTGAAGCTCCACTAATTGCTTCTCTGAACGCCTCTTGCAGTTCTGTTTTAAAAGCAGACTGACTTCCAGGGTTTCAGAAATGGGTATGAAGATGACAGGGTTTGAATTTGGGAGGTTTTGTACTTTGTCACAAAAGACAGGGCACTGAATACAAGATTATAAATTTTACCTATGGCAAATTATTGTTAATAAAATTGACTATCAGCCGACAATATGGGCTGAGCCTCATGACTCCCTAATCACAACACAAACATGCCCTCACAACAAGGTTTTGATGTCTCGTCTTCATGGTTGCATTCATTACATGTCCAGCTGAAAGAAGTTAAAGTTGTCTTCAGCTATTTCAGTTTTAAAATAACATTTTCTGTTATCTACTGACACAATTTTTGTGATGAACACTGTTTTGTTCGGAAAACACACGAGGTAGACCGGGTTCCAACAACAAATACTTTTATTATCAACAGTTAGTAACGGAACGCTGGCTGAAGCCGGGGCCAGCCCTTTTATACAGGCTGGCTTGCCTGCTTGCAGCCAATGGCAGCTATTTGGATTTGCCGCCTTTTTGGCAGCTCTTTGGATTGGTTCCTAGTGAACCAATCCACTGTTCTTGTCCTTGGCCAATCAGAATGGTAGATTTGGAGTCATCCACTTTACATACAGAACAAACACAATATTGTGTACTTAATATACTGTAGTTGATGATATGGTCAATGATATCAGCCCACATCCTATTGGCTATACTTTCAAGTCTATATTGGTGTAGCATGCAGGAGAAACAGAAACAGGCTTCCATAACTATTTCTTATGTAGAGAATTTTAGCATGTTTTAAAAAATGGCACTAGGCCAGTTTTCAAATAAGAATTTAGTGTTGTTTTAAAGGCTGAAGGGAAGCTCAGAAAAATAGCCAGATTCTACCAGCTGTGTGTTGCCAATTCTGTCATCAGTGAGCACATTATAAGTTTTCTGCTGCTTCTATTGATAAGGTTGCAATTTTTACTGAAGTTATTTTGGTTGAAGTGGCAGCACCATTTTGCCTACTGCTCTATCACTCGCCTACTTCACAGGCTTTTTCCAGGAAATAATGGCCATGGAAATTGACTGCCAGCAATGCTATTCTCTTTCCCACCTTAGCTCACCATACGTCAGCTCACAATTTCTGTGCCTGTAAGCTGTCAGCCACACTAGCTTTAGAGTAAGACTCTCAGAGCAGCTCTAGTTCCTAGTTTGCACTGTTTGTCATACAATTTTCCCTTCATTATGGAAAGCAAGATTGTACCCATTAGATTTATAGGCTGCCTCTCCTCCAAATACAGGTAGATTCAAATCTACTTAGCTCTAGTAACATGGCAACATAACATATGCTCACACTATGCCTGGGACTCTAAAATTCTCTATGGCCTGTGAAAATCTACCTCACTGAAATTGCTGATTGTTTCAGGTTCTGAGTTTATGTCTACAGTTATTTTAGCTAAGGCCAATGGGTTTCAAAGGGTTGTTTTTAAATTTGTGTGAATAGGGACACAGTACAGCTTTTTTCTAATCTTTGGCCACGATAGTTAAGAATTCTGGGAACTCCTAACAATATCAGATTGGGGAAACGTAATTAACTGCCATATGGAGTAAAATACTGTTTTGGAGGACAGACTTTTAATATCTTAAAAATATTTTTAAAAACTATTTTTAAAACTCTCTCTGCTTCTAGATTTGTCGTGATTATCTATGTGCAAACTTTTGTTGTATAGTGGCTTTTGCATTCTTTGCACAAATAAAACAACAGAAAAATATTCTAGCTGCACTACCTTTTGGTCAGAAATTGCAAATTTGGGCCAAAGTTATTTGTTTTGGAAAGCTATTGTGGGTCTTAGCTGAAATTCCGCTAATTGAAAATATGCCAGAATGTACATCATGTTCATGAAGGAGAAAGATTTCCCTATGTTTTTATCAAGTATGAACAGCCATACAAGGAAAAGTAAACACATCTGTGCTAAGCACTACGATGGCTAGCACATTATAAATACCTTAAGAAAGTAAATTCAGAGACCTGATCTTCCTAGATTAGATAAACCTCTGCAATATCATAACAGACCTCCCTGGTGTTAGAACTACAAAATGTCTGAATTAATTTAATCACTGAAAGTTTGAGTTTGGTTTGAAGAATAGAAAAAGTCTGCTGTTTCTGACTTTATCAACTTTCTATTATTTATCCTGTCAAGTTAAGCAAGCCGCATAAACATTAGAGACAGAAACACCATACGTTTCCTCATAACCTTCCATTAGAGCTGTACTACCAGGTTCCAATAGAATAAAAAACAAGAAGCCAGTCTATTCTATTAGCTATGTGGGTCAGAAATTTAGGACCCTTGGGAGCCCTAAATGGAACATCTCAAGGGAAGGTGTTTCCATTCCCCCTCCCTGTTCTAAAAAGAATTTTTTTTAAAAAAAGACTTGAGAGTTATAGACTGGAGTAGTCCAAAACATTTTGTTTCCTGAGTCAGAGTTGATAGCCATTCTTCAAATCATGTTCCAAAGCTGATAGGATAGGCTGCTAAATATTCAGGGAGGTAAAAAAGCAAACCACACAGCAGACAAACCATTGTTTTCTTCATACCTCACTACCTCAAGGTGCCTTAAGATCTGTTGCTTGAGGTATGACCTCCTTCTATCAAATGGAAGATGGTGCTGCATTATGTATCACTAGACATGTCTGCATTTATTGGTTTGCTTTCTCACACATCTTTTCTATCTTTTTTCTTTTTATTGTAAGCCTAAAGGTAAACTAAACCAAAAAGTAACAAGAATAAGGCAATAGAAAAAAAACCCAACACTGTTTCTACGAAAACTATGTGGATTCTCCTCTTAGCATCAGAAGCTGTGTTTGACCAGAGCCTATATCTTTATAATGCTTGTCCATTCATCTTCTTGTGTATCCATAGCAGCAGAGAAGCTGCTGACTCCTATCCCACCTAAATGATGATTAATGGAAATCACTCAACATACACTCTACCCACATCCAGCTTCTTCCAAGATTCATACAAGCAAAGAATCACACAAATAGGATACTAAGTGCCATAACACACACTTTACTACACTTTTTCCCTCTTGGCAAGAAAAATGGAAAATTCTGTCTCTCCTTTTGTACATAATACTTTTAATTGTTTTAAAGTGAAAAAAATTAGCATAGGGTTAATAAGCACGTTCAGATTTAAAAGGGCTAAAGACATAATAAAAATCTGTTCGAAAAATACTGATTTACTGTAATTCCACTATTTACTTAAGAATAAAACTAGTCAGTCAATAATACATACTTCCTAGTAAGTGTCCTTAAAATTTCCATTATAATTATATAAATAAAAACAATAAAAGCATTATCATATGAAATAAAACTACATACTTCTAATTTCTATAGTATATGTTCAAAATGGAGAAAGAAAAGATTATAGTAAAAGAGACTAGAAGATATTTTAAGTATAACTATTCGTGTTTACTAGTATAGTGCAGGACCTCCAGTGGGTTGGATGAGAATCACATTTTTTAAAGAGGAAGTTGTTAAATACATTGAGGAAATGCTGTGGTTAAGTCTCATAATCCCAATATTTTGTATTTAAATTGTTGGTGGTTACTCCTGCTAGAGGATGCAATGATGTGGCTATTAGAATTGTCTTCTGTCCTCCTTCCCTCTTTCTTTCTCTTTCTTTAATTATACATATTTTAAATGACATGTCATTTACTTGGTTTTGAGATTTTTTCTGACTAAAAAATTCCTCTGCCTACAACAAATTACATATCAGAAGATATTCTGAACACTTCTTAAATAGCTGAATGTCAAAATTGAGTTGTACATATAACAAAACAGAAACATAGATTATCTAACACTGTGTGTGGGATGCAGCTCTAATTCATACAGTGCACAGAAAAGAAACTGGCAGTCTTGATCATACTACACACATCTCCATAATAACAGGTTATAAAGCATACAATTTCAAGAACACCCACAAAGAAAACTACACTTTCCAAACAGAGACTTGTTTTGGACTAAGCTCAGTTCATTGGTACCAGGGGATTCTTCTTGAGGAAACACAGAACATTAAACCGACACATGTGCATGTAAAATGATAAAGAATTATCATCATTCTTCCTGGACATTCTTCTAGTCCAAGACACTGGGCCCAAAATCAACATTCTATAATCTTTAGCATAAACATAGTGCCCACATGTCATCAAAGTGTTCTACTTACAGTAGCATTCATTGGTTATCTTCTTCTGATTTATAGATTTCAATAAAGCTCAAGATATATTATTTACAGCTAAAAGCATTATGTCTTTAGCTTATTCAAACCTAGTTTATGAACCTTATGACATGTACTTTTTATATTTTGACATGTCTTTTTATATTTTACATCTGTTGTTTTCACATTTGCTGTTTTTACCCGATTGTTGTGCAGCCCATAGCAGCTGTTGTGAGCTAGGTGGATATATAAATTTATTAATAAATATTTATTTCTGATCTTTAAGAAAATGGATGATTAAAAAATTGAGTCATTTTCTAAAAGTCGGTAAGAAAGGAACAATGCAATATGATCTATTGTCATACATACTTACCGGTAACTGAATTCAGAAAATAGACATAACTTGATAGATGTTACACCTTATTTTGTATATGCACATTCTTTCAATAATTATTGTATTTATGAACAGAATATGAATTTTATCAAATTCAAGGGATAAAATGCTCAACAAGTAAGTAGCTTAAAGTATACCTGCAATTCTATTTTTTTTGTAATTGCTATTTTAATTTTGGTTTAGATGAGACAATGAATTGTAAAACACTTAATATCTATGCTATATTTTGCATTGTTGTCTGAACAGATCAGCTTTGGATCATATGTATAATATGGAAATGCAGTAAACTCTGTCTTGGTGATAAGAAAACTACTGACACAATAGTTTGTCCTGTCTGGGATCCTATTTTTCCATAATTATTTTTTTAAAAAAATGCATATGATTTAAGTTACTTAGTTACTTCACCCAGTGCTTAAGTCTGTTGTCTCAAGATTTTAGACGATCAATTAGAGAAGATGGCAAGGCATCCTTTTGTTTTAAAATATAAAAGAGTTACAAATTCCTATATTGTTAAAAAAAGAATAATTCAAGTATTTAAAAGGGTGCCTTAAAAAAAATAAGCTAAATACTTATAGCATTGTGAAGTTTCAAATTTGAACTGCTGTTGGTTCCCTAAACAATTCTAATTACTTCCAGAATTTACAGGTACTATGACTTTAGAAAGTCACTTGTGTATTTAATGTCTTCTGTTTCAACTAGGCTAATCATACTTAGCGCTGTGCTAAATGATAGTTATGGAGTTGTTCTTAGGAAGTTTTGATCGTCTTAGAATGATCTGATAACAACATCCTAAGAGAAGAGCAGAAATATAACACAAATAAACCATGGACTCTGCATACATGATCTTCCATACAAGAAGCATGTATGAAGTTTCTATTGTAGATAATAAGTAGCTATGTTATTACATTATTGAAAGCCATCACTAGAAAGGGGAAATGACTTTTATTATGACCTAGTAGGGAAGAAAGGATTGACTTTCTATTAATTTTTTACTGCATATTTCCATTTCAGGCATGATAATTGATTCTTCTGGGATCCATTTATAAATACTTTGTGCATGCCTGTGTGACAAATACACAGTTGAAGGGCGGGTGCACATTTTAAACATGTAATAGAATGTGCACACATGATAGGACCTATCAATGATACCTGAGAGAAGCGCATTCTATGGAATGTTTTAGAGATATTAAAGCTAGTATAGCTTTATCTTGTCTAATTATTATTATATACAAGATACTAATATAGCTAGTATCTTGTCTAATGATTACTAGATTCATTCAACCAGCAATAAAATTTAGATAGTGCTGTATGTATGAAATGTGAGTAAATGAAAATAAAAATATTTACATTTTCTTTATTAAAAATATTTATTGAAGTGCAATATTGTCACTTTAATAAACATATTTTACTGATTTAATTTGGAAAAGTAGACATACCCAATGTATAGATATATGTAATTTACAAGGACAAAGAGAAAAAAATGTCTTTAATATATTGGTGATTTTTTTTGCTTTTATTAATAAACTACAATAAATAAATTGTGGCAAACTATTCAGAAGAACAAGGAATTATATAGAAATATTATATTGGCATGTTAAAAAAAAGATCTAAGTCACTTTGTGTAACTGACTTTGCTGTGGCATTCAGCTGTAGAAAGAAACAAAGAAGCAGATGTAGCTCAAGATTTAGGGAAATTTTCTATTAAAATTTAAGCCATTCCGACATGTAAAAACAATTCATAGCTTGGAGCAGTGCTTAAGGTGGCTGAGGTCAAGGAGTCTAGCCCATATATTCTTAACAGTCTCTCTTCTGTATCACTCATTTCCCTGACATACGTTTTCCCTTTCATGGAGGTTCTCTCGAATTCTCCTTGGATGATTTATGCTTTCATTTTGATTAAAATACTATTATCATTTTTAAATGGTTGATTTCAATACAATATCATAGCTTCCTCCCACCAGATGGGAAGAAGCCATGATTATTTCCCCATAATTCCAAGTGGCATGGCTTGTCACTAGCCATGCTACCTGGACATTAGGACAGTTGTAATCCAATGCATCTGGAGGATACTTTATTGGGTCATGTGACAATATGATTATGATACAATCACTTTGTCAGTTTCCATGGCATGTATTTTTTTCAGTAATTGACTATTCAAACTGCCTAAGGTAAAAAGGTTAACTAGTCTTACAGCAAATTGTTTTCATAGATCTTATCAACTTCTATATTCTTTCATAATTACTTTTAACAAAGTAGCCTACAATTAAATGACATATAAGGTTTAATCACAAAAACCTAATGATGATCATTCAAAACAATCACATTCATAAAACTTTTATTAAAAACAAAGTCAGGGAATCAAGCTTAAGGAACATACAATTTATAGTATACTAAAATGCCAGCTCTTGACTCAGATTAATAAACAGGTATATAAATAAGATGAGATTGAAGTAACTAATCTGAATACAGATTTTTATCTCAGTTTTAATCTCAGTATTTTAATACCATGCTGTTTAAACAGATATATACTTTAAATAGCTAATATATGTGATAGTACTTTCAGGTAATACCTTTTTGATGCAATCATGTAAAAATAATCCTAGAATGAGAAAATATACAATTGCTTTTATGTTAACCCTAACACAGCACATATCTTTTCATGAATTTTCTTTAGTCACTAAACCATTCCATTGTTAATATATATACTGAAGTAAAATAGGGTCACTTAACTACTGTATATACTCGTATATAAGCCGACTCTAAAACTCAATTTTTTTTTAAGCAAATTAGGGGGTCGGCTTATACGCGCATAAATCTGATCTCACATAAACGAACTGACATGACGCCACTTCTCAGATCACGCAATATCATCGATATTACCATACAGTCATACATACATACAGCACATTTTTTTTACTCTGGGCACCTCCATTTTGCTTTTTCTATCACCGGATCATAACACACTGTAATTGGTTAGTCATTCACGTGGCCGCTTTTGTGTTTGCGATCGTCACATGCAACTTTGTGACCAGTTTCTTTGCATTAGTAGTAGTAAAATTCAGAAAAATATACCCATGTCTAATGTTAAAAGAAAAAGAATGTCATATGTTGCTTCTTTTAAACTAATAGTAGTGAAGGCCGCAGAGGAAACAAGCAACATTGAAGCAGCAAGAACCTTTGGAGTGGATGAGAGCAATATTAGAAGATGGAGAAAGGATAGTACATTGGATTGCACCCCCAATTCAAAACGTACAAAAAGAGGGCCCAAAGCTGGGCAATTCCCTGAAATGGAAAAGGACATTCTTGAGTGGTTTGAGGCTCAAAGGCAGAATGGCTACAGTGTGTCTAGATTGGCCGTGCACTTACAAGCATTGAAGATGGCCAAATCTGGAAAATACCAAGGTACCTCAACCTTCACTGCTTCCCCGGGCTGGTGTACAAAGTTTTTGAAGAGAAATGGGATATCACTAAGACAAAGAACAAAAATAGCCCAAAAGCTACCATCACAATTTGAGGAAAAGGTGAACTTCCAATGTTTTGTGATAAATAAACGAAAGACTGGTAATTTTCCTCTCAGTAGGATTGGCAATATGGACGAGACCCCTATGTGCTTTGACATGCCAAGCATTAAAACATTGAACCAAAAGGGTGACAAAACAGTTCTTTAAGACAACAGGGCACCAAAAAACCCATTTTACAGTGGTGCTGAATTGCACTGCAGATGGGGTGAAGCTACCCCCAATGGTAATCTTTAAATGAAAAACCCCTCCAAAGGACAAATTTCCCAGTGGTGTGGTCATCCATCAGCATCCAAAAGGATGGATGGATGAAGAAGGTGTAATCAAATGGATAAATCAACTGTGGGTGCACAGAAATGGAGGTCTTCTCAAGAAACACTCCATGCTAGTCTGGGACCAATTCAGAGCTCACCTAACCGAAAAGGTAAAAAGGAGTCTAAAGGAGTCAAACACCGTTCAGGCAGTCATACCAGGAGGGTTGACTGGAATGCTACAACCCCTAGATGTCAGTCTGAACAGACCCTTCAAGACACACATGCGAAACCTGTGGACACAGTGGATGGCAGATGGCAAGGCTGAACTAACAGCCAAAGGAAACTTCAAACGCCCTCCTTTGCCCACAGTTGTGTCTTGGGTGAAGATTGCATGGGATATGATTTTCCAAAGGTACAGAAATCCTTTTTAAAATGTTGCATTAGCAACAAATTAGATGGAACTGAAGATGATGTTGTATGGCAGGAGGATAGCAATGAAACTGAAAATGAAGACAGTGATGAAGTGGCAAAAAATGGAAATGAAGATCAAGATGAAGAAATGTGGGATGAAGATAATGTCAAATATACATTGGAGGACTGGAAAAATCTCTTTGGGGAATCTGAGGACGAGGGTGATGGTGAGGATGAATTTGAAGGATTCTGAGACACAGTTCAATTTATGAAAATAAATAAAAGTAAAACACAACAATAAGGGCTTTTATTCTCATTTATGCTCTTCTGCAAGCTTTTGCTACGATAAGTGCATATATTACCATTATATAATATCAGATTCTTTACATACCGGGTAATTAACTTAATATTGTTTCCTACACAAATGCTTTGATAATGAACCTTCATCAGTGCATTGCATATTGATACTCTTTTGTTATTAGCCCAAACAACACATCATGGTATTTGGGGGTCGGCTTATATGCGAGTGTTTGCAAAATTCTTCATTTTGGGGCAGTTTTTTAAGGGTCGGCTTATATGCGAGATCGGCTTATATGCAAGTATATACGGTATTCTGTTTTCAGTTCACATCATTTAATAAAAAACATTCTGTTTATTTTTAACGAAGGTTTCCAGTTTCATAGGTAAAGATCTTAATTTTGAAAACAAAAATAGGTTTTTTTCTAAAGGAGTATGTTGTGACACATACAATCAAAATTAAGGAGGAAAAGGACTTTTTCAATATGTAAATTATAGTGGCGAATTTGATTTTAATATAAGCGAAGACTTATTCTTTTCAATAGTTGATGCAGTGAGAGGTCCTCCTTCTGTATATAACAGCATTTGATAACAGGCAAGGTGAATTTATATCATAGAAATAATTTATAAAGAGCAGCCATTTTAATTGAGAAGGAAAATGATCTGGTTCTAACTTCATAACTATATCAAATTTATAGCTGTACACTCAAAGAAAATTGAATACTTTACTTGGAAAGTCTGCTCAGTAACTGTTGACTGAGTAGCTGAGTTCAAACTATGGTTGGATCTTAATCATGATTAATGCACATAAGGCTGAAGCCATTTGTTTCTACTAACTTAAATGAAAACCTCATTTTAAAAGATTTATGTTTTATTATTTACTTTCTGGTTAAAATTAAGCAAAATTGGAAATAGTACAAAATTTAACACAAAATTAGACTTAAAAGAAATGAAGTTCCTAATGGTAAATAAAAGGAATTCCAACCTTTATTCCACTTTGAACAACTTTGTGTATGTTCAGAAATGGTTCTTTAACTATATCTCCTTCGGGTGTTAATATTTTCACATATCCTTCCTTCTCAAGGATGAAAAGACGGTGTGATCCATCCCCAGAATGTATTGCTCCAACAGGTTGCCTGAATCCACTTACAACTTCATGGAGGCAAAAGCAGTTGTGTTTATGTTTTCTAAAACAAACAAATAAGAAAATTATTTTAATTTTCATCTTTAATAGCAAAAAATACAAAATGTGACATACTGGTGGCATTTATTTAATATGATATATTTCAATTTCAAGATAAACTAACTTTCACTTAAAAAAAACCAGCTAATTAAACTGATGATTGGCCTTTCTTTTATAAGCTAGCTTTTTGGTTAACTGTCTACAACAAGGGTCCCAATCTCCAGGCTATGGTCCACTACTGGGCCTTGGCCCATTTGGAACTAGGTTGCGTGAGTGATGGGCGTTCACATACGAAGTTCCATTGCCTGCCACTCATACAGAACCATCCCCTCTCTCCTCTCCCGGGCTGGGCCACCAAGCCAGAAAGGTTGGAGACCACTGGTTTACAATATTAGTTGATGTTTCATCCATGAGAATTTACACCAAGACATGGAAATAATATCATTTGATTGGACCCAGGTAGTAGACCTTCTCTGTCATGGTGCCTGCCCCTGGAACAGCATCAACCCAAAGAATGGTACAGCCCATACTGTGACTGCATTGAAAAGGTCTTTAAAACTTGGGTTTTCCCCAACAACTGAGTTGGAGCGAGATGCAAGACTTTTGCATGCTTGGACATATTCATCTGAATATTTTTTTTTATTTTCTAGGCATGCATTGTTCTTTTCTTTGTTATATTGTTTCTTGTTCTGTCATATGCTGCCCAGAATTTTGATGATGTTGGGTGGCCTTAGAAATTTGACAAATTAATAATAAATATTTATTAATTGTTTGGAGATTAACTAATTATTCTCAGAGCCTGCTTTTTTCCACATAAACAACTAACAAAACTGTAGAAGAAGAGATCGTAGAAAAAGAGAGCACCTGATACAGATAGAAAGGGTACATAATATTGAGAGTTTGGAGAAAAATTTGATGGACTTGGATATAATGACTTGGAAAAGCGGCAATATGACTCTTCCAGGAGAATATACTACCTGCTCAAAAAAGTCTTTTGGCTTCCATTGATTTTTGCTTGTGTATTTATTTCTTAAACTTTTTGTCTAGAAATTTTCTCACAGTACAGAAGTTAGAAACACATTACTTTAAATTAGGGGTGTGTGTGAACATATTTATTCTGCATAAAAAGAAATTTTAATTTTACTTGAAGATATATGGTTTCCTGTCTGCTCTTTTCTTCTGGCACCAGATACACTCCAGCAAAAGTAACTCAGAAAGGTTGGGATGATCTCCTGAATAGTGTGTAATGTTAATTCCCTATTCTCCATATGTCTCAACCCACATTGTTCAGGAATGTTTACTTACCCTCCAAAAAGAAATGAGCAATAGTTTGCGTAAGTAATCTAATTGATTTTGGAATCCAAATTAATTATTTCAAAACTTGATATCATATAATTTATTTTAAATTCCATGTTAAGGTAACATGAAAAGATCTGCAATGATTACAAAAATATTAAAATTTATATAACAAACTTTTTTGAAATATTAAAAAAAACTTGATTGTGGCAAAACTACTGATCTATTTACTTGTTTCTGTGCAATTCTAATGTTCTTTAAGGTGTTTGGTCAGCACACACACAGAAATGCTTCCTTCATAAAGAATAATCCTGATAAATTGGACTGACTACATATGACTGATCCAAGTAGGTGTCAATGATTCTAATCCAACACCTTACTCACACTAGCTCTCTTTCTCGACTGGCATTTATTTAAACTGAAACTTTGTTTATTACATGGGGAGTGGTTTAGGTGTTGGAAGCAATGTTCGCAGAGGTTCATGGGGTGACTGCCCAGCAGTCTCTACCCAATCTATCTCCTAGGGTTATTAGGGGATCTTTCTTATGGTCACTGACTATCACTTTATACGGCTTATAAGAAGTACAAGATCCATGTTAAAATTCATACAGGGCTGATAAGAGTAATAAAAATAACAGTAAATAAAATATTCAGACTATTAAATTCTTCACAGTACCAAATATTTCTAATAAATATTAGAAAAATACTAATAATCTAGATACTCAAAAGTAATTGATTAACATAGGAAAATATTTTTCTGTCTAGAGCAATAGCAGATGAGAAAAATGTGAGTATTCTGGGGATTCTAAGGTAATCCTATGAAAAAATAAAGTTAAGAGGGCACAGACAGACTGACACAGAAAAAACATTGAAGGGACATGTAGGCTAGATTCTCACGTTCCTACAACTATTGGGGGCAAGTTAATTCTGCAAAAAGTCTATTATTTTAACCTTGCTACAATATCACATTAAAGGCATTCAAACAGACTAAGGAAAGAGCTCTACAGATGGACTGGTCATACTGAATTTGTAATTTTGTTGGTTTTCGTTTATATCCTACCAGTATTGGTTGCCTAGATTACCAAGTTCTACCTAGAAACTTACGTCAAACACATGCTACCAAAATGTTTTTCTAGTTTTTGATAGCCTCATGGACCAAAATGCTTTACATAGAAATTATACTAATATAGATCATTCTGAATGTTGGTTGTACAGAAAGAAGAAAAGTGATGTAGAATTGCTGGAAATGTAAACCTGGAATAAGAAATAGAGAAGGTATATGGTGACCCTAGATTACAGTGTGACCATTCCAGGTTCTAAATGAAATGTGGGTTGTTTTTTTTATATGTCTTGAAATAGTGCTCTAAGGCGGGATAAGGAAACTTTTGCTCTTCTATCACTTATGGACTTCAACTCCCAAAATCCTGAGTGAGCCATAAAAGGTTCCTCATCCCTGGCCGACTGGTTTTTCAGTTGTGGGTGAAATCAATTTTTGACTTGAATGGGACTGTTTAATATACAAATGTAGGACATATAAAGAATATGTAGGACATATAAAGAATATGTAGGATATATAAAGAACCTTTTATGGCTCACTCAGGGATACTGGGAGTTGAAGTCCATAAGTGATAAAAGACCCACGTTTTCCTACCCCTGCTCTCAGGTAATCAGGACTAGATAATATCTCAATGCCTGAGAGTTATACCATGTTTGGCAAATAGACCTGGCTTTAAAGATTTTATACTTGAACTCATGGGGGGGGGGGTGGTATATGAAAAAATCCACTTTGTTGTCCTGTTAAAATGTTAACATGAATTTACAAAGTATAATATAGAAGTCAGAAATAAAACTGGGATAAAAGAGTCTGGCATAAATTTATAGAAATCTTAACTGGACCATTGTTGGATATTTTGTAACCTCATACAATGAGACTCTCATTGCTAAAACACTGCTTGAATTTCTCATTAATTTCCAATGACAGCATAAGAAACACCTTTTTTAAATTGTACTACATTTAAATGCTATCATTCCATTTTTAATCATAAATGATTGTATTGCCATATGGAGTTTATGAAATCAGGCAGATTATAAATTATGCAAATAAAATATAAAAATTAAAAATATGAAAATATTGAGTAGAAAGAATAATCAGGAAAGCAAGTGTTTTTTTTCAACAAATCAGAAAAATATTAACATGTAACTTTGATAAAATATCAGACAAGACACCTGCAATATATTTGATATAACAATTTTATGAATCATTAATAAAGTAGTAATGAATCATTGGTAAAGTAAATGAATCATTATGCAAGAATTCTGTACTTTAAAGAACAGGGTTGTTGTTTTTTTTGCCTAAGCTGGAGTAATCAACATCTGGATGACATAACTAAAGAACATAAGCAGAAACTGACTCAACACATTATTATCAAGATATAAAGATTTGTCAGGCTTTCTGAATTAAAAAAAATATTTATCTTTAGAAACCTGCTTAAATCTTCTCCTTTGCCATATTCTTCTGTTTGATCCAAATAGTTAGAAGATGGTCCTCGAACTTGTTTTCTTGGAAAATCTGGAAAGCAGAAATCATCATCTTTTCTTGCATAGTAGAAACAAAAGTCATCAGCAGTAATTTGGAGCAAACCTTTGAAAAGGAAAGAAGAAATGTTCAGCAAATTAGTTTGTATTATTTTCTATTTAGACTTTTCTACAAAGGAATGTATTGAAACATTTCACTAGATATCATTCTAGTCCACACATAATGCTGAACCATAATGTCAGCCAAATTAGTATGACAAGTTAATATGAAATGAAAATCCATAAATTATGTATGATAGAATGGAACAGAACTACTTGTACAAGTTAAAAGGAGTTGTAATTTAGCATTATGTGTGAAGTCCTTGGTGCTCTCTGAGCTTAGTTGTTTTCTTGCAGATTACCAAGGATTCCACAGTTCATTCCTGAGTTACATATATTCTCTTAAATTGGTATATTATGTATGAACTAGGCCGCTGAGTAATTTTGATATGTTATTTCTTAAAATACAAATGTTCTTCCCAAGAATGAACATAAGCATACTCAGAAACCCAAACATCAGTAAAGACTAAGAAATAACATTAATCTTCTCGATTGGGATTCTTAAATTATTCTATTGGAAGAATATTTATTTCTTGTGATCTTTTGATCTTTTACAGTAATTGTAGATCACCTTACTGGTCTTTAAGATTAAAAACATGGCTGCTTCCTAGTCTTCAGTTAGGGTGATTGGTGTAGCCTTTTGTCTATCTCTTGTTGGGACAGGTGGGAAGAAACAGTTGTTTCCTTCAAATGATTATATTTTCAAATTTTACTTTTACTGTTTTATCCTTTTTGTATATTGGTCACTCAGTGTCTCTGAAGTTGGATAGCCTTGAAATTTGAAGTAAAAATAAGAAAACACCTTTGTCTTATTTCACTGACTCTTCTGTGATTTCTAGAATGATCCCAATGTGAGTATATGTCTTATTCCGAACACAATAAAGTAAAAAGTTAGGTATGTAAAGAAAAAGTTGTGGTATAAGATGTTGGATATAAATACAGCTTTTGCTTAGTTGCTTTTACTTAATTTAATTCACAGCATGCATGTCACTCTAAAAATTCTAAAATGTTTCGAAGGAAAAATAGGTAACTTTAATTAAAAATAAAAACCTGCCAAATATTTGAATATATTATTTGTTACACATTGTTTTTTATTCTTGATGAATTTAATAATATTATATAAATATCACATCATTGATCAATAATAAGTGATTAGAAATCATGCCAAACTCTCAGATTTAGAAGCAGCAAACACTCTACAGTTCTTATTATTTATACATATTTTCCAGACAACCATCAACAGAAATATTCATAAAGATGCAGTCCATGTGGTTCTGGAGAACAACTGACCAGATGGAATGAAGCCATTTATCTTTCCAGTTTGCTGAATTTACAACTTTCTTACAATGTATTTAAATTATCAAAATCAAAAATAAGAATAAAATGTCCTTGAAAATTAAGCTATATTCTGAAAATTCTTTAACTGCTTTTATGCTGGAGTTTATTTTTAAACATGTTCCAAAGTCATAATTGCAATAGAATTTTACTAATGTATTATGAAGACCATCAATTTCCATGAAAATGATTTGGGAACCGATTCTCTGATTGTAAAACTAATAAATACATTTTTCATACCAGCATAAAATACATACACAATCTGTATGAAAAACTGTTCTGTTTCTGTGAATTATATTGATACAAATGACACACATATTTCTCTAAAGTATATGATCAAATGATTTATCTTTTGTTCAGAGAGAAAATAATCAGCCCAAAACTAAATCATTCATGGAGGTCCTCAATCTTATGCTTTGTATACTCAGTACAATTTCTGAGTATACAACATGTCTATCAATCTATCTAATATATTCAATCCACTCTACATTGCCCAAATGAATGTATGAGGAACTATAATTTTAGAAAAATAAAACAATTATTTATTTACCAATAAACAATATTCATGGATCATGCATTAATGGGAGAATCTGAAATAAAATAATTAAAAAATGTCTTTGTGGACTACTTAATGATAGCAAATATCTACAAACACATAGGCTGCAGGAACATTTGTCTTCCAGCCATATAGCACATATGACAAAAATACATATGCCTGCACAGTTTGATATAACCTGTAACCATTAAAACCAGAAATATTGCTGCAACCCATTTGTCTCATCTTAGTTTTCTCTGTCTCATTCTGTCACTCCTATTCTTTTTTCCCTGCCTCTCCTTTTAGAAGAAGGTAAAATTATTCTTGCCAAAAGACTGATCTCATTGATTATACAAACCTTTTGAAATTGGGTTGAACGTCCATGAATTTGCACAGAAAATGTAAGTTGCCCTTGCACTATATCAAATTTTATTTCTGGAACCCTCAGTTACATTATTACTGAGTCGTGGTAGCGCAGTGGCTAGAATGCGCTATTGAATGCTAACTTTGTTCACAGCCAGGAGTTCTATCCTGACTGACTTAAGGTTGACTCAGCCTTCCATCTTTCAAAGGTCAAAAAAATGAGGACCCAGACTGTTGGGGGAAATATGCTGATTCTGTAAATCACTCAGAGAATGCTCTAAAGCACTATGAAGGGCTATATTTGACTTCTGCAAAGCATTTGACGCAGTGGTATATGACAAACTACGATTAAAATTAAATTCTTATGGCATTTCTGGATCCCTTCACAAGTGGATTACTGCCTTCCTGTCAAATAGGCAACAAAAAGTAAAAATAGGAAATGCCCTATCAAACCCTGCATCAGTTATCAGTGGCATCCCACAAGGGAGCGTTCTAGGACCCACACTCTTTATACTATATATTAATGACCTTTGTGATCGCCTTATTAGCAACTCTGTCCGCTTTGCTGATGATGTAAAACTATTCAACACCACCGTCAATGCTACAGTCCTTCAAAAAGACCTTGATTATTTGTTTGAATGGTCTAACAGTTGGCAACTCCAAATCTCTACCAACAAATGCTCTGTCCTACACATTGGTAAAAAAAAATCTATATACCAAATACAAGCTAGGCAGACATGACCTTGTTGATGACTCTCACTTTGTCAAGGACTTTGGAGTTCTAATATTGAATGATCTAAGTGCCAAAGCTCACTGCAACAGTATTGCCAAAAATGCTTTAAAAGTTGTAAATTTAATTTTACGAAGCTTCTCCTCTGGTAATACTGATTTGCAAACTAGGGGATTCAAAACCTTTGCTAGACCAATACTTGAATTCAGCTCTGCTGTCTGGAATCTGCATTGTATATCAGACATACATACAATTGAGCGAGTCCAGAAGTATTTTACTAGAAGAGTACTACATTCCTCTGTTCGCAACAGAATAAACCTACAGCACCAGACTTGAGATTCTAGGCTTAGATAACCTTGAACTACATGTCTAAGATTAGACTTAAGCATAGTACGTAAAATCATATGTTACAATGTCTTATCAGTTAATGAATATTTCAGCTTTAACAACAACAACACGAGCACAGAACAGATATAAACTAAATGTAAATCACTCTAAGCTTGATTGCAAGAAGTATGATTTCTGCAACAGAATGGTCAATGTCTGGAATTCACTTCCTGATTCTGTTGTCACCTGCTCAAACCTCCACTTCTTTACCCTCAAACTAACCTCTATTGACCTCACCCAATTCCCAAGAGGTCTGTAAGGGGTGTGCATAAGTGCACAATCATGCTTACTGTCCCTGTCCTATTGTCCCCAATTATTAATTCCTATTTCTTGTATTTAAACTTATGTTTGTTCTATTGTAAGCTCTTGACAAATACAATAAATAAATAATAAATACATTAGAATGCCTATCAATTGAGAATTCACCAAGAATTAATTAACGCTCCAACTATCACCAATATATTATAAATACACAGGTTTAGCTTATTCATATGGCTACCCAAATGTTTAGAAAGGTGAAATGTGATACTCCTGTCACATAAGTTAGTCCAATAGTAATGTTGGGAAATGGAATATTTTATTCATTACCCCAAAGTGCATGATATAAATTTTACACCATAATAAAAACAAATGTGTTAGCAGACAAAACTGTTCCACTAAGTAAATATTGGAAGTTGGGCACAGCTATTGAAATGAAGCCAAGCAAGATCATGGCTGCTTTAGTTCTTATAAGGGAGAGACCACCAAAAACAAGCCTGTGGCTAATCACTTACACTCTTTTGCCAAGAATACTGCACAAATATATCTGTCAAGCTCAACTGAAGATGCCTTTATTTTCTGATTAAATAGCTAGACTACACATTTGTGGTTCCCTCACAGAAAGACAGTCAATATCTCTATTGAATAAGCCAGCTATTGAAGCTTCTTTCTCAGTAATCAATACTATGAATCTTGTTAATTCCATCAAAATAAGTATTCAGCTCTTAGGGAGTTTCTTATGGATTTGACATTCTTAACCATAAGATTGCGCTATAAAATAATTGTTAGTTCTGAACATATTTATTGCAACAAACAAACCTGACTACGCTTCTGTAAATGGCTACATCTCTAAGAGACAATAGAAGTTAAATAAAATGTAACACCATATATATATTTTCTTATAGAGAGGTTCTATTCTGAAGACAGATATTTTTAAAGTAATTATATTTTACAGTCTAACCATTTTTTAATTCCACAAATAGAAATCAAATCTCAGAATAGTACTTTGATTAATAAATATACTACTCTACCAAAGAAAACACTTGGTTCGATTGGTCATGGGTATGCCAATTTTTTTTGGGGGGGAAGGTCAGTTTATGGAGATAATTCTCTTGTCCACTCTTAGAATAGATAGAATTGTGACTGGGGTCTTATTGATGTAGAAAACCCAATTCCGGTTGATAGCATAGCATGCAAAGTTCAGGGTGCTCTGTCCAGTGCTTAAAGTGATATTTTCATCTGGTTCCCTTTCAAGGCAACCTGGGTGGTCATAAAAACCACTTGACATCTTGATGCACTTCAGCAGTTTTACATATACACAAACTCTGTAGGAAAATAAATTTGTCATTTGTCACCACATATGTTGATCTGGGGAGCAACTCCAGCTCCTGTGCGGCTCAGATGCTTCTTTCCCCGTTGTTTCAGCATTTTATTCTTTTTATTCTGCAAAAGCAAATTTTCCTTACGAATGACTTTTACAGGGAAAAGAGTATATTGCAACTTAACAGATCTCTCTCTCTCCTTCCCTCCCTCCCTCCCTCCCTCCATCTACCTGCTAATTAATATTATACTTATGTATGGAATTGCTATTATTATTAATAATAACCTCTCTTGGAGGCCTGCACCATGAGCCAAATATTTAATCTAATCTGTTATCGCTGCTCAACAGGCAGTCTTGGTGACTGTGATGTATTCTGTTTTGCTCTGGACTGGAGAATGTAATAAAGAGTAAGGAACAGCTGGTTTAAGAAAGCCTAAGAAATGTCTCTGTAGTTTAAAAAGACAATAATAATATTTTCATATTTTAACAAGTTTAGATACATGCTAAACCACACTAAAAGCATCTTTTTCAAAATGTTTATTTATGTTAATCAGAGAAGACTACCCCCCAGGTCAAAGTTATGTATCCATGGGACTTCTAAGAAATAAAAGTATATAGAGTGTTTATGAAAAGTGTTTCTTAATTTATTTCATACTAGTCTATTCCCCTTTTTTGTTTTTTTTTAAAGCTGCATTTATGTCATAAATGGTTACTGTTTTGTTTAAAATGTGATAAAACAGTACAACAGTCACTATTCATGTTGTGTAGATTATGTTCAGATGGAATATTTAATCAAATATAGAATTATGTGCATAAAATTGAGGAGGATTTCCCATTTATTAAAAATCATAATGTTTTGTTGCATTCAGGCTCAATAATAGTATTGTTTCAATTGCAGAGCTTGGGAAAGAGGCTGATGTGTATCACAGGACGCATTAGGACTCATACAACCGTCACAGTCTTAATTATAAATTCCTCGATTCCTTCCAAAAATTATTAGCAATTATTATTTTTTGTAATTTCATCATTCAGCTTTCAATATCCTAAACAATAGTTCCTAGAATTCTCAGCCAACAAAAAGAGATAGAGTATTCCTAAACCCAATTAGGTTGGAAAAATTAACTGCCCTAAAGGCCCTGTCACGCTGCCCAATGGATGCAAAACGGACACAACGGACGAGAAAAATGTTCCATCCGTTGTTATCCGCTCTCAGAAGGGGCAAAAATTTGCATAACCGGAGCGGATAACACGGACGCGGGGAGGACGCAGGGCGGATGGAAAGCGGATGCGGAACGGAAGCCCAGCGGATGGAAGCGGATGGTACATCCGCAAGGCTTCCGGGGGACCTCAGCAAAGCGGATGCGGAACGGATACAGCGGATGCAGAGCGGATGCAGAGTGGATGAAGCAGATGCAGAGCGGATGCAGAGCGGAAGCCTAGCGAATGCTGAGCGTTAATTGCGCATGCGGGGAGGATGCATTGCGTCAGCCCCGCGGATATAATGGAAGCAGATCAGAAGCAGGTCGCCATTCAGAGGAAAGACCTGCTTCCAGACACATCGACTGCCTTGTCTGTCCTGCCTGCATGTCTGCCTGCAAGCCTTGCTGCCAGCCTCCCTGCCAGCCTTGCTGTCTGCCTGCCTGCCAGCCTCCCTGCCAGCCTTGCTGTCTGCCTGCCTGCCAGCCTTGCTGCCTGCCTGCCTGCCAGCCTTGGTTCATGCCTGCCTGCCAGCCTTGGTGCTTGCCTGCCAGCCTTCCTGCCAGCCTTGGTGCCTGCCTCCCTGCCAGCCTTCCTGCCAGCCTTCCTGCAAGCCTTGGTGCCTGCCTGCCTGCCTGCCTGCCTGCCAGCCTGCCTGCCTTGGTGCCAGCCTTGGTGCCTGCCTGCCTGCCTGCCAGCCTTCCTGCCAGCCTTCCTGCCAGCCTTGGTTCCTGCCAGCCTCCCTGCCAGCCAGCAACCCCACAACCATGCGGAAGCACAGCAAGCCTCAGCCATCTGCTGCCAGCCCTTGCAAGAGGGACAGGGCTACCATCCCACCCCCTGGCCCTCACTCTGGTTCTGCTGGGGCTTCTGCAGCAGGGGCTCGCTCTTCTGGGGCTGGGGCTTCTGCTGCTTCTGCTTCTGGAGGAGCTGATGACAAGCACTCCAGCACCAGCCACCTCCACAGCACCTGGACCCTTCACCCCTGAAACTGAGCGACCAAGAGGAGTGCCAGAGACTCATTTTTGTTTTATAGCTTGTTGTTAATAAAATCTAGTTTTGATTCACACACTTGCTTCATTTCTTTTTTTTAATAAAGTCTTGCTGGAAACTTTTAGAAATGGTTTAAGCCTTTGCATGCTTGGGGGATGGGTTAAGATAGCAGTGGGATGGGAAGGGATACCTTTGGGATGAGTAAGGATAGCAGTGGGATGGGCAGGGATACCTTTGGGACGGGCAGGGATACCTTTGGGATGGGTAATAGCTGTGGGATAGATAAACCTCCAGTGCAAGCATAGTGGGATGCAGAATGGACGAATTGGATACATTTTCCGTGCAAAAGTTTTGAGCAGCTCAAAACTTTCTGAGCGGATGAAACATCAATAAACGGATGCTGGACAGATAGAGAGGAAGCAAAACGGAAGCAGTGAGTACATCGCGTTAACCAACGGATGGCAAGCTTTTTTGTCCATTTTACATCCTCTTTGCATCCGTTGGTGCAGTGTGACAGGGGCTTAAATTCCTCTATAATATGGTCCTGTTGTGATCAACATAGATTTGGATGGAATAAATGCTCTTTTCTGTTTTATAGCGCATGAAGAATCTCATTTACAGTGTTGTGGTCTTTTGTATTTATCAAAAGCCCCTGTTTACCTGATGTGTTCAACAATACCATGGAATTTCTCCAAGAACTATAAATCAGTTGAAAGCTTGACTTAGCCTTCTTGCATCACTACCAAATCATCTTTTTTTTAAGGATAAACTTTTGAAATACGTTTACAAGCCATTTAGTATTATAATTCATATTTGCATCCAGAGTGTTGTAACATTATAATGTAATCTTTTGGGATACACTTTGCTGATCAATGTTTGAACAAAAGAATCTTTTTTCCTCCTGTTTCATGTTCACTTCTCTTTTCTTCTTCTGCTACCTCAGTTCTTCTATTTCTTCTTTCAAAACATTATCTAAAATCTAAACTTTCTCTTAAACAATATTTTAATCTGAAAATAAATATAAAGGCCAAGTCAAAATCAACCTTAAAATATAAATGCAATACTGACAAAATTATGTCAGTTAGAAACCTTTCAAAATGTTTAAGTTAAAAAATATTAAAATAATTGAAGAAAGCCATCTGGAATCATCCAGAGGAATTATCAACAGACTGATAACAAGTCTTAGTGGTAGATCGGGGGTGTCAAATTCGTGGCAAGCAGGCCAGATGTGTCACATGCTGCCCCTGCCCCTGCCAGGTTTAGTGAAGGGGGGAAAAGTCCTGATATGTGACCAAGATGTTAATTATTTCAGCAGAAACATTGGCCCATAAGAATATAAGCAGGTAACTTCAAAAGGAAAACATCTACAAAATCCATCCAGGAGTGGCTCCATCCACCTGACCCACAAGACTTGAGAGAACAACCAAGTCTTTTAAGATCCTCCAGATCACTATGAATAAGCTATATGGCTCTCAGGACAGCTGCCTTAACAGAGATGGCACATTTCCTAGGTCCTCAGAGGTGGCACTAGTTAAAAGGACCACACCAATTCTCTTGGCTCAATACCATTTCGGCAGAAACCATGGGAAAGGGGCATTGGTTCTTACCTGATACACCCGTTCTCTGGGAGCTGTGATGAGCATCCAGGTCAGGGAAATGCTTCCGTCTGTCGTCCAACAGGCTGAGCCAATTTTCTGAGAACACTCCCATTTGCCCTTGGTCCCCAGTTTAGTGAAGTTGAAGTGTAGAGTACTCCATTGCCTTCTTCGTTGGTTATTGTGCTTGACCAGAATCAGTCCCAGAACCAGGTGGCCTTCTGGATGGGGCTGGGATGGTTGTCACAGCTGCCAGAGAATGGGCGTAAAGAACCAACGCCCCTTCTCCATGGATCTGTTCCAAGCATCCAGGTCAGGGACATACCCAAGCTGGCATGTCCTTATGGGAGGGTCTCTGTCTGGTATGGAATCTCCCTTGCTATGTGAACTCTTTGTAGGACATGTCTGCCAAAGGCAGCTTCTGCTGATGCAAAAATGTCCAGTTTGTATGAAGGGCGATGGTGAAGACCACATTGCCACCCTAGGAAAATCTAGGGATTTCTGTGATACCTTGTGTCGCCCAAACCACTGATGTGGCTGTACTCCTGGTGGAGTGTGCTGTTATACCTCTGGGCACCGGTAATGTCTTGAGTTCATACATCTTTGCAATAGTTGGTCTGAGGCATCTGCCCACTGTTGAAGCTGTAACTTTCTTCCCTAGGGTGGAGGGCTGAAATGAGACAAAGAGGGCCTCTATCGTCCTGTGAGCAACAGTCCTATGGATGTAAATGTGGAGGGCCTTAAGCACATCTAGGAAATGCCATTGCCTTTCTAATGCATGGGTTGGTTTTGGACAGAAGTTGGGAAGAATCAACTCCTGCATTTGGTGGAAAGAAGTATTGACCTAGGGTATAAAAGTTGGATCTAGGCAAAGAACCACCCTATCCGAGTGGAAAACACAAAGATTTGTCCCTCACTGAAAGAGCAGCTAGCTCGGAAATTTTCCTAGCTGAGTTTATAGCTACCAAGAACACCATCTTGTATATTAGAAGGTGGAGACTGATATTTCTCAAAGGTTCAAAGGGTGATTTGGTGAGTGCTGTGAGAACCTCATTCTAATCCCAGGTGAGGTATCTATCGACCACCGGAGGCCTTAAATTACTGGGCCCTTGTAAAAAACTGTGTACTCTTGGATGGTGAGCGAGATATTGCTCTTCACCGCAAGAGAGGACTGAGGCTACGCAACATACTGGGGGAGAGGCCACTATCTAAGCTCTCTTGGAGAAAGTCCAGAATATTTGCCGCACATGCATGAAGTGGGGTCTGTCTTATTTTTGTCTCACCACCTGCAAAAGATCTTCCACGTGGCATTGTAGATGCAGATCACGGATGGACGTCTTGCCACCTGGATGGTTTCAATGGCCTTGTTTGGAGAGCTTCTCATCTTTCAGGAGTCTTCGCTCAAGTGTCAGGCGGCCAGTTGGAGCCACTGTAGCTCCAAATGTTGTATGGGCCCCTGGCTAAGGGAGATCCTGTCCAGTGGGATTCTCAAAGGTTTGGCAATTGAGAGTCTATGAAGTCCGCGAACCATGGGTGTCTGGGCCAGTATGGTGCCAGGAAAAGAAGTTTGCCCTCTCTTCTAATAGTTTCCTGATTACCTTGGGTATTGGGGGAGGGGAGGTAATGCATACAGGAGGCCCTGGGGCCAGGGGCAGCAGAGAACATTGACTCCCTCCACTCTCTGATCCGGGAACCTCAAGAAAAACCTTGGTAGCTGAGCATTGAGGGGTGAGGCAAAGAGGTCCAAGATCAGGAGGCCACATTGAGGCTTGGGTGCAGGCACCACTCGGAATGATTGGCAGTGGTCCTGCTCAACCAGTCTGCTTGGATGTTATGCTGACCCGAGCTATGATCTGCCCTGATGGACTGAAGATGCCCCTCTGCCCAGTGGCAAAGTCTTTCCGTCTCCCTCATGAGGGACTTTGAATGTGTGCCCCCAGTCGATTTATGTAGGCCTTGGTAGCCACATTGTCTGTGATAAGAAGGATGTGTTGTCCTTAGATCTCGTGTTGGAACTTGCGAAGGGCCAGATGGACTGCCCTGAGTTCCAGGCAGTTGATGCTGCACTTTGTATCTGTTGGAGTCCAGTGACTTTGTTTATAAGGGATTGACAATGAGCTCTCCAGCCATAGAGGCTGGCGTTGGTTATAATTGTCACTTGTTGTGGCTCTCTGAAGAAGAAGCCCTGGGCAATGTTCCGGGAAGTCTACCATAGGAGTGAGTGAAGGACTTTTGGTGGGACCCATACTTTGGTCATGGAATTGCTCCTGCTGGATCGTTGAAAGGGGAGGAAGAACCATTGTAAAGTCCTGGCATGGAGACAGACCCAAGGGACTATTGCGATATAGGAAATCATCTTTCCCAAAAGTTGGGATAATTGTGCCATGTTTGAGTGTTCGAATGTGCCTGGATAATTTCCTGATGCTGTTCTGTTGGTCCTCCGAGAGAAAAATCTCATCATTGTGTCGATGATGGCACCAGGTACGGCAATCGGGTAGTCAGTTTTAGATAGCTTTTGCCCAGGTTTACTGAAAAACTGTGGTCCTGAAGGACTCAGAGTGTGGTTCATAGATCTGTTTCTGCTTGCATTTGAGACAATGATTGAAATAAAATGTCGTCCATATAGCACTGCAGATGAACTGGTAGGCTTCTGAGATGTGCCACTAGAGCCACCAGTACCTTTGTGAAAGTCCGGGGGGCCGAAGCCAGGCCAAATGGTAGGATGCAGTATTTGTAATGCCGATTGCAGTGGTGGTATTCAACTGGTTTGGCCCGGTTCTGGCGAGCCGGAAGGAGCAATGAGCAGTGGAGACCAAACCGCTTCTCTCTGCTGCTCTGCTGTTGGGCCCACCTGCCTGCCCAGGCTCCCATACTCACCTTTATCTGCTGAATTTGAAGTGCAGCTGCTTTGCACAGCACAGAATAGTGCTACACAGCAGCTGCTGAAGTGACTGGGATCGTGCAGGCTTGCAGGAGGCAAGTTAGAACGCCTCTGCACCTGTGCAAATGCCTCTGTGCCTGCGCAAAGTGCACGCATAGTGTGTGCACCCTTGCAAAGCGCGTCCACCAAGCCATGCCCACTGAACCAATGGCAACAATATTTGAATCCCACTATTGGGCAGTTGGCATAGCAAAACTGCAGGAATCTTCTCTGCGAGGGCCTTATGGGGAAGTGTAGATATGCCTCAGGTCCACTGAGGTCAAGACATCTCCCTGCCTGATATTTCAAAGGATAGATTGCAGTGAGGTTCATTCTGAACCTCCTGTATACTAAAAAGCAGTTGAGATGCTTTAGGTCTAGAATTGCTCTCCACACACACACCGAACTCTTTGGAATCACATAGAGGATGAAATAGAATCCCCACCCCTGTTGATGTGTTGGGACTGGATGAATGGCATGGATGGCCAGTAAATGTTAGATTGCGGTCTCCATGAAATCTCACTTTGTGGAATCCCTTGAAATGGGGCATGGCATAAAGAAATTTGGGGGTGTGGAGAGGAACTCCAGGGAGAGACCTGATCTTATGGTTTCTCAGACCCAGGCATCCGAGGTAATGTTACCACTGATCAGCAAAGAAGGACAGCTGGATTCCAATGGGGGGTTTGGTTAGATATTCATTTGGGGCAACAGAATGACTTGTTGCCAGTTCCACGAAATGGCCTTTTGGCTTGGGTTCCACACCTGAACCTATCTCTAAACCCTGCTCTATCAGTCTGTTGTCCCTGTCTGAAACCTAAGGGCTTTTGGGTTCTTTGAAAATAGTTTCCTTGATAGCGGGCTCGAAAGGGAGTCCTCCGAAAGGAATGGATGGGTGGTTATCTAATCTCCATGACTGGGGAGGCAATATTTTGTGTTTGTCCTGTGTCTCTACCAGGACAGGGTCCAAGACTGACCCAAACAGTTTTGTCCCATCAAACTTCCACTTATGTTTGGTATCCACCTGCCAAAGGCGGAGCCACAGCAGGCAGAGGACTGTAACTTGGGAGGCTATATCTTGGGCTGAGAACTTAACAGTGTTGAGAATAGCATCAGTAGAGAATTCCATGGCCGCCACAATCTTTGTTATGTCTTGGTGGCCCTAGTGTTATCAGTCGGGATGGAGTCCTGCAAGTGGCATAGCTGCGGGTGAAAAAGGATGCAGCTGTTGTTGCCCTAACGGCCCAGGCGTCCACTTGGTGTGCCCTACAGAGTGGCGACTTCACCCTCTTATTGCTGGGCAAGGTGGAAAAAGCTGCTAGAACCTGCTGTGGGGTTGGGATAGGAGCCTCTGGAAACTCACTGTTGCTTGACCGTATCTACGAACATTTTCAGGACTGGTATGACTTCAGTCTTCATTACTGGCTCGGAAAAAACCAAATCATCTGACTCTGCCACATTCAAGATGGTCTCTGAGGGAGTGGAAGGGTTGCCAAGACGAGCATGTTTTTGGCCTTGAACAACAGAAATTTGAAGAGTTGAGGGTTGAGCCCCTCATCTTCTGACATGTCCTTGTGTAGTTGTCCCTCTTCCTTTGACAAGAAGAAGTCAGAATCGACTGATGAAACAGGGAAATATGACCATGACCCTCTGCCTGGTAGTGTATGGGATGAGGTTGTGTCAGAAACTCTGGTAGGTTTATCATTGGTTGCAGGTCTTGGGTTGGTACCTGGAAATCAGGGAGGTTCGCTCTGATCTGCCTAGGTTGAGGGTGCCCTTGTTGTTAGACCTCATCTGACAGGTCTGTTGCACACCCTCGGCAGTCCCCTGCCTGATTGCTTCTGACATCCAAAACCTCATGAACGGGGGAATCTCATGAGGAAGACCTTCTTCTGCCCAGAGCCCCACAGCAGTTGAGTGAATGTCGCCTCGGGAGCAATTCTGGGTCTCTTGGCATGCTGAAACTGTCTCCCTGCTGACATATCAACTAGGAGCATTGAAACACTCACAGTGCTGATGTTTGGTCTCAGGGTGTGTGTAACAAGGGTCTCAGGTGCTCCTCTTGGTGACCAGGGTAGGCTTCTCAGGTTGTCACTACCTCTGTTGTTGACCAAAAGATCTAAAGGAAGGGCTAAAAAGGGCCCAGGAGAAGGTGCTGCCACCACTGGGGAGACTGGTTGTGGATTTCTTGCAGCCTCCTGAAGATTCTCCTCCAGATATTTTTCAAAAGCCCTTTGGTAGCGTTTTTCATATTTTTCCGGTGCCTTCAAGGGTTTCTTGGAGCAAGAAGCCTTCGTCTTATTTCTGGTCATTGTTCTAAAAGATAATCTGGATCCTGACTCACTGGAGCAAACAGAGCCTTCTCCTTCCATTGCATGCCTGGAAACAGGTGTGCTTACATAATATATGGATAAATTATTCACTCCTGTTCCACGTGGGACTGCTCCAAATTGCGGGCAGAGATTCCTGTCAATTAATCTTGTAGGAAAAAATAATTTTTAAATTGACAAAAAAAAAATCTGATTTTTTTTTCAATTTTAAAAATCAAATTTAAATTCTAAAAAAATTAAAAAAAACAATACCTGAATAAGTTTCAAGCTGACCTGGAAAGGCTGAGACTCCAAAAATTCAAATTAGCCCTCAGTCTGTGGCTCCCATAAATTTTAAGTCTGTTGTTCAAGGCAGTTTAAAAGGCTCAAGCTGGCAATGGCCTGGGTGCAAACTGTCAATCATCCAGATGGCTTCGGGTTTGAAAGTAAAAAGGAAAGTAAAGAGAAAAATTCCTTTTGGTGGCTAATACACTGGCCTGAGTGAATCAAGCTCTCTAAGATGAATCCTGTAACAGGGGATGACAGCTGAGCTGAAGGAGAAAAACATCAGTAGACTGTGAGGGATTTGCCTTCCCCATTTGACTTTTGGCGCAAAGGCTTGATCTAAAATGGTGCTGGCTGCTATGAAGTATTCATTGACAGGTAGGACATTGCAATGTATGATTTTATATACTATACTTAGATTGGACCGAAGGCGGCATAGTTCTAAGTTTTCTAGGTCTAGAACTTCAAGTCTGGTGGCATAAGGTATTCTGCAACAAGTAGAGGAGTGGAGAACTCTTCTTTTGAAATATTTCTGGACTTTCTCAACTGTGTTAATATCAGATACGTAGTGTGGGTTCGAGACTGATGAGCTGTATTTGAGTATTGATCTAGCAAATGTTTTGTATGCTTTAGTTAGTAATGTGATATTACCAGAGAAAAAGCTACATAGGATTAGGTTAACAACTCTTCATGCCTTTTTGGCTGTGTAGTTACAGTGGGCTCTAGCACTTAGATCATTAGAGATGAGTATTTTTTGCCAATATGTAAGACAGAGCATTTGTTTGTTGAGATTTGAAGTTGCCATTTGTTTGACCATTCTGATAGATAGTCGAGGTCTTTTTGAAGGGTAGCAGTATTGTCTGTGGTGTTGAATAGCTTTACATCATCAGCGAAGAGAATGCAGTTGCTCTTAATATGATCACAGAGGCCATTTATGTAGAGTATTTACATAAATCTAACCCAAACGACAGGTTGAGCTAAACTGGGGACAAATGGCAAGTGGGAGTGTCCTCAGAAAATTGGCTCAGCCTGTTGGGCAACAGACGGAAGCCTTTCCCTGACCTGGATACTCGGAACAGTTCCATGAAGAATAGACACTCTCTCAAATAAACTGGTCTAAATGCTTTATGTTCCACTAAACTGCTTTTGTGTCCACCAAAGTATATGTATCCTTGGTTAAGAAAGACTGATCTAGGTAACATTTTATATTCACAGTCAATACTTTCTTGATAAAGAACATGAGTATTACATCAATGGTTTTTTTTACAATGTATAAGAAATTTAAGTAAAATTCTTTGCAATATTTTACCTGGGATGTGACCTCTGCAAGTGTAATAGAATTCTTTGCAATAATCCTTGCACAGGAAAGGAAGGGCTAGTTCTCTTTCCAATGTTTCCTTCGCAGTTGAGTGGAACAGATTCTGAGCATTCGGTGAACAGTGAGCGCATCTGATTTCCTGCAGCAGCTTCACACATTCTGTGTTGTTGGTAACAGAAAAGATCTGTAAGCCACAAACCAGAAACATATAAGCTTTTTTGTATTCTGCAAAGCACACTGCAATCGTATATAAAAAGCTATGCCAATTTAAGATCATTGTTGGTTAAATATTTTATACTTATTATTTGTAAAAAAAAGTCATTGTCACAATTCTGATGATCAAATAATAAAACTATAATCATACATGATATCACACAGGTATTAAACTATAGCTTAAAATATAGATTATATTTAAACATTCAAATATATCCTGTATAATTTCTCTCACCTAGCTCATATTCGGCTCTGTGAAACTTGATTTGAAGCATAATAGTTTGCATATGATTCCAATATCCCATATTGCATAGGTTGCCTCTTCCTGAGCATGGCTATTTGATATGCATACCTGTTACACATGGTTTCACTCACTTCCATGACAGAGTGAAACTGTTAACATAAGAACTAGAAAGTTTTAGTAGATGAAGACCAGGTTGTGGAAAGATGCTGATGCAACTCTCACTCTAGCATCAGTGCAAAGGAATACACAGAATAATGAAGCTAAATTATTCATGTAATAAATATCACAACTCTGGATTCCCTTCTGCTAATTCTTTGTGTGTAAATAGAAAACAAAACTGAAGCTGTGGTGTACATATCTTTTTCAACTAGCATTTAACAATACAACAAAAAGTGCTGTCACTGTTCATGTCTGTATAAGTTGTTGGGTTACAATGCTATACTGTATGTTTTGTTTTCTTTGAAATAAAGGTACTGTAAATGTGTGAAAATTACACCCTACTAATTCAAGTTAATTGAAGAAAACACCACAAACAATAAAAGATTAATTCCCATTTATGTTACTAATTACTGCAATACTGAAAAGTAATTACATTTAATATAATAATGTAATATACTGCATTATGCATGCCCAAATACATTCCAAGATGGTATTTTTAACTATACGCTAAAATTTAGCCAGTATTTTACACCTAAACCTTGACAAAAATACTTTTCTTATCTTTTTAAAGATACTGAGGACTGACAGACACACAATATAGAGAGCCAATTTTTTTAAATATTTATTTGTTTGTATTACTCCAAATATATCTATTGATAATAATGCAAATTTACTGCATTATTCTAATAGAACTACAATAAACAGGATACCACTATACAATTAATCAATTTAAATTCACAAGGTCAAGTTACACAATGGATAAAGATAGTCATATGTGGAGATTGTGAAGTTAACTTTTATATAAGGCAAGTACTGATATACTTGTAAGATCCTATAACTATATTATAATGTGTAAATTTATAGACAGTCTATTTTGTTCAACTTTATGTGATTTCGTGGTTCTAACAATTGTTTATTAATCTTTCTAAAGTATATATGAAATCAAAGCTTCTCTAAGATATTTCTTTAAGCAAGAAAAAATAAAAATCCCACTTATCTAACCTTGGACTCAATTTGGATGTCAGCTTACCTTCCTTAGTCTGACATACTAGAGACACACAAAATAGATATGGTATAGCATTTTGTATGAGTGGAAGCAAATTGTACTGGAAGCAAATTGTATACGCCATCAAATACACAGAAGATAAGGAGAACATTCATGAACTTGTTTATGTGCATATTAACTTTAGAATACAAATTTGGAGATTGATTCACACAATTTAACAACAACCCCCACCCCCAGCTATGCAGCCAATATTTACCAGTAGAGAAAAATAACATTCTGGGTTGCTAAAAACAAGTTAACTGAAAACCAATCTGATATCAGTTGTAGGTGGTGTGAAGTTTAGAATAACTAAGTTGAAGCTGCAGTAGAAAACCATCCTTAAAATATATTGGAAGTGGAAACTACTACAATAATTCTTAGGCATACAAAACAGATCATATTTTAAGCTGTTTGCTTTTATGATGTCAGAAAACTTGCATTGTCTATCCTGGAAAAAAACCTGCCTTTCAAATATGGTATTATCATTATGATCCCATACCTACACAGGTAGTCCTCAACTTACAACAGTTCGTTTAGTGACAGTTCAAAGTTACAATGGCACTGAAAAATTATTATGACCATTTTTCATAGTTACAACTTTGCAAGCATCCTCATGATTATGTGATCAAAATTCAGATGCTTGGCAGTTGGTTCATACTTATGACCGTTGCTGTATCCTAAGGTCATGTGATCACCTTTTGCAACCTTCTCACCAGCAAAGTCAATGGAGAAGTCAGATTCACTTAACAACTGGGTTACTAATTTATCAAGTGCAGTGATTCACTTAACAACTGTGGCAAGAAAGATCAGGAAATGGGGAAAAATTCACTTAACAATTACCTCACTTAACAACAAAAATTTGGGGCTCAAGAGGACTTCGTATTTTAAGTTCATCCAACTTGGATTTTTATCCAAATTGGCAAATATCACAAATTGTTCATATTTCTATTCCTCCCCCCTGACTTTATATTATAACTGAATTGTTAAATAATGTATTATGAGGTCCACTGACCCTTCATAAATGATTGAAAATTTGTATATAATATTGTATACAATATTAGTTTGAAAAACTAATTCAGAAGAATGTTGAGAGTCATGAGCAATATCTACAGAAGATGCTTTGAAAGATAACTGAGGTTGGCGGTAGCAAAGAATATTTATGGATGTCTCAAATATGCTTTTTCAGGAAGCAATTGGACTTTCTTGCCTTTTCTTTTGAAGACGTTTTGCTTTTCATCCAAGAAGCTTCTTAAGTTCTGACAGAATAGTGGGGAATGGAAGGATTTATATTCCTTGCAGACAACTGGTCATTTGCATCCTTTTAGAGAATCATTGAAGCACCTGGAGGTTTACCTGTGTCCTCAGGGTAACCTGAGTAGTGCTCCTGGTTCCTATAATCTGCAATTTTTCCTCTGGAAATCCATTCCTACACCCACACCATTTAAAGGGTGTTTATCCCAAATTGTACAGCTAAAAGTCTGTAGAGATTCTCAGTCATCCAGGTCATGGTTGTCTTAAAAGTGCTTTATGGATATTTATCCAAAAATATACTACTATAAGATCAAAAAATATTACACGATCCAAAAATATTTATGGATCTTGTAATACAGGTAGTTCTTGACTTAGGACCACAACTGGTACTTGAATTTTGGTTGCTAAGTAATGCAATTGTTGTCATTCTTTTAATAATTTTAAGTCATCTCTTAAAATTTTAAGTCATCTCTTAAAAGCAAAAGTGTCTTTTGAAAAGAATGAAAAGAGCATTAATTAGAAATTTGGTATTGGAGAAGCTTCCTGAGAGTATTGTGGATAGCCAAGAATATAAACAGATCATCAAAGAAATAAGCCCAGATGCCTCAATAAAGCTAAAAATGAAGGCTCTCCAGAGCTAAGAATGTTGGAAGAAAAAGAAAAGAGGAGCACATTCAGCAGCCAGATGAATTGATTCAATCACAGTGGCAATGAGTGCACTGTTGGAACATTTAAAAAAGCAGGGTAGGGATCATCATGAAGGAAATCTACTTATGTGGTCCATAGGAACTGATAACAACCTGAAGACACGTAATTAACTAACTTCTCCTTATTAGTTAGCACAATGTCCACAAAAAGAGATTCAGACAGTCAAACCATTGTGCTCTTTGTACTCCTAAAGTAACAGTTGTTGAGTGAAACTGGTTTCCCCATTTTGCTTGTCAGGTCGCAAAAGTTGATCACATGACTCCAGGACACTGCAAATATCATAAATATAAATCAATTGCCAAGCATTGGAATTTTGATCATTTGATCATGGGGATGCTGCAATGGTCATAAATGTGAAAAATGGTCATAAGTCACTTTTTTCAGTGACATAACTTTGAACAGTCACTAAATGGACTGTTGTAAGTCGAGGACTACCTGTGTAATAAATGGGCCCTAAATGGCTGGGAGAAGATGGTCTGGGCATACACCCTCCAATCTTGTTGTCCCATTCTTTAAAGTAAGACAGAACATCTCTTGCAGTTTAAAGAACCACAAAGTAGAAAAGAAGTTATTAGCCTTACAAAGCAGGGGTCGCTTTTGCACCTCAGGGACCACCAAACTCATAAGTTTAAATCCCACGGATCATTAATATGAATTTTGATTGGCAGTGGTTTGCTGACATTGGTGGGAAAATTGGTCCCATACTCTAGAGCTGCAGTAGTCACAGGTCATCCCAGAGCAGCTCCTTCTCCACCCAGGTGCACCAGCCTGCCATGGACTGGAGGAATTGCTCTGAGATGACGAAAGGATGACCAATAGAGATGTCTTGTGACTGCTGCAACTCTGGAATATGAGACTGACTTTCCCACCAACGTCAGCAAGCCATCCCGGGGCGGATTTCCCTCCCCTGCCATTGATCTTACCTTCCAGTTCCAGCTTGCGTGGCTCTACTCAAGGTAAGGTTTGCTCTCAGCCGATGGGTGAGGGCCAGCGGGTGGGCGGGCCATAAGGGTAGCACAGCCTTGTGTTCCCGCACAGCCTGGATTGTTTTGGGGGGGGGTACTTTGGGGGGGACATTTCACTGCAGACCACCAACGGTCCACGGCCCACTGGTTGGCAACCACTGTTACAAAGTATTAGTGACAAAAGCTTTATCTCAGTATTCATTTCCCATTCCAGCATAGGTGTCACATAAATTGGGCAATAGTTTCAATAATTCCTGACTCAGTGTCACCAAAGTGCCTGAGATGAGCTAGAGGAAGACATGTGTTGGCCACAATAATTCCCTCAGTGGAGAATGTAATGGAAACTGGATAGCAATAGCTCCAATAGCTTTTGTGTTTCCTACAGCTGCATGGCTGGGCTGTCCAAAGGAAAAAAAGCAGCTGTGACATAAAGAGCTGACAGTGGCAGCTGGAACTTTGGAAGGTATCAGCATTAGAAAAAAGGCTATGGGAGAAAAAGTGGGAATAACCAGCACTGCCACCCACCACAGAGGAGCCCATTCCCCATTCAACAGTGATGTTTACTACAAGAAAAAAGAGAAAGACAATTGGGGGGAGGAGAAAATTGAGACCTGCCACAGCAGCAATCAAAATAGAGATGTAAATTATGTTAGCAGCCATTGCCTACAACAAAAGGATGACAGCTCAAACATATTTAGGACTTGCTCCATTCATCTCCAATTGGTGTTCTTAGAAACTAACCTGATTAAATAACTTCACATCACTGTTCGGCAAATAAATGAAATTGTTTTTGTCCCCTTCTACTTTTCTTTCACTCCAATCCTACTTTAAACAATCATTTTGGACATGAAGGTGTGGATTCCCCCCCCCTCCTTTTCATGTTGCTTTTCAAGAAAACTACTGTCAAAACTAGATAACCACTGTAATTCTTGCAACAACCTCTCTTTTGTTCAGAATACACTGACTTTGCAATGTTAATGATTGAATTTGTCACCATGAACTCTGTGGAGCACAGATTGAGAAGACATCTGGACTTTCTGTTTCACCTCTGTATAACTAAGTTGACGTATATCCACCACCAGATACTTGAGTCAAATACTTCTATGCTGAACCAATAAGTTACAAGTAATCCACAAACTATGACTACAATAGGGATCAGAAAATTCCTCACGAAAAGGTGAGTAAAGAAGCATGTGATTGCACCCAATTTTCTTTCATGCTTTTTTAAAGCAAGACATCAAGTAACCATCACTTGTGACATTCCTTGCCTGGTTTCCCCATTGACTTTGTCAGAAGCCAGCTGGGAAAATTGCAAATGACAATCACATGACTGCATGCAAATGTTGTAAGTATGAACTAGTTGGCAAGCACCTATATTGCAATCATATAACCATAGGGAAACTGCAATAGTTATAAGTAAGAGGTGGTATTCAGCAGGTTCTGACCAATTCTGGAGAATTGGTAGCGGAAATTTCGAGGAGTTCGGAGAACCGGCAAATACTACCTCTGATTGGAGATTTTACAGTATCCTTTCCCTGCCACACCCACCAAGCCATGCCCACAGAACCGGTAGTAAAAAAAAGTGAATCCCACCACTGTTGTAAGTGTGAGGATCTTTAAGCAAGTCACTTTTTTCAGCACTGTCGTAACTTCAGACAGTTGCAAAATTGATGGTTGTAAATCAAGGACTGCCTCTTTAGTAGTTACCTTCATAGTTGGGCCCAAGAGCCTTGATCTAGCAAAGACAACTTGAATGAATGAAAATGTTTGTATTCCTCCAACTTTCTATTGATGGTTGGCTACATGCTTTTTTTTTCTGCATGCGACTTTTTCAGACAAGCTGGATGTGACAAAAATGTATGGGGTTGGAGTGACATTGGGAATCTGTGAGGTGCCTGCATTGGCAATTGTTGCTCTTTTTACCTCACTGGTAACTGTATACAGATAGTCATTGACTTACTACTATTTGTTTAGTGACCTTTAAAAGGTACAATGGCATTGAAAATGGTGAGCAGTTCACATTTACTACCATTACAGCATCCCATAGTCACATTATCAAAATTCACATGCTTGACAACTGGCATGTATTTATGATGGTTGCTGTGTCCTGGGGTCAAGTGTAACCTTCCTTGCTGGTTTCCAATTGTGATCATAAGTCAAGGTGGTTTGTGCTGGTTTCCAATTACTGTTAGACAATCAGTTACTTATTTGAAATCGGTGGCCATGTATATTTTCATTATTTAATGATGCAGTGTTGTGATTTTTCAAAAATGTGCAGCCAATATTTGTGTGTAAAAGTTTGAGTCTGAGAGAGGTAGAGACAGAAAGAAAAACAATTGTATTAAAGTGAATTAACTCACTCTGAATTTTGATGTGTTTCATAATTGTGAAACTGCTAAAATACAACCAATTTTTCTTGGAAGGTAATAATATAGCTTCTGAAAAAAATTAGAAACCCTACTAAAACATCCAATTTAAAATGGAATTTCTTAAAAAATACTTTGCATGCACATTATATTTTACTCAACATCTGAATAATATACACTATAAATCAACACATATTTTATTTGAAGGGTCTTTGGTGCTCTCTGAGCTCAGTTGCAAGAAAACAACCAATGTCAGAAAACACTAAGGGCACCTCATTTCAACCTTCAACTCCTTTATTGATATTTTACTTATTTATCCTCTCTGTATACTTACAACATATTTTGGATTTTGTATTATTTAAAACAGGGTAAAATGTCCATTTTTCTATTAGCTAAGAGCTTTTAAAAATTTAAACTGTTCATTGACTAGTTTTAATGAGTTTTACACAACACTAAAGGAGTATAGTAGTCTTATGGTAGAAAAGGAAACAGCTTATGCTTATTTTTTATGTTAAAAACTTCATAACGTTGGGAACTTGCACAAGATGTTTCACAATAATTGATTTATGCATGCATACTTATACTAATTACACTTTTTCCTTCCAAAAAACAATGGATAGCATTCCAGCTGTTTTTTGCCTTCTAATAAATGTTGTAACCAATAATTAATTTGATATTCAACACCTATTAATTTTATACAGACCATGGAATATGAGAGATATATGTGATGACTTAGATTTGTAATTATTAATGAATAATTCTGGCAAAAGATATAACTTTTTTGTTTTGTTTGTTTATTACGCCACTCATTCTGCTTATCAATTGATTTCTTTGCCAATTCCAGCACTATTAATTCCATTATCTCTTTTGTAATTTATATGTATAGTTTCCTACATCTTCTGAGATACTGCAATTCTGCAACATATTTTGACCATCGTATTTGATTGGTTTGACGGTAATCATATAAAACCTATCATCAAAGTGATTTAATTGTGTTATGTAATTAATTTGTTATTTTAATACATTTAAGCTAATGAAATGTATTGAAGGTATTATGACTGCCTTGACATTGGAATATCAAGTTACTTATTAGGCATTCCACTTCATATTCTATATTTGTAAACTACTGTACCTTCAAAAAATTATATCACATTTTTCTTTGACTGCATTGCATGTTTTCTGTAGCCGAACTAATACCAAGTAACTTGAATAGCAAGTTCAAAAATAATGGGGAAAATAAACAGAGTAGTCCTTGACATATTTAGAATTTCACAGTTTTAATTCAACTGTGGCAACCTAGATTTGTAATCTAGGTTGCAAGCTTTAGCATATGGATCTTCATTATTAAAATCATTTTACACTTAAAAAATAGCACAGGCATACGCAAGTATGATGGACGATTTTCTGAACCTTTGCTTCAGCATCATAGACTGCAACTGCAGGTCTTAAAATGAGTGGTTTTATTTATTTATTTATTTGTTTATGTTATTTATATGGCCCCCTGTTCACCATAGCGACTCAAGGTGGCTTACAGAATGTAAAGCCATATTTAAAATAAAAAACAATAAAAATTAACAAAAAGAATCAAATAAATTAATAAACACAATAGAACAAAATCTGAAAAAATAAATAAATCACCAACTCTCACCCCCCATCTTGACAAAAGCAGATCACACAAGCCATTTGTTGGGCTCCATCCCACTCTGGATTGCCCAGGTCTGCTCGCTCTAATGGATCGGGTAGATGTGATCAGCAAGAGACTTTCCCTCAGATATCCTGGTCCCAAGCCATGAAGGACTTTAAAGGTGACAATTGGCCCCTTGAATTGCATCTAGAAGCAAATCGGCAACCAATGTACCTCCCGCAGGAGAGGTGAAACATGCAGACCTTAGTGTGCATGCGGGCTGCTGCATTTTGCACCAACTGGAGCTTCCGGATGTTCTGTAAGTGTAGCCCCATGTAGAGCGTATTGCAATAATCAAGATGGGAAGTCACTAGGGCATGAATGACTGTGACTAAGGACTACTGGTCCAGGAAAGGGCATAACTGGTGTACAACCCACAGTTGCACAAAGGCCCTTCTGGCCACGATCACCATCTCCTCTTTGAGCAGGAGTCATATGAGTTCAGGAAAACTTCTGGATTACGCACAGGATCTGTTTGGGGTAATGCCACCTCATCCAAGACCAAAGATGGCAATTCTCCCTGAACCAACGAACCCAAACCCAGAGCCACTTGGTCTTGCAAGAGTTTAGTTTCAACCTGTTGCTCCCCATTCAGCCCCTAACAGTCTCCAGGCACTGCGAGAGGAAGGACACAGCAACACTTAACTCACCACGGGCCAAGACATACAGCTGAGTATCATCAGCATATTGGTGACACCTCAGTCCATGGTGACAGATGATCTCACCCATTGGCTTCATATAAATGTTGAACAGGAGTGGACAGAGTACTAACCCTGCGGAACCCTGGATGGCCAAGAATTCTGCCCTAAAAACTAGCATTCTGAAATGATTTTTATCCATGCCATTAATATCTCATATATCTTGAATGGCAGTTAATGTTATCTACCAGCCTTTGTTTTTGACATATTTTAGAGCCAAGCTAATTTTCTTTAAGAATGATCGAATATTTCAATTTTAAGCAAAATAGCACATACTCTTGAGAAGACATTGTCGTGTCTAATTATAGAGTTGGCAAGGCTGCACTGCTTTAATCGTGGAAATCTTTTTCTAGCAAATGTGATGTGATCTTTAAAGTCTTTCAAAGTGTAAGTGTCCTAACCACAGTTTACCAAATCCCTGTTAGTATAGACAGAATAGATAAATGAAGAATAAATATAGAAATGATCAAAGGCAGAAAAGAAATATGGAGTTTTTCTCTTCTTCCATAACACAAACTACTCCTGATGACAGATTCTGATTGGACTGTTATAATGCAAAGTGTCCAGCTGACATCCAATTTGGTTTACTATCCTCTGAATAGGTCTGTACTGAAAGAGAGCACTTAGGGATAATTTTGCTGGGTTTCTTAGAAAAAGATTCTACTTTAGGAGTACACACTACAAAAAAGATGTTGAGACCTTGGAAAAAGTTCAGATAAGAGCAACTAAGATGATCAAAGGCCTGGGAACTAAAACATAAGAAGAACTAGTCTAGAGAAAAGAATTAGTGGTGACATGATAGCAGTATTTCAATATTTGAGGAGCTGCCAAAAAGAAGAAGGTAGTCAAGCTATTCTCCAAAGCACCTGAGGGCAGGACAAGAAACAATGGTTGGAAACTAATCAAGGAGAGAAGCAATCTGGAATTAAGGAGTAACTTCCAAACAGTTAAAACAATTAACCAGTAGAACAGCTTGCCACCAGAAACTGTGGGTGCTTCATCACTGGAGGTTTTTAAGAAGAGACTGGACAGCCACATGTCTGAAATGGTATAGGGTCTCCTGCTTGAGCTGGAGGCTGGACTAGAAGCCCTCCAAGGTCCCTTCCAACTCTATTCTATTCTTGATAAATTGTTCTTGTCAATGTGTTTTTTCCTTAATGTTCCACTAGAATCTCCTATTTTGTAAATTGTAGAGTAGACATAGCCCTATCATTTTAGACTTGCTTTCTGGGTCGAAATACATTTCATTTATATCATTAGCTTCTATTTCTAACATGTATTTTATGATCAGAATGTAATTATGTATTTCTTGAAAAATAGTTAAATGTCATTATATTATCAGAAAATAAAAACTGGTCCACAATCAAGAGAGAGGGGAAAACAACTTGCCCAAAACAAATTCATTTGTCAGATGAATAAAATATAAAATTAATTTAAAAATTCATAGTAAATTCATTAAAATTACATTTTGTAAAGCTAGAAATGGGTCAGGAAGAGGGCAACAAAAATTATTGTGGTATGAATGAATTTACATTGTTTGATAGATATCTACCTTAGAAAAAAGAGTGAGCAAATAGAACATAAAGCATATTTATAAAATTATATTTAATCAATGCAAGTGAAAAGATGTTTTTCTCACTTTTTCAGAAAATTATCATTGAGGGTCAAAATAAAAAAAATGCTAAATAATAGAAGATTCAGAAATCTTCTAGGTAAAGAAGGCATTTTTAAAAAAGCAATTATGTTGGAATATTGAAGTTTGGAGAGTTTTTTCTGGTTGTTTTACCTGTCTGGAAATTGTGGTATTTGTTCATACAGAATGTATTGATGCTTATCAATTTTGATAATTTCAACAGGACTTAGGCAGATTGGTCTTACAGTAGCTCCTGGTGATGGCAATTCTATTTTATCTCTGACACAAGAAACAGTATGTTCTTGACACCTGCACTGGAGCCAAGAAATGGGAAAATTCTATTGTTGCTTTTGGGTTTCCTTATGGGCTTCCCAAAGACATAGAGTGGACTACATGACTACTGTGTTTCTCTGAAAATAAGATCCGGACTTATATTTTTGGGGGATCCAAAATAAGCACCAGGGCTTATTTTCAGGGGATGTCTTATTTTTTTCCCATGTATAGAAGGCAGCAAATGCAGGGGCCGATGGGAGTGGGAGCACTGTTACCATTGTGCCGGTCCTCTCCATTGGTCCTAGCACACTCGCTGCTTCCTGTGCTGGCCATGTCTACCTCCATACTCAGGCTGATGACAATCTTCACTAGGACTTATTTTGGGGTGTGTTTTTTGCCCTTATATGAGGTACTTACTTAAAACTCAGGCTAGGGATAGGTTTTATTTTTGGGATAGGTCTTTTTTTGGGGGAAACAGGGTATTTTGTCTGATCCACTTTTTTATGTTCTTATCTAAATATCAGAGGCAAGTATTTTTGGCATCCTAAATTAGCCTTGTTTGCCTATAGCAATGCTTCTCAACTTTGGTAACTTTAAGATGTGTGAACTTCAACTCCAGAATTCCTCTGTCAGCATGCTGTCTGAGAAATTCTGGGAGTTGATCTACACTTCTTAAAAGTGCCAAAGTTATGAAATACTGGCCTATATAGTTCGGCTGGTCATGAGAAAACATTTTAAGAATACACACAGGAAAATATTTCTCGTCTGGGCAGACTACCACCCTCAAAAAACTGCATCCTTCGAAATGCCACAGAATCTCCCATCTTGTGCCCTGCTGCATAGTCAAACAAATGGGAAAGAGCTATGCATGGCTCTGAATGGTTTGAGAAATGAAAATCAAATGTATGTTAGATAAGTCTTCTTGAAATATGGAAACGTTTCTACAGGAAGACCCCTTTTTTAAAAGCTAGGTGTCACATGAACATTGCGGTCATATCACAGAATTATGTGAGTTCAGGTGCTCATATGGCTACCTTCCATTCATCGGACTATCCAACTCACCATTATCGACTGTAGCTGAAAGTTTCCAGTGTCTTTTCAAACATACTTTACTACCATCAGGTCTACGATCAGTCCACACAGAACTGATGAAAGTAGAGTTCTATGGGCAGGTCATGTTATTCATATGTTGGAAAAGCACATACCCAAAGAATCCTTCTGCTGGAAGATGTTTACATGGAAGATAGAAGGAATGATACAAAGAACCTTAAAAGGCTTCCCTGAAGTTACTGTAAAATGCTATAAAAAAGCTCACTACCTGGTATGGCATCATCCATAAGGGCTGTCAAGCTTATGAAGCAATGCATAGTGCTGAAACACAACATAAGCCAACAACTGCAGTGGCTACACATGTCTGACTAAAATGTGTAAGAACATTCACTGCCCAAATTGGTCTGATCAGTCATCTTTGGACACAACATATTCAGTCTTAACCTAATTTTTAAATAATGGTGTTGAGGTCTTCAGTTATGATGGTAGAACAGATATCAGATACCGAACCTGGCAATTTTGCACACAAAAGTGTGTTCTCAATTATTCTCACAATATGGATCTGTTAACTGAGAGATTTTAAACTGAAGATGACAGTTACTCAACCTGAGCTTTGGAAAATGTTTGCTCATATGCAGTACATAATGTTCAGTTCTTGGCTTTACCAACTGGCAAAAAAAATGTACTAGACATGAATAAATGGATTAATTGCTCCAAAATCACCAATAAATTCAAATTCATTTTAACAATAAGCATGGCTTGAAGCTAAAAATTGGTACTGTTTTCTGTTTTCAAAAGTAATATGTAAAACCATAAAATCATACTGCTTTACACATTTGCAACATCTATTCTAATTATTATGTCTACTGCTGGCTAATTAAGACATCTCTTAGTTTATTTATTAACTTTTACACAAGACAGATAAATGGCAGTTATTGAAAGATTTGGCTTGGCAATAGGTTAATTCTAATAGCGAAATAGGTTAATAGCAAAAAACAAAATGAACACAGATTGACATAATTTCTGCATATGAAACCTAGGTTTAAGTGAAGAAGTGATGTTTGAAATTGGGGGAAGAGAAAAGTTCAAATCTTTTAGTTCAAGCTTTAACATTAGTCAGTATTTGAAACTGACTTCTTTTAACAGCAAGATTATTTATTTGCTAGCTTGAACATAAACTTCATTGGCACTATAATGCTTGATTATGTCATTAAGAGGTTCAGTTTCATTTTTAGGACAATAATAAATAGATCATTGTACCAAGGCAGCTGTTAAAGGGACCCCAAGATGAGTTATTTGTTTAGTTGGATGTGTTCAACAATAGCTTTTGTTTAAGAAAGAATTAGACAAAACAAATCATCTTAAAAGGGCACACTTGAAAACAACTGCTTTTCATTCATTCCACAAGAGCCTCATTTGTGAAACCATCTAAGGTAGAGAAAAACCACTATGCTTGACAGTTTGCAAGCAAACTTTTAAACTACACACAAAATATTAGAGTGTATTATTTGCTGATGAAATTAGTGAATTAAATCAAAGAATAAAATGTCAATGATACCATTACAAAAGAGAAGATTGTCATTTTACCTCTGTTTCAACTTTGTAATTCTGAAGAGGCTGGCTATGTTTCTCTTAGCAATCATTAATTTTGATCATAAAATTACCAAAAGGCTGACAAATGTAATCTTAATTCTGGAGGTTCTTTGTAATTAAAGTAACTGCTGAACACATTGCCCTACTTTAACTCTGCTGAAACACCTCTTCCGTAGAATATTTATTTATTTTTATATTATTATAATATTATTATCATAAATATTATTTATTACCCAGCTGACTTTCATTGGTAAAGAAGCACTAGAACTCATCATCTTCCACTTCCTATCCTAGTATCTTCACCACTACACCAAACATATATATATACTGTGTTACTTCAAAACATATTAATGTAGTTTTTTAAAATTCCTTCCAGATTACCTTGTTCAGGATTTGCTGTCTTTAAATGTATTGGGTGCATTTTGAATGAAAAGTCCTGCCTCATATGTCTAATGCACAAGAAATGATTTTTTTTAAAAAAATAAATAAATCCAAACAAATCTCACATGCATCTATTAGAAAACTATCTGGGAGCAAGTTCTATCGAACTCCAAATGCATAATCCTATGCATGCCTAACTAATCTTAAACCCTACTGCAGTCAGAGTGAATTAGATATGTATGAACAGGATTGCATTGTATGTGTGCTTACTGTCACTGATATGTAAAGTATGTACTTTTGTTTTTCTGTTTGTAAAAATAAGCAGTTTTTTTAAAAATACAATTGCAATTATTTAGTGCATTCTCTCTCTCCTCTATGATAAAGCTTATGTGTTCCAATTAAATACATTGTTAAAATGTCACAAATGTGAATACAAAAAAGACTTTGAAATCAAGTTTCATAACTGTCACAAATTAATAACTCCTAGAAACTCAATAATTGTTTAAAATCAGTCTCATTCTGAATTCATCACATAAATACAACTTATTATGACAAAATTCTCCACTGGGTTCATATGCTATGCTACTGCTTCAGTGGCTAACTGTCGGTGATGCTAACTGGACAGATTAAGGACATTTTCCTTCCCCGTCTGGCTTGGGCATTTGTGGGTTTCAGTTAGAACCTTTAGAAAATTATCTGAATGCAGTTAGTGTGCAGTTAATGTGATTACCATACAGGAGCTTGCTGACACTACCTCTGGCCAAACATGAGGAGAAAATATCCATCTGAGCTCCCGTTGCATCTGGTAAGAATAGAGTTTGATTCGTTGAAACCCTACAGCAAAGGCAGCTCTCACCCATCTGGGAGTGGAGGCAATAGGACAAATGCTCCCTCAAAAGGCATGAACATTTGGACAGAGCTGGGGACTGAAGGAGAATGATGTTCTCCAGTTTCACCCATTAGTGAACCAACCAACAAACACAATGGTGTTGTTGTTATTCTTTTGCCATAAGCAACAGGACTCTGTGTGTGGGCAGCAGTTTAGTGGGGAGGAGGATAAGTCGATCCCTTTTTGTCCTATTGATTTTTTTCCCTATTTGCATGACTTGAGCAAATTAAATGATGCAATATGGCTTTTTGTTACAAAACAAAGTGAGAGATACCACCCAGACACATATGTTGATTCGTAGAAGCTGTTTACATGAGAATGGGGTGAAATCTACCGTGAACTGAGCATAAAAATTCGATTCAGCCTGGGTATTTTTTTTAATTGTGCCTGGGCCAGAAAGACTGAAGCACAAGTTTTCCAAACCACTCTCAGACCTTGACAACTGGAGTGTTGTAACAGAGGAATTCTTAATTAAACTAAATGCTTCGAGGGGGGGGGAGAGGGAGGGCGATGAGAAAGACACCTGATTGTTTGTTTCACGTGCAGTGATTCTCAATGACATTTATTCATCCCATTTCCCTCCCTAACTTCAGTTTTGCACATTGCACTCCTGATCAAAACAATAGGCTGAAAAACTTATAACATCCACATGGCTGAAAGGCAGTGAATTGCAGCCCCATCAACAGACAGACAACTTTCCTATTCTAAAATAGTTAGATTGTCACTTCTCACCGTGTTTCCAATAAAAGTTACATATTAATGCTCTTTTCTCAATTTAATGAAATGGTTATAGATAGAGGGTTCTGAAGTATAAGAGATAATGTACTATGCATTCTCTCTTGATGAAACTAACGCACATATAATGTTATCTGATACCAATTTGCTATGGAATTCATTCATCCTGTCCTCTTCAGCTTCTCTCCAAAGAAGGCTGAGTTAATTGCCCTAAGACCTGAAGACATAAAAGTTTTGCAGTATCCTGGCATCATCTGCTCTCCCAGTCACCATCTGCTATCTGAAGTTCCATGGACAAACTGTGCACACTTTTCTAGTTTTGGGGAAAAAATAACTATCACCACCACCTTAATTTACAATTCATCACTATCATGGCATGTCAAATGAATCCAAGAAAATCCACTAATCTTTCTTAGCGGATTCCTCCACCTGCATCATCTCTTTTTCAGCTATAGTCCAGATTCTACCCGTTTCTACTTTATTCATGAACTCATTTTTGTATTTGTTCTTTTTTGATAACTGAAATTCTCAGAAGGATGTTTCTATTCCTTTCCTTTGCTGGTTCCTTATCTCAAAATTTGTCTTTTAAAATAAATACATAAACCCTACTCTCTTCATAAAATATTGCTTTCCTCCTCCTCTTCCATGGATGTTTCAAATCCCCTGAGCACCTGGCTAGTAATGGCAGAGGTGAAATAGACTGTTTCCTGTATGCAGGGTTTATTCTGTTGCCTAATTATTCTTCAGCATTTACAATGCACCCTCCTCCTATTTTTAAAGGTCAGTAATAACTACTACTACTACTGCTCATAACTCACTTGAAATAAGTTTATCCAGATAGAACAATGACAGAGGATGCTGCAGTTAGATTCAACACAAAGAAACATTTAAAAGTAACCCATCTGGGTAAGAAACACCCCCAAATGGATTACACCAATGCCAAAAGTGCAACATCTAGAAGGAACAGCACCACCGCTTCAATATGCTCAATGAAATCCATTGTTCAGTCAGCTTTTCCTCTATATAGAGCCTTTCACAGGTAATAGATAACAGCTCGAATAATTCTCAGTGAGCACAAGGGTATTTAGAAATAGTGCCACGGTAATCCAAGGGAGGACCACAAGGAACACTTGTCAACCCACCACTTCCTACAGCCAATGAAGTGGCTTTGGAACCCAGCAAAACTCAGAACCTAGCAAAGATGATTTATTACCTTCTCCTAACCCCCTGAAACAGCTCTCCAGGAACCGTTAAGTGGTATTTGCGAGTTCCATCTCTTGTTGGTTGACCTTCCACTCCCAAGTCACTACAACCCTAGACCCAAAAGGCTCGTTTGGGATCAAACTCTCGCATGCCCCTCCGGTCTCTCGCCCAACCTCAGCCCAACCCAACTGGAGCCTACCTTGTTGCTCTCTATCTGGAGCAATCCTTGCCTCTCAACCCTGGAGCAGCAAGACAGGCGAGGGTAGAATCCCTGGCACAGCAGCTCCCCTCTGTTGGGGGGCTCCAGGAGCATCAGCCTCCTATCTCGCTTTTTGAGGCGCCTGGGGGGGCTGCCATTCAAGCACCTTCTCCTCTTGGCAGTGGTCTCTCCAAACTTGGTTTCCCCTTCCAAGAAGAAGCAGAAGAGGACCAGGGCCACCAAGAGCAACTTCAAGGGAACCATCTTTAGCCCCACCACGCCGCTTGGGAACAACACTTCCAGGCGCCGGCTGAGGTGGCCAATCCCCAAGGCAATCCAAGGATGCAAGGCTTCCCTTTGGAAACCTCGGGAGTTCTGTGTTCTGTCCGCTTTCCAAGAGGCGCGACAGCTGAGGGACGGGCAGCAGCGAACAAAACCCGGCGGGCCACCACCAGACAGGCAGGCGCACGCCCCAGCTGAGCCAAGGGAAGGAGATGCTGAGCTCCGGCGCGGGGCGTTTGCGCCCACTGGACAAGAGCGGCCGCAGGCTTAACGGGCGCTGCCGAGGCGCTGCCCAAGCGCGGAGCGGAAACTTCCCCGGGCTGAAGGTTCTCCGCGCCGGCGTCCGAAGCGAGGGAGGCGACGGTGGAGAGGGCAGCCGCAAGTCGCCCCTGGGCGAGGTCCCATATAAGCCAAGCTGCCGTTCTGAGGGGGACTGCCTGCCGGGCGCGATGCCTCCTCTCTGCTGCTGCCGGCCGGAGCTGGAGCTCACTAGGGCTCTCATGTTTCGCTCCCTCTTTTCTTCTTCTTTTTAAGCAGCGCGCGGGGAGGTGCTGCCACCGCGCGCCCCTACACGTCACCGAGGAAGGGATTCGCGGGGATGAGACGGAGAGGAGCGTTCGAGCACGCGCGACGGCGCGAGAGGGCGCGAAGAAGGCGAAGGCGCGGCCTGGAGTCGCCGCCGCCGCTGCCGCCGCCGCCGCCGCCGCGGCAAAGGACAGCGCGTGCGCGAGGGAGCACGCCGCGCTCAAGAGAGCCCCAAAGAGAGAGAGAGAGAGAGAGAGGGGGGGGGGGGGGGAGCTGTGCGTCTGTGGGTGTGAGGCTTGGGTTCGAATTTATGTCCTCCCGGGGTGCAGGTAGGCTTCGACTTAAAAAAAAGTTCGTCTTGTGACCGTTCAAAGTTACAACGGCACTGAAAAAAAATGGTCACGTGTTGTGACCGTTTGTGGGGTCCTTGGTGCCCCCTGAGCTTGCTTGTTTTCTTGCAGGCTTTTCATTACCCAGACGAGGTAATCTCATCAGCGCTGATGAGGTTACCGAGTCTGAGTAATGAAACGTCTGCAAGAAAGCTCAGGGGGAAAGGACCCTCATTTCAGCCCTGAGCAACAAAGATTTTCCTTTATTAGTTATGGCCAATTTTCACAACTACGACCTTTACAAAATCCCCATGATCTGTGATCCCCGTGATCGTGTGATTAAAATTCAGATGCTTGGCACTGGTTCATATTTATGACCTTTGCTGTGTTGCAAGGTCATGTGATCACCTTTTGCATCCTTCTCAACAGCAAAATCAATGGAAAAGCTAGATTCACTTAACAACTGGGATGCTAACTTATCAACTGCACTTAACAGCTATGGCAACTGTAAAATAGGGCAAAACTCACTTAACCACAAATTTTGTGCTCAGTTGTGGACGTACGTCAAGGACTACCTGTACTACAGTGCACTGTGCACTATATTTAGAGTCTTGGATTCACAGCACAAGTGGACAGATGGATCACTATTTTTTCTCTGGAATCAAGGTTTAATATTTTGTTTAAAAAGTTAGATTCTTTAAAATACACATGTTATTTGCTCCTTTTTCTCTGTTTTTTTAACATATTTTTTGTTTTCCTGTCTAAGGCAAAATGAAAACTAATGTTCTGAAATATTGGAATTTAAAAAAAAAAACCAGTACTTTGGAGCCACTACTAAAAAAGTCATGTCTTTGGTTACTTCTCAGTTATATCAACTGTTCCCAGTCTGAACTGGGAAATCTGGGAATTACTCCAAAAATGTGAAGGGTGCTGTCTTAGATGTTTGGAGAACTGTGAGAAAAGCTTCCAAGCATGACAAAAGAACACTTTCTGAAAGCAGCGGTCGCCAACCGATGGGCCGTGGCCCACTGATGGGACGCAAGAAAATTTTGGTTGTCTGCAGAGAAATGCCACCCCAAATCACGCCCCCCAAAGCAATTAATCCAGGCTGTGGGGAACATAAGGTTGCGCTGCCCACATGGCCCGCGGGAACACAAGGCTTGAGTTACTTGACAACATGAAGTAGTGAGGGGAGGGGAGAAAGAGCAGAGGGGGGAACTTGCCTAGCCACCAGGCTGCTTATTTCTGCTTCTTTCTTCTGCTTTTGGCTGCATGCAAGAAAAGTAGCCAAAGTCTGTCTTTCTCTCCCCCAAACTCCGCCAGAAATGAGTCTTTGGGACCTTGCAAGGCATCCTTGCTCCGAGGCTGCGCTGGCAAAGACTCATTTCTGGCGGAGTTTGGGTGGAGAGAAAGACAGACTTCTGCTGCTTTCCTTGCGCGCAGCCTGAGAATGGAGCTCAAAAGCAGCTAGGAATGGGGCTGCTTTGAGGCGGTGGAGGTGCGTGAAGGAGAGAGAAAGAAATGGAAAATTACCAGCCCTTGAGGTTAAATCTAATCTCTTTCTCTCCTTCTCCCTCCCACCAATGTCAGCAAGCCATGTCAGTCAAAATTCACATTATTGGGCCCCAGGATTTAAAATAATGAGTTTGGTGGTCCCTGAGGTCCAAAAGGTTGGCGACCCCTGCCTTAGAGGACTAAGACTAAAGAGATGGAGGTCTGGTTCCTGCTATGAACAGTGATCATCTCTGCCTTAATCTACTGTTTTAAAGCAAAAATTTGGGGCAGAGGAAGTATGACATACTATGTGTACTACGTTGAATTTCTTGGAAAAAGCCTCAATAAAAATATAAGTCACATGTTAATCCACACGAAAGATGACATATGGCATATTCTTCTTAAGAAAATGCATTCTAGTTATATGCAAAACAGTCCTTGACATTATTTTTGTCTGACTTAGAGTTGTGGGGTTTTTTTGTAGGCTCAGGGATTGACTTGACACTTTAGAGACAAATATATCTAATTTCAAGCACATTCTGATTTCTTAATCTAGTTGTAGTGGAGACAGAGGAAGAGAAAAGTTGTATCATGAAGTATTAAGGTTTAGCAAGTTGTGCCAAGTTACTCATCCTTTGGAATTCAAATTAATTATTTTAACTTATTATGTGGAATAATACAATTAAGGCATCATTACATTCATTTCAGTTAAAACATTTGGAGAAAACATGCTTTAATATAGTCTGCAAACTCAGGTAAATGTATTGGAAAAGGAAAAAAATATATAGAAAAAAAAACCCAAATCCATACATACTTAAGTACCGTAATTCCATGAAATTTTGCCTCAATTACCTATTTTCCCTGCAGGCATAATGAACAGACTGGAGTTACTGTCACTCATAGAAGTACTTGGTTAAATCATTATAGTATTTGTGCCATTGAAATGAAAATACTGTAATTGCATCAGAGTTTATTATCTAAATCAAGCTTAATTCATACACTTGGATGTACATTCAAATAAGGCTTTTTTTTAAATGAGCTTAAATGGAAATATTTAATTTTTTATTTTGGGTCAAAGACCAAAATCAAACATAGACAAACAGACCATGGTTGCTACAAACCTCTTTAGTACTGGTTTCCAATACAGGAAATTAAAAAAGCTAATCTTTTTTTATTCTTCATGATATGCTACAATCAACACAGTAGAAGTAACAACTCTTGTAGTCATCACTTGCATATGTCCCACCTCAGTCATATATGTGTATGTATATATACATAATTTAAATCACAGTCTGGTATTTGATAGCCACCCAGAGATACCGTGCTTCTGTCAGGCAAGATGAACATTGGTAATTGGCCACAGAGTGATGTTTGATGTTAGCATTTCTGTAGAAGATAGTAAGTCAAAGAGAAAAAATGAAATAACATTTTAAAGAAGAAATCAAGCCGCTGGAATCCAACGTCAGTAAAATAAAATAAATTTTATTGCTCACTTAAAGATGGACATGTACAAGAAAAATAAAGCCCACTAAAATATGGCAGAAATAATAATGGGGCAGGATATTAGTCGGAAATAATGCTTCTACAATATGTTGAAAGGTTAAAAGTTGGGCAAATTTTAAAAAAACCCCAAATGTCTGGTTTCTATTTTTCAGCATGAAAATGATGAATCATTATTAATAAAATCACCAGAATCAAATTATTTCAGGATGAAAACAGGAAATAGCACTGGACAGGCAGTGATTTTTTTGTTACATGTGATGAAAAGGTTATCAAAGAAAATTATTGTGAAAAATTTACGAATGCGTTCAGTTTCCAGTGCTCCATGTGTGCTGACCAGCTGGTCTTCGGTTTCCAGTGCGCACGTTTTGGTTTGGGCACTCTGTGCTGAAAACAGATCTGCCAACATCTAGAAACAAGTAAAGTAATAACTAGCAGTCAGCATGTGTTTGTTAAAAACAGATCATGCCAAACCAATCTTATTTCATTCTTCAACACAATGACTAAATTTAGTAGACCAGCAAAATACCGTGGACATAACATATTTAGATTTCAGCAAGGCATTTGACAAAGTAGATCACAACCTACTTCTTAATAAGCTAGAAAAAAGTGGAATAGATAGCACTACTACTAGATGGACTTGCAACTGTCTGGCAAACCGTACTCAACGAGTAGTCCTTAAGGGGTCTAAGTCTACATGGAGGGAAGTAAGCAGTGGGGTGCCACAAGGAATAAATGAAGGAATAGAAGGGGAACTTACCAAATTTGCAGATGATACTAAGTTGGCAGCTAACACCCAAGAAGATAGGCTCAAGATCCAAATGGATCTTGACAGACTAGAACACTGGGCCATATCTAACAAAATGAAATTCAATGTAGAGAAATGTAAAGTCTTACACTTAGGCAAGAAAAACCAAAAGGACACATATGGACCAGTTGAAACAAAGCTCAATAGCAGTAACTGTGAGAGGGATCTTGGAGTCTTAGTGAACAACCAGCTAAATATGAGCCAGCAGTGTGCAGCAGCTGCCAAAAAAGCTAATGCAATCCTAAGTTTTATTAACAGAGGGATACAGTCAAAATCAAGGGAAGTACTAATACCATTCTATAAAGCCTTAGTAAGACCACACTAGAGTACTGCATCTAGTTTTGTTCACCACATTATAAAAAAGATGTTGAGACTAGAAAAAGTACAAAGAAGAGTGTTCCGTCGGAAAAACGCGAGGTAGACCGGGTTCCAACAACAAAGTATTAGTTAACAGTAGTTGCGAAACAGAACATTGGCTCAAGCCGCAGCAGCCTTTTTATAGGGTTCTGTCTGCCGGCTTGTAGCCAATGACAGGTATTTAGTTTTGCCACCTTTTGGGCAGCTTCGTGGATTGGTTCCTATTGAACCAATCCCCATTCAGGTTTTTTAGCCAATCAGAATCCTGTATTAGGAGTCTACTATTCTTTATACAGAACACCCCTCCCCTCTTGGTTTAGTCCTACGTGGTGATGTAGTCGCGCAGGTAGGTGGGGCTTCTTTTGACTTGACTGGACTTGCGCAGTTCATTTCTGCTGAAGACTTCGACCGGTTTGGATGGGGTTGCTGTCTCTCCAGTCCTTCTCCATGGAACCGCCTGGAAGGGTGAGTCAGCCATTTTACTGCCGCCTGAGTTTCTTAGGCCGGCGGTTTTGCCGCTCCCTCCTGTTTTCTCCGGGCAGGTCGAGCTGGCCTGGCTGGCCCCTTCAAGTGGACTCTTCTCGCAATTTTCTTCTAACTGTAAGTCTCTTTTTTGCTCTTTTTGTTTGTTATTGTATTCTGTGTTTAATTTAAACGGTTCTTTTTTATTTTCTCGTATTTACCCCCCCTCCTTGGTTTGATTTTTGTCATTTTTTAATATTTGTGTTTGTGTGTTTGTACTTCTTTCTATGTTTCAGGAACAAAGCTGGTCTATGTGCCGCTTCCATTCCCTGCCGTCATCTATGGTTAGTCGGTAGGACCGGGGGCCTGTAATTTGTGTGATTGTTCCTGGAAGCCATAATGGGTCCCCGGTAAAAATTTTTGCATAGACTAGGTTGCCTATTTCAAATGTCCTGAAACGGGTGGAGGAGTCGGGGGGGGGGGGTTTCTGGTGTATAGTTTGGGTGCAGTCTGTCTAATTGCGACCTCAGTTTTCTTCCCATTAGTAATTCCGCCGGGCTTTTGTTTGTTATAGTACTGGGTGTGATATGCTAGAGGGTGAGTAGGTGATTTATTTTATCTTGGACATCCTCAATGTCCATTTTTTCTAACCCTTCTTTGGTAAACCTGACCATTCTCTCTGCCCTGCTGTTCGCAGCCGGGTGAGCCGGCACGGTTAGTGCATGTCTTATACCTAGGGAGGCTAGGTATTGTTCGAATTGGATACTCCTTAATTGTGGCCCGTTGTTGGACACTAGGACGTCCGGCAGGCCATGGTTTGTGAAGAGTTTGTCAAGTTGTTTAATAACGGTTTCAGTTGTTGTAGATGGCATAATTTTAACCTCCAGCCAATTTGTGTATGCATCTACGACAATGAGGAAAGTATGCCCCTTAGTAGGACCCGCAAAGTCAATGTGGATTCGTGACCAGGGGCCTCGTGGGGTTTCCCAGTCCTTTATGGGTGCTTTTGGTGGGGAAGGCCTGGTTCTTTGGCATTTGTTGCAAGAATTTACCCAGTATTCGATGTCCCTATCTATACCTGGCCACCAGACATAGCTTCTAGCAAGGCTTTTCATTTTAACAATTCCAGGGTGGCCTTCGTGAAGTATACCCAGTACCTTAGTTTGTAATTTGGAAGGGATAACTACCCGATCACCCCACAACAAACAACCTTTTTGAATCGAGAATTCAGTTTGTCTGGTCCGGAAAGGTTTAAAGTTCTCAGAGGCATTGAAATAGGTAAAGGCCAGCCTTTACCTACCCAGTTCAGTACACGGGCAGTCAATGGGTCCCTTGCGGTGGCTCTGGCGACATCATTCGCAGATATGGGTAGATCGGGGCATGTCTCTATCTGCAAGGTGGTCATCGTCGGTGCTGGGTCTTCCTCTAGTCGGTAATGGTGCTCTGCTCAATGCGTCTGCATGGGAAATTTGTTTCCTGGGGCGATGTGTCAGAGTATAAGAGTAGGCTGCTAGGAATTCTGACCATCTCGTCATTCACGGGGATAAAATGTTTGGTGTTGGTTTGTTTCCCGCCAAAATTCCCAGTAGCGGTTTATGGTCCATTACTATCAGAAATGTTCTTCCATATAGATACTCGTGGGAGCGTTTCACTCCGGCGACGATTGCCAGGGCTTCTCTGTCCAATTGACTATAATTACGCTCGGTTTTAGACAGAGTCTTTGAATAGTATGCGACGGGTGCCTCTCTCCCATCTGGCAATTGGTGGCTCAGGATGGTACCGACTCCAAACGGTGAGGTGTCACAGGTCACTGTCAATGGAAGTGTATTGCTAAACTGGATGAGAACGGTGTTTGATGTTAATAAGTTTTTTATTTTTTGGAAAGCTTTCTTTTCTCTATACCCCCAAGTCCAAATTGTTTTTTTATCCAGTAATCGGTGTAATGGTTTCGCTATTGTCGCTTTGTGGGGTAGAAACACGTTATAAAAATTTATTAATCCCAAAAATGCCTGTAGTTCAGTTTTGTTCCTTGGTTCTGGTGCGTCTTTAATAGCTTTGACTTTTTTGTCAGTAGGGTGTATACCCTCTCCATCTATTAAGTAGCCCAGGAATTCGACGTGATCAATCATTAAACAGCATTTTTCTTTTTTTACTTTAAGGCCAGATTCTCTGAATTTAGTTAGTACCTCTTTTAGTCTTTTTTTTTAGCTGGGTCGCATCTTTGGCCGAAATTAGGACGTCATCGAAGTATGGTACGACCCCTTTTATACCATTCAATAGGCATTCCATGAGGCTCTGGAAAACACCTGGGGCTACACTCACTCCAAATTGGAGTCTGTTGCATTTTAATGCCCCTTTGTGGGTCACTATTGTTTGTGCTTCAGCCGTTAAGGGGTTTACTGGGAGCTGTTGGTAAGCTTGCGCTAGATCTAGTTTAGCGAAAACTTTTCTCCCCCAAGAGAATGTAATAAGTGTTGTACGACTGGCACCGGGTATGCGCTTTGTTGCAATGCGTGGTTCAGGGTAGCCTTGTAATCACCTTGTAATCACCTTGTAATCAGATTCGAACCAACCCATCTGGTTTAATTGGTGTTACGATTGGCGTTTCCCACTTAGCATGGTCAACAGGTTCTAAAACCCCTTGGTCTATTAGTTTATTTAGTTGTTCCTCTATTTTTGCTTTCAGAGCAAAAGGAACTCGTCTGGCCTTTAGTCTCCTAGGGGCTACCTGGGGGTCTAGACTAAAAGAAATTGGGGTCCCCCAATACCTGCCTAGGGAGCCGTTGAAAACGTCCTGGAACTCTTGGATCAGGTTTTCTTCCCGGTCTACTCCGGTCATCCCAATGCCCAATGGTGCGAACCATTCGATGCCCAGGAGGCTTGGTCAGTCTCGGTCGACTATTGTCAATGGTAGTACTTCGACATGTTGTTTGTAGGCGACTCGAAAATGTCCTAAGCCTACTACAGGAATTCGGTTTCCTTGGTAGTCCTTGAGGGTTAATTTTTGTCTCTGGAGTTCTTTGAGTTTGATATCTTGGACCAGTTGTTTGATCATGTCCCATGACACCATTGATAGGAAAGACCCAGAGCCTACCTCCATTTCGCAGGGATTGCCTTCTATTTTTACAATTACTTTTACTTTCTTCCAGCTTTCCGTCTGAGCGCTTCCGATAGTGAAAGTCTGATGTGTTTTCTCTCGGTTAGTGGCTCGCTTGTTCCGCTGCCACTTTCAGTTTGTTTTGGCTCAGCTTGTGCGGGGGAGTTGCTGCGTCTGTTTGGGCTGTAATTTTTTTTATTTCTGCAGACTTTCTCGATATGCCCCCTTTTCTTGCAAGCTCTGCAAATGGCATCAAGGAATCTGCAATCGGCTTGAGGATGGTTTCCTCCGCAGCCAGCGCATTCCCACCAATTTCTTTTTTCGCGCCCTTTCTTGTTGGCGTATAGGAGGTGGACTTCGTCGTCTTCCTCCCTGGATTCTGACGTCTCGTCGAAATCTTCGTGGTGAGTGGTGGTGGGAAATTGTTTCTTCCCTCTGGCCAGGCTCGTTTCGTCGTTGTTCACGTTCATCTGTTTCATTTTGACCGCCGATTTTTTTGTGGCTTCAGCGGCTGTGGCTTCTGCGATGGCTTTGGCTATGGTTATGTTGGGTTTATTTAGCATTAGCAGCTTGCTCTGTACATTAGAGTCTCTTAAACCCAATATTACTCGATCCCGCATCGCTTCATCTAAATTAAGAAACTCGCACGCTCCCCCTATTTGTCGGAGGGCTGCCACAAAATCAGTGATGGTCTCGCCTTCTTTCTGGTCTCTTAGATAAAATTCATGCTGCTTGATTAAGTTTGACACCACCGGTGCATAGTGAGCCTTTAGCATTCTTTGGAGCTCTGTCCAAGTCAATTGTTTCACATCTCGGGGCTTTGCCAAAGCCTTGGCCATTTTGAAGATTGTGGGCCCGCAGTGTGTCAAGAAAACAGCTCTCTTACGCTGGTCTGAGATCTCTTCCATCTCGTTACTTTCCAAATACATCTGGAAATGGTCTACGTAGGATTCTCAATCCTCTTCATTGGGATTGAAGGGTGCGGGCGGCGCGTTGTTTCTAGCCATTGTTCTTCGTCTGGTTTTATTTGTCGCCGCGTGCTCAGTCTTGCGTTTAGGACAATCCCACCTTCGTCGCCAGTGTTCTGTCCAGAAAAATGCGAGGTAGACAGGGTTCCAACAACAAAGTCTTTATTAGTTAACAGTAGTTGTGAAACGGAACATTGGCTCAAGCCGCGGCAGCCTTTTTATAGAGTTTTGTCTGCCGGCTTGTAGCCAATGACAGGTATTTAGTTTTGCCACCTTTTGGGCAGCTTCGTGGATTGGTTCCTATTGAACCAATCCCCATTCAGGTTTTTTAGCCAATCAGAATCCTGTATTAGGAGTCTAAAACATATAACGAACTGTTGCAGGAACTGGGCTTGGCTAGTTTAGTAAAGAGAAGGACCAGAGGAGACATGATAGCAGTCTTCCAATATTTGAGGGGCTGCCACAGGGAGGAAGGGGTCATCACTGCAATAGAGGCATTGAAGAAACTTAGTAATGACTAGAGACATTAAATTAAGCTCCCTAATTTAATGTAATATCACACCTATATATGATGCATTTCATATACTTTATGTTGAGATCAATTTTATACCTAACTGGAAAAATATTTTTCACCCTCTTCTGTAATCCACAATTTCTATTATTTACTATTACAACCAGTGGTTAACAGTAATGGACTGCTTAATTTATGAAATATAGAAATTCAGTTGTCCCTCCTTCCTTCCTTCCTTCCTTCCTTCCTTCCTTCCTTCCTTCCTTCCTTCCTTCCTTCCTTCCTTCCTTTCCCAAAGATTAATTCCTGATTTTAAAAAAATAGAATCCTTGTATATTTCTTTTTAATATGAATACATCATAGAAATATATAGAGAAATATATTTAGTATTATTCCGAATGCTGTATATATTTCTATGTTATTACATATCATTAATGTCACCATTTTGTTAAAAGGCTTTTCCAAGGTGTATTCCAACCTGTTAGTTCCTTTTTAATAGTCAACATAATCATCCTCAGTGTTCTTTATAGAATGGAATACTCCAAACAATGCAATCTGATTGGCTAGAAAGATCAGTATTGGATTGGTTCATTAGGAACCAATCCAAAAGAGCCGCTGAAAGGTGGCAAAGTCAAATAGCTGCCACTGGCTACAAACCGGCAGGCAAGCCTGTATAAAAAGGCTGCCGTGGCTTCAGCCAAACCGTTCCGTTACTGTTGGCTTAACTTAATAAAGACTTTGTTGTTGGAACCCGGTCTACCTCGTGTTTTTCCGGATGGAACACTGGTGACGAAGGTGGGATTGTCCTAAACGCGAGACCGAGCATGCGGCAGAAAGAATTCCAGACTGAAAGTGATGGCTGGGAATAACGCGCTGCCCGCACCCTTCAATCCCAACGAAGGGGATTGGGAATCATACGTAGACCGTTTCCTGATGTTTTTAGAGAGCAATGAAATGGAAGAGATCTCAGACCAGCAGAAGAGGGCTGTATTCCTCACGCATTGTGGACCAACCATATTCAAAATGGCCAAAGTATTGGCGAAGCCCAGAGATGTGAAACAAATGACCTGGTCTGAGCTTCACCGAATGTTAAAGGCCCACTACGCACCAGAAGTGTCAAATCTCATCAAACGGCACGAATTCTACAAAAGGGATCAGAAGGAAGGCGAGACGATCGCTGACTTCGTGGCAGCTCTCCGACAACTGGGGGGAGCTTGCGAGTTCCTGAACTTGGATGAAGCCATGCGAGATCGAGTTGTCCTAGGTCTGAGAGACTCTAACTTACAAAGTAAACTACTAAATAAACCAATAACGGCCGAAGCACAGATAATAGTAACTCACAGAGGGGCATTCAAATGTAACAGACTTCAATTTGGAGTGAGCGTTGCCCCAGGCATTTTCCAAAGCCTTATGGAACGCCTATTAAATGGAATTAAAGGGGTCGTTCCATATTTTGATGACGTCCTAATTTTGGCTAAAAACACGACCCAATTAGAGACAAGACTGAAAGAGGTGCTAACCAAATTTAGAGAATCCGGCCTGAAAGTCAAAAAAGAAAAATGCTGCTTAATGACTGATCGTGTCGAATTTTTGGGTTATTTAATTGACGAAGAGGGTATACACCCTACAGAAAAAAAAGTCAAGGCTATTAGAGACGCACCACAGCCAAAAAACAAAACGGAGTTGCAAGCATTTTTGGGTCTAATAAACTTCTATAACGTATTCCTCCCTCACAAAGCCATGATAGCAGAACCGTTACATTGCTTATTGGATAAGAAAACTAGTTGGACTTGGGGGCATAGAGAACAAAAAGCATTCCAAGGCATAAAAAATCTGTTAACCTCAGATACCGTTCTTATTCAGTTTAGTAACACACTTCCATTGATGGTCACCTGTTATGCCTCACCGTTTGGAGTCGGTGCCATCCTGAGCCACCAACTGAGAGGTACCCATCACCTTTTACTCGAAAACACCTTCTAAAGCAGAACGCAACTATGTTCAACTAGACAGAGAAGCCCTGGCAATTGTTGCCGGAGTTAAACGTTTTCACGAGTACCTCTATGGGAGAACATTTTCCATTGTGACTGATCATAAACCGCTACTAGGAATTTTGGCGGGAAACAAACCCACACCGAACATTTTATCTCCCCGAATGACCTGATGGTCAGAATTCCTAGCTGCGTACTCCTACACATTAATACATCGACCCAGAAAACATGCAGACGCATTAAGTTGAACACTGCTTCCAATGACAGAGGATGACCCGGTGCCAACAATTATCAGGAGCAAAAAGCCTGCCCCGAACTGCCAATATCTGCAAATGATGTCGCCAGAGCCACCACTAAAGACCCAGTGACTGCTCGCATTTTAAATTGGGTAGGTAAAGGCTGGCCGGAAAACCAAAAAACTGAAAACTTTAAACCTTTCCAGACCAGACAGACTGAGCTGTCAATACAAAAGGGGTGTTTATTGTGGGGTGATAGGATGGTAATTCCCTCCAGATTACAAACTAAAGTGTTGGGCATGCTTCATGAAGGCCACCCAGGCATTGTGAAAATGAAAAGCCTGGCTAGGAGCTATGTCTGGTGGCCTGGTTTAGACAGAGATATTGAATACTGGGTTGCTATATGCAATAACTGCCAGAAAACCAGGCCATCACTACCACAAGCACCTATAAGAGACTGGGAGACCCCATGAGGCCCCTGGTCTCGAATCCATATTGACTTTGCGGGTCCTCCTAAGGGGCATACATTTTTGATTGTTGTAGATGCATACTCAAATTGGTTGGAAGTCGCAGTAATGTCATCTACAACAACCGACGCTGTTATCAAGCAACTCAACAAACTATTCGCAACCCATGGGTTGCCGGACGTCCTAGTGTCCGACAATGGGCCCCAACTAACCGCTATACAATTTGAACAGTACCTAGCCTCTTTAGGTATACGCCATGCTCTTACTGCATCAGCCCACCTGGCGGCAAATGGTAGGACTGAGAGAATGGTCAGGTTTACCAAGGAGGGTTTGGAAAAAATGGACCCAGGGGATGTCTAGGATAAATTGAACTGTTTAATCACCCTCCAACATATCACCCCCAGTACTGTAACTAACAACAGCCCAGCAGAATTGTTAATGGGGAGGAAACTTAGATCACATTTGGATAGGTTACATCCAAATTACACCTTTGAGAAACCCCCCAACTCCTCCAGCTGTTTTCGCACGTTTGAAATCGGCAACCTAGTCTACACGAAAAATTTTACTGGGGACCCTCTCTGGCTTCCAGCCACAATCACACAAATAACAGGCCCCCAGTCCTACCGTCTAACTGTAGACGATGGCAGGGAATGGAAGCGGCACATAGACCAGCTTCGTTCCCAAAATGTTGAGCGAAAGACGACCGCGCAACCTCAAACAATAAAAAACGACAAAAACAAAACTAAAGAGGGGGGGGAATACAAGAAAATAATACTGAAGGGAATAAAGAACTGTTAAAAATAAACCCAGAACATCTAACCAATCAAAAAGAGCAAAAAAACCACTTACGGTTAGATGAAACTGGCAGAAATAATCCACATGAAGAGGAACCCGTCCTGGAAGGGGCCAGCAAAGTCAGCTCGATCTGCCCGGGAAAGCCAGGAGGGAGCGGCAAAACCACTGAGCAACTCAAGCGGTAGCAACCTTGCTGACTCACCCTACCAGATGGTTCCATGGAGAAGAGCCGGAGAGACAGCGATCCCATCCGAACCGCTCGAAGTCCCCAGCGAAAATGAAACGCGCAAGTCAAGTAGAGTCAGAAGAAGCCCCACCTACCTGCGCGACTACATCAACCACGTAGGACTAAACTAAGGGGGGAGGTGTGTTCTGTATAGAATGGTATACTCCAAACAATGCAATCTGATTCGCTAGAAAGACCAGTATTGGATTGGTTCATTAGGAACCAATCCAAAAGAGCCACTGAAAGGCGACAAAATCAAATAGCTACAAGCCGGCAGGCTACAAGCCGGCAGGCAAGACTGTATAAAAAGGCTGCCGTGGCTTCAGCCAAACTGTTCCGTTACTGTTGGCTTAACTTAATAAAGACTTTGTTGTTGGAACCCGGTCTACCTGGCGTTTTTCCAGACGGAACATTCAGGATCTTTTATACCTTGTCTTTGAATTCAAAATATATAATTTATGTCATGATAGATTCATAAAACAAATTATTGACTACAAAGTTTAATGTATATATCATATTTTATTGGTTCATCTATTGAGTTTTAGACTTCTAAAAATTTAAAAAGTAATGAACCAGAACCACTGCATCTGTATACAGTAGTGTTCTAATATTTGAGGATTAAAAAAATAACCACAATCTTTGTTTTCTGCACAAGGCTACAATACTAGTAATAATTGGAATTGTTATTTTTCACACATCCCTCAGTATAGGGTTGAGGTTAGTTTGGACTTCTTTCTCCTAAGTGATGTTTCCACTTTTGAAAGTAGAAGACAATTTAAATCATGGGAGCTTCCCATTTATGACACCACTTGTTCCTTTACTGATTATTCAGTCATTGTTTCATAGATGACAATACACTGTTGACAATACACTACAAATGCATTACACTTGGTATGAGCAATTCAGTATGTGTCCCACTGGTTGCTTGCAGGTGCCAAAGTCCTTGCTCAGTACAAATTAAATGGCCAAATACCAAGAAAGACAGACATGATTTCCTACATTTTATGGCGGAAAGAAAAACAAGATGCATCAGTCTGTTTTTAGGCTTCACATCAAAGAGGCAAAAAACCCAACTATTTCAAAATACATATGCATGCATGCACACAGTGACACATAGTCACAGGGAAAACTGAATTCTCCCAAAACATATACTGTCACTTCCATGAGTGGATTGTTCCATTTACTGCAGCTGTTGGCTGGTCCCCCCTACCAATAATACAAATATGTCTCAAACCATTGAAACCAGTTTCAAATGGTAACATCAAAGCACATGCAAACAAAATATTGTGAGTTGGCACAGACAGATGAAATAACAAGGCATGAAATAAATATGGTCCATAAATTAGAGGGCGGGGGAAAAGCAGTAGCATCCCAGTGAAACAAAATGATGTCAATATTTTGTTTAATGGTATTGATGTTGTTATTGGTGATGCAGCATTATGCCTGTTTATTATGAGTATTTAAATTAGTTTAAACCACTTTGAATTTTTAAAAACATAATACAGTAGATCAATATTTTAAATAAATAAAATCTTTCTAATATATTTTGCTTATTTCATTCACATACACAATATAGTGTATACTCATCACTTCTCACATGCAATACAGTACTTTTAGAAGGAATATTGGCAAAAAGTTATTCAGTACAGCCTTAATTGTAATCGCTATTCCATTTTCCATTTACTGCTTCTGGATAACTATTCACAGAAAGTAATTTGATTCACAGGAAGCTTCGCCTTTAAAAGGAAATGGAAAAAAAACCTTTAAGCATTTCAGCTTCCTTGAATGTGGAAGACACTATAATGGGGGCAGTTTTACAGGGGAATTCTACCTGGTAATTGTTTAATTTACAAATATTTATATTTAAATATTTATTTACAAATATCCCAGCAAATCATAGTGAAAACACAATGGCTAATTAACATGCATCGGATTCCCAAAGAATTATAGAATGAGGAAACCTGAATTTAAATCAAGTTAAACTCATCAGACTTGAAATACAACATGCAATTTCTTTTTCCTTCTCTGGCCATAGATATATTCACTTCCCTTCCCTTTGCTATGTATTTTTAACATCTTCTAAGTTGCAAAGTAAAGTTATGGGTACTTTAGCCATAAGCCCCAGCCTAGTTCCATTACAAACCCATTGAAATCTGAACCTGGTTTAAGATACATAACCCAGCAGAACAGAAACAAGCAGGGGAATAACCTAGTGAAACTAAATATTAGGAAAGGAAGAAAGAAAGCCAAATAATCCATAGCTTTATAGCAGGTGTAAGAAAGTTTGTGCATGCCTGCTAAAGAATTGATCTGCAGCAAAATGGAAGGAGAGAAGGATATTAAAATTGGAGTGGAGAAAATCCCAGAAGAACATAGCTGCAGCAGATATGGGAATAGAAGCAATAGTCAAGTGGGTGTTGAAGTTCAAATATGGTAAGTTTCCTGGAACAGAAAATCCAGTAGTGATATGATTTGTTCCTAGAAAGAGACTAAGTCAGAAGGCAAAAGAGGAAAGCTGTATAAAAATATGACAGATATAATTTTCTTTCCAACAGAAAACATTTTGGATGGAATTGATTTGTGCACATCCCGATTGAGATCTGTACCTTTCCTGAATCCACAGCACTGCCTAACATGGGGGACTGTTTACAACTGAAATTTATTTTATTTATTTATTTGTACCCTGCCTTTATTATTTATACTATCTTATCCCACACAATATTTATCTTCCCAAAATACCTGGGATAAGGAACTAAACACTACAAAGGCTTCCATACAAAGTGTCTTTATTGGATTATATCAGGCATCCTCAAAGTATAACTCACAGTTATGTTGAGATTCATCTAATGTCCAGTGTTCTACTGCAGTTTGTAAAAGGTCTGAAGACAATAATTTTCTTAGTACCAAACTGGAGGGCTCGCAGGGAGAGACAGAGAAACAGCAAGGGATGTAAACATCTATTTGCTTAACAGCTCCTCTTCTCTTGTCTTGCCCGTAGAGGAATTTAATGACCCTTCCTTGTATCTTCTAAACAACAATTCAAATGGGTTTTTTACTCTCCTATGTGGAGAGGCTTAAGTCCTTATGCTACTGACTTTTCACTGATTTATAGGAAATCAGATAAACTATCTTTTCACGATCTTGTTCCAGACAATATTTATCTTCCCCAAATACCTGGGATAAGGAGCTAAACATTACAATGGCTTCCATACTCAAAGATCCATCTCATCCTGGAAACCCTTTTTTTGAACTATTACCATCTGGCAGATGGTACAGAATAATAAAAACAAGGACAAATAGGCTGAAAAACAGCTTTTATCCCAGGGCAGTAGCTCTTTTGAATTTTGCTGTATAATGCAGTGTTGGTGTGGTGTCGGGGGTTTCTGGTTCAATATGTGAAGGGTGAAGAATGTGTGTTTGTGTCATGGTCATGGTCATGATGTGCACTGAAGATGGTGTTTGATTTCGTTGTATGAGATGCAGTGACAATGAACTAAACTAAACTAAACATACAAAGTTTCTTTATTGGATTATATCAGGCATCCTCAAGGTATAACTCACAGTTATGTTGAGATTCATCTAATGTCCAATCTTTGCATTGTTGTCTTCATAGTATGAAAAGATAGTTATCTTCATCCCAAAATGATACAGCAAGGGAAGACTTGGCATGTTGCTGGGATCCAAGTAAGAATGAACAAAACTCCCCCAACCTAACCAGAGGTCAATTCAGTGACCTATCAGGAGTACAGGTGTGACCACATGACATGAACTACATCTTCCATGAGGCATTAACTACATTTCCCATGAGGCATTCCCTTAAGGAGACAGCTCCCATTCCCAAACTAACTATATGCTGTCTAACCAGCACATATACAAATAAATCAAGGCAGCAAACTTTTCCAACACACCTTCCTCCTCCTATTTTCCATTAACAAGTGGGCTGCATTCTGCATCAGTTGGTTGGGTAGCCTCCAAGGACATCCCATGTAAATTAAGGTAGTACTCCGACTGTGACATGAAAAGATCATCATGAGTGATTCTTACCAATGTTCTATTCCAGAAAGGCCTTGATTAATGAACCAACTAAAACTGCTTGAAAGTCTTCCTAGACATAATTTCCATCTATTATTTTCCATCTGTGGGAACCATAAAAGTATTAAAATGCCCAAGTTGAGAACTAAAGTTTATGCTGTACTGAATTTGGTTAGCCTGTGACCCACAAGCCATGCTAATTTTGGTGGACTGAGAGAATGAAAAATTCACACCTTTGAACCTTGAAAATGTAGCATAATGATTTATTTTATTTATTTGTTTATTTATTGGATTTATATTGCTGCCTATTCGCCAATGGCGAATAGAAGGATTACCTCCTATCTTTATTATTAATAGTTTAGGAGTCAGATGTTTTGTATCTCATTCAACCTTTTTCTTTTACACGCAAATTAAAGGCCTTCAAAATGCAATACAGAATGTTGATATGAAGCTTAACTGGGATGCAAGAAATACACTTAGATATTAATGTTCCTTGATTTCATCTTTAGTTGAGAGACTATTTTTAATAGTTAATTGGTTAAAATAATATTATTTATTGCCTGTTATTTTTTACTACATGCCTTTGTCAAATGGTCTCCTGGAAATGCTTTCATGTGTCATTGAAAGCTCTTGCTGTCAGGCAAAGAACATACACAACACAAAAGAATAAAGACTGGAAAGAAAAAGTGGGGAAAAAACAAGATTGACACACCAGCATATCAAAGTCCCTGCAAAATCAAAGAAATCTATAGTTATATATTGACACAGGCATGCATAAAACATGGTTAAAAATAAAAAGTAAGACGAATTCAGTCACCTAATGTTCTCTGCCGTGTGCCACAAATGCATATATACATGTAAATTACTTCCCTCTTTACATTACATTACATATATTTTACTAAATTACTCAATTATTTGACTAATAATCTGTTTATGGAGTTTATGTCTCTCTCCTGAGGTTATGGAAGCATTTTGTTCATTAGCAAGAAAAGTTATTGGTGTAATTTATTATAATTAAATCCTTATGCCCTGTGTTTAGAAAATGGTTTATGTTGACTACACCCATTCTCCTGTGTGGCATTGGGATGCCTTTTTGAGCCATTTAAAAGAAGAATGCAGCATTGACCTTTCCCCAATTCAGTAAGGTTTCTTCTTGCAGACGAAGCTTAGAATTGATGTGGAGCATGTGAAATAGATTTTCCTAGTCTTGAGACATTTGGGTTGCAGTAAAAATGAAGGGAGGCGGGGGGGAGGGGAAGAACAACACAACCAATTTGACAAATACCAACATTTTTGTGAGGCTAGAATTTTCCTCAAACCTGAATGTGTGTGGTTGCATATAAATTGCTGAAGGGATGGTGGAATTGCTTTACAGAATTAATGGAGAGACAGATTTTGTGGGTATCCATTTGGACATTTGGTGTGCACTTAAGAGTGCAGATTACAGTCTGCAACACTTTCTCTGAAGTTAGTCATGCATAAGTAATGCATTATTACACAAGACATTCACAGATAGATATTTTAAGTTCTCATTTCCTTTCTTGTGAGATCTATGGCTCTTTCTGGTTGACAAAAAAATACAATTCAAAGTATAATCTGAATGTGGGTATATTAGGTTAAATATCAGAAGTAACTTCAACTATGAGATAAGCCAAAACATACAGAAACCTTCATTTAATCATTCATGGGCTAATTAAATGAAAATGGAAAATGCTTCTGTTGAGTTCCAACTAATGTGGTCAACCTTGGCTGATTTTGAAAAGCTAAGCAGACTAGGCCACCAGGGAATCCCAGGTCTGAAGGCAAGACTGGGAAGTTGAAAAACATCCTGGAAGGTCATTCCAATTTAAGTAATTTCAATTTGCACAGTGAAATCTTCCCAGCAAGTTGTTGCCAGAGAAATCATTTAATTTCCTATAAATTTGATTGAAATAGCGTGAAGGCATAAAAATAGGAAAACTTCTTAAAATAAATCTAGTTTGGAGTAAAATTCATCTTAATAACATAGATCTAGTTAATAAAAAGAAGACTACAGGTGGTTCTCGACTTACAGCAGTTCATTTACTGACCACACAAAGCATTGGAAACAGTGACTTATGGCTGTTTTTCACACTTACAACCATTGTAGCATCCCTGAGGTTATATGATCACATTTCAGACACTTGGAAACTGGTTTATATTTATGAGGTTACAGTGTCCTGGAGTCACCTTTTGCAATTTTGTAATCGTCTTTTGCAATTTTTTAATAAGCAAAATCAATGAGGAAATGAGATTCATGTAACAACTGTATCACTAACTTAACAATTGCAGTGATTCATTTAACAACTGGGGCAAGAAAGATCATAAAATTGGGTACAATACACTTAACAAATACATCACTTAAAAACATAAATTGTGGTCGTAAGTTGAGGACTACCAGTATATCTTCAAGAAAAGTGCTGTTGTAGGCAGCCCTTTTCTATATAGATGGAAGGGAATCCTTATATCTATTGTCTAAATATATTGACAAATATATAGACAAAATATATAAATAGTTCATGTTTGTTTTTGCATTAACCAAATAGTTTGGATTTCTTTTGAAATTCATAAAATGGATCAAGATGTTATATGACTTGTCTCCATCTAAAGTAAAGATTAATGGTTTGTATTCTGCTACTTTCTCTTTATTTAGAGGAAGTAGACAAGAATGTCCACTTTCACTTTTGTGCTATTAGATAACTATAGGGACATGTTATAGCTAAAAAACGATTGTGGTTTATCATAACATTGTTTCTATCCAAGATAAAATTTAAAAGTGAAAACTTAAATACAAGCTAAAAATAAATAGTTTAGCAGCCTGAAGTTAAAAATAGGGGATATTAAAGCAAAGAAAGCTTTTAGACTTTTAAAGACATTTCTGAAAAATTTCAAAAGACTGATCTTCAACCAATTATCTTAAAAAAATCTAGATAAATACTAAAAATTGAAAATTCCTATCATGAGCAATAGATTTTGCTAGACTAAATGCCTTCCTGCACTGTTCGTCCTGTTTATAATCTGGGATGATTATAGTATGAAATTTATTCTTGTATATTGAACAATACCAACACAATTGTCTTTCCTTAAGATTTCAACTCTCTCATTAAGTATGTAAAACTTCATCATAAAAAAAGACTTTATTAACTGTCTGAAAAAAGAGGCTGCAATTTGACTTGTCTTCTCAATATCAAATTGTTATTCTTTAACAAGGTTAATTGCAAGAGTAGTTGTTGTTGTTCAGTCATTCAGTCACTTCTGATTCATTATGAACTCATGGATATCATTTTATAAAGTGTCATTATTAATACCGTGTTTCTCATACAATAAGGCCGGGTCTTCTTTTTTTTTTGAGCTCCGAAAAAACGGCTAGGCCATCTTTTTGGGGGTGACTTAATTCTGTCCCCTTGCATAATCAGGCGGGTGGGCAACAACGGCTTGGATGTTGACCTTGGTGTTGATGGGGCACTTCATATCGGGAGACCTTCCACCACTGTTGCTTTCCTTTCTCCCTCTGCTGCCACGGCATTTGGAGCAACGCCACAACGTTTGGCGCAGTCATGTGGGGCCGGCCAGGGCTCCTCCCTGCAACCAGAGTCCGGCAGAGACATTCGGCTTCAGGCGCTCCTGTCGCTGCCTTCCTGGGCATCGTTCGAAAGCAAAGGCCATTCTTTTAAAAATGACGCCCTAATACCAATATGACAAAGCCTCCCCTGCCTGAAAGGGCAGCTCAACCCCACGTGAGGAGGCGAATCTTCTGAGGCTGCAGTGCAGGATCAGCCCACCCCGGGAGAAGTGCCTGGCCGCCATCCCTGCCTGGCTCCAGGCAGAGCGCGAAGAGCTTTGCCTGGGGCACCCAGCACAGCTGACAGGCAGGCCCTTCTGCCTGTCAGCGGAGCTATGGCCAACGCAGTGAACGCCTACCTGCCAGGTCCTCCGCTCATCCCACCAGGTCCACACCGCAGCTGGGTGGGCTGGCAGAGCTGGGAAAGCGAGCCGCGGGTGCGTGCCTACCTGCCAAGTGAAAGAGCTGGGATGACCCAAACTTGGCTTTCTTCCCAAGTCCCTTCAGCCCGACCCCAAAAGGGCCACAGTGGGAGGCCACCGGAGGCAGTGATAGCGTCCACCCATCCGTGGATAGGGAGGCAAGGTGACGGACTACGCCATGTCCTCCTCTGAGCTAAGACCCGCCAACTGAGCACCGATGCCCGTGCCACTGCAGCATTTGGAATTGCCGGTGCATTTGGAGATGCGTGGTGATGGGGACAGGCTGGGTGAGGGGGGGAAAGGACAGTGGCTTTGGGCTCTCTCCGCCTGACCTCCTGGCCAGGGAAGCAGCGCTGCCATTGCCTCGCCTGTCTGTGGACGGGTGGACGCTATCACTGCCTCAGTCAGCCTTTTCCAGTGGCCCCTTCAGGTCGGGCTAAAGGAACTTGGGAAGCCAAGCTGAGGTTGGCCCTGCTCTTTCGCTTGGCAGGTGAGCGCATACCCGCGGCTCACTTTCCCAGCTCTGCCCAGCCCAGCTGCGGCGTGGCCCTGGTGGGATGAGCGGAGGACTTGGCAGGGAGGCGCTCGCTGCCTTGGCCATAGCTCTGCTGCTGGGCAGGAGGGCCTGCCTGTCAGCTGCGCTGGGCGCCCCAGGTGAAGCTCTTTGCGCTTTGCCTGGCACCAGGCAGGGATGGTGGCTGGGCATTTCTCCCGGGGTGGGTTGATCCTGCACTGCGGCCCCAGAAGATTGGCCTCCCCACATGGGATTGGGCTGCCTTCTCAGGCAGGGGAGGCTTTGTCGTACTGGTAGTAGGGCATCATTTTTAAAAGAATGGGCTTTGCCTTTGAACGATGCCCGGGAAGGTGGCAACAGGAGTGCCTGAAGCTGAGTGTCTCTGCCAGGCTCTGGTTGCAAGGAGGAGCCCTGGTTGGCTGCATGTGGCTGCACCAAACGCTGTGTGGCTGTGCCAAATGCTGCGGTGTTGCTGTAAACGCTGTGACAGCATGGGGAGAAGGGAAAGCAACGGTGGTGGAAGGTCTCCCAATATGAAGTGCCCCACCAACGCCGAGGTCAATGCAGGCAGCACCATACCCGGTTGTGCAACAAAAGTACTTCCTAACGGCAAGCCCCCCACCATTCCCCCCATTTCGCATGTTTTAATATAGGCCTTAATTTGGGGGGAAGGGGCTTAATTTCATTTCATGCCTATGAAACATGCTGGGACTTCGTATTGGGGGAGGCCCTATTGTTGAGAAACACGGTATTTCAGTACATAGTCTGCTTTTACTTCATCTACTATTGAACAACTAGTTTTTCTTGTAGTCCAAGTTATTCTCTAAAATTTTGTTTCTAACTCATATCCATTTTTATTCATTCATTCATTCATTCTCATACTCCAGCTTTCATAGCCTTATCTTGTAATTCTGAAAACCACAACCTTGATAATATATCCCTTTGTTGTCATTGAGATGTTTCTGTGCTTTAAATATTTTGTCTAGATCTGTCATAATCTTTTCTTCACATGGCAGACATCTCTATTTCATGGCTACAGACATGTAAAATGTTGAGCCTAGGAAGATAATGCTTGTAACTACTTCAATTTATCTGCCTTTAAGCATTTGGTTAGTATTGTCTGTTGACATAGTCTTAATTTATTTAAAAGTTGAGCAACAGCTGGGCTTTTGCACTCCTGGTTTTCAACTTCAACAAAAGTTTCTTAAGCCTTTCTTGTTTGGAGATATCTCAATGATATCATTAGTATTATAGAAATTTTAATGCCAATTTCTATTTCTTCTAGTCTTATAATATTTTATGCATATAGATTAATCAGCAAGGTGGCAGAACACAGCCTTGACCCATTCCTTTCCAAGCTCCAAACCATTTTTCTGTTTCATATTCTGCCATTATACACATTTTGCCTATGAGTGCAAGAATAGCTGGATATCCTTTTGCCTTTGATCTAGCCATGCCATAAACATCAGTGCTACTTGTGCTTGGCTCTGGTCTTTCCAAGTAGCACATTGACTCTTCCAATATGAAGGGCTTATCTTGTTAATGGACTCCTGATTGTGTTTATCTTTTTGGCTTTTTTGGCACAATACTGGAGTGAATCACCATTTCCTTCTTTCAATTAAGATATATACTTCTCAGCTCCTTCAAATCTACAATTTTCAGAGTCGCATACTCTTAATATATTTTATTTGTCTCTGATTGCTAACATTTCTCAACTTTTGTGGGAATCTTTTCTCAATTTTTATGATTATTACCGGGGGGGGGGGAGGAGATGAGTAGTTAATGGCAACCTTTCTTGGAAGCCATCAAAACAATTAAAATAACCCAGACCCCCTCCAATAACAAAATAAAAGACAATCACGTTTCTGGTTCCAATAAAATAAATTAAGTAGTTATTTGAGTAATAAAAACAGAGCCATCTTGACTAGAAATCACAACACTATATTTAGCTGCATTTCAGAAAAAAAACTATTTTAATTTCTTCATAAATAATATAACTAAATACATTTTCTCTTCAAACCAGCATATCCATACATGTCTTAACCGCAAGTATGCAGGTGTGGGTGCATTTTGGTTATTTTTTAAAATAAGAAACTGGAGTAGCTTTGTTCCAGTTTGTTCATATTAATCTTGAAAATCTAGTTTAGGTCAATTCACTTTGAATGGTTCATGGAACAAAAATAATATTAAGCATCCCTACTACACAATCTGAAGTAGTTGGAAATATGTATGCTTATCCTAAGCAAGTTTATTATGTAATTAACATTTATCTCAGTAATATGAGATGTGTGGATACACTTACACACACAAAAAAATCCTTAAGGATAACAGATAGCTTTCTGCTCATACAATACTAATTTAATATGAAGAATGTTAGAAGCCTGGAGTCCTTTCTCCAAATATAACTCTGTAAATGTAGGGAGTTTTTGACATAGAAGATCCTTTGAATATGTCATTGTCTATTTTAAAACTATTATTCAAATTGGTTATTCCTAAACTGCATTATCATCAGATATCATGAGGCAAATATATGGATAGAGTGTTTAGTTTTTACAGAATCTGCAATACATTAATATACATTAATTTGTATATACATAAACAAATTTCTTACTATTCTAATATATACTGAATTACATATACTTTGGATATTTTGGACCTCCCAGTCCATGGTTAGAAGTGGAAGCTCAATATCTGGATAATTTAGTTTAGAGGAGGGATTTTTTAAAGCAGGGGTGTCAAATTCAAGGCCTGTGAGCTGGATCCAGTCTGTGGGGTGCTTAGATCTGGTCCACAGGACCATCCTGGAAACAGTGTAGGACTGGCCTGAGGTACCTTTGCCAGTGAAAACAGAGTTCCAGAGTGCCACATATGTCCTCCAGAGCTCCATTTTTTTCTGACAGAAGGTTGCAGGAGACCATTGCAGCTGGAAACAGCTCAGGAGGACTGTACATGGGTCTCATGAGCTCTGTTTTTGCTGGCAGAGGGTTGCAGGAGCCTGTTGCAGCTGGAAATATAGCTTGGGAGCCTGTTTTTGCTGGCATAGAGCTCAGGCCATCACAGGCACCCCAACATGAGTGATGTTGAGCTGGCCATGCCCATTCTGGCCATGCCCCCCCCAGGTCAAACACAACTCTGATGTGGCCCTTAATGAAATCAAGTTTGGCACCCCTGTTTTAAAACATTTAGTTTACTTCTACCTTACATAATTACGTGTTTGATAAAATCAAAGCCGGATTCTATTGTCAAATTTCAGATTTTGAACTACTTCTGTAAATATTTAATTGGTTACTCAGAAATAGCAAAAATTAGTAAATGTAAAAACCAGCTGAAATAAATTTAAATTTTTAACAATAGCATTCTTACAGTGGTCTGTAATTTCCTAAATCTTGGGGATTTGGACAATGTTACAAGTTATGGACATGTTAACATTGGACAATGTTAAAATTAAAAGAGATAATAGCAATAGCAATAAGACCTACATACCACTTCATAGTGGTATATCATCAGCACTCTCTAAGCGGAATTCGGTCAGCATATTGCCCCCAATAATCTGGGTCCTCATTTTACCAACCTTGGAAGGATGGAAGGCTCAGTCTACCTTGAGACAGTCAGTATTGAATTCCTGGCAATGAACAGAGTTGACACGCAATACAGCCTTCTAACCACTGTACCACCACAGCTCCAATGTTGCTTTTGTTAAGTTTTATATGTGCTTCTTCCCTCAAATTAGCTCTTCCATTTAGTGTAAATAGATGAATATATACATATGAACCAGAGGAGGTATTCAGCAGGTTCTGACCAGTTCTGGAGAACCAGTAGCAGAAATTTTGAGTAGTTCGGAAAACCGGCAAATACCACCTCTGACTGGAGATTTTACAGTATCCTTCCCCTGCAATACCCACCAAGCCACACCTACAGAACCAGTAGCAAAAAAAAAATGAATCCCACCACTGATATGAACAACAGGTAAGCAGCCCATGAAGAAATATAAATATCACCAGCATTTCTTTGTGACTGCCTGGAATAAGATAGTTTGACCTCAGTAATCCATAGCAACTTTTACGTCAAACTACTTAAAAAGTTATATATTATGTATGGAAAGTCTTTAAAGACAGTTGAAAAAATACATTCCTCTAAAATATAACTTTGAGGCTGAATTTGTTCATTCATAATGAACTGATGTCTTAATTCCCATGGATCATTTCCAGTTACTTTCATGACTTAGATTGAAGATAGATAATGGATTGTCTCCTGTATGCATATTGTTCCGTTCGGAAAAACGTGAGGTAGGCCGGGTTCCAACAAACAAATGTCTTTATTTGTTAACAACAAGTAAAAGCGGAACATTGGCTCAAGCCGCCGCAGCCCTTTTATAGCGGCTTGCCTGCCGGCTTGTAGCCAATGACAGTAGTTTAATCTTGCTGCCTTTAAGCGGCTTCTTGGATTGGTTCCTAGTGAACTAATCCCTATACTGGCTTTCTTAGCCAATCAGAATAGCGAATTAGGAGTCTGCTATTTTCATACAGAACACCCCTCACCTCTTGGTTCAGTCCTACGTGGTGATGTAGTCGCACAGGTAGATGGGGTTTCTTCTGACTCTACTGGACTTGTGCGGTTCATTTTCGCTGGAGATTTCGACCGGTTCGGATGGGGTTGCTGTCTCTCCGGCTCTTCTCCATGGAACTGCCTGGAAGAGTGAGTCAGCCATTTTGCTGTCACCTGAGTTTCTCAGGCCAGTGGTTTTGCCGCTCCCTCCAGGTTTCTCTGGGCAGGCCGAGCTGGCCTGGCTGGCCCCTTCGATTGGATTCTTCCCGCAAGTTTCTTCCAACTGTAAGTCTCTTTTTTGCTCTTTTTGTTTGTTAGAATATTCTGGGTTTATTTTAAACAGTTCTTTATTATTTTCTTGTATTTCCCCCCCCCCCCTTTGGTTTGTTTTTCGTCGTTCTTTATTTTTTGTGGTTATGCGTTCATATTTTTTTCAATGTTTTGGGAACAAAGCTGGTCTATGTGCTGCTTCCATTCCCTGCCATCGTCTACGGTTAGTCGGTAGGACTGAGGGCCTGTAATTTGTGTGATTGTGCCTGGAAGCCATAAGGGGTCCCCGGTGAAATTTTTTGCATAGACTAGGTCGCCGTTTTCAAATGTTCTGAAATGGGTGGAGGAGTCGGGGGGTCTTTCTGGTGTATAATTTGGGTGCAATCTGTCTAATTGCGACCTAAGTTTTCTTCCCATTAATAGTTCCGCCGGGCTTTTGTTGGTTATAGTACTGGGTGTTGGAGGGTGAGTAGGCAGTTAATTTTATCTTGGACATCCCCAATGTCCATTCTCTCTAAACCCTCTTTGGTAAACCTGACCATTCTTTCCGCTCTACCATTTGCAGCCGGGTGGGCTGGCGCGGTTAGAGCATGGCGTATACCTAGGGAGGCTAGGTGCTGTTTGAATTGGATGCTTGTTAATTGTGGCCCGTTGTTGGACACTAGGACGTCTGGCAGTCCATGGGTTGCAAAGAGTTTGTCAAGTTGTTTAATGACTGTTTCAGTTGTCGTAGATGGCATAACTACAACTTCCAGCCAATTTGAGTATGCATCTACGACAATTAGGAAGGAATGTCCCTTAGAAGGTCCCGCAAAGTCAATGTGGATCCGAGACCAGGGGCCTCGTGGGGTTTCCCAGTCCCTTATGGGTGCTTGTGGTGGGGAAGGCCTGGTTTTTTGACATTTGTTGCAAGAATTAACCCAGTATTCGATGTCCCTATCTATACCTGGCCACCAGACAGCTTCTAGCAAGGCTTTTCATTTTAACAATACCAGGGTGGCCTTCGTGAAGCATACCCAGCACCCTGGTTTTTAATTTAGGAGGGATAACTACCCGATCATCCCACAATAAACAACCTTTTTGAATTGAGAGTTCGGTTTGTCTGGTCCGGAAAGGTTTAAAGTTTTCAGTTGTTTGGTTTTCCGGCCAGCCTTTACCTACCCAGTTTAGTATGCGGGCAGTCACTGGGTCCTTTGCGGTGGCTCTGGCGACATCGTTTGCAGATATTGGTAGCTCGGGGCATGTCTCTATCCGCAAGGTGGTCATCGTCGTTGCCAGGTTTTCCTCCGTTGTCGGTAATGGCGTTCTGCTTAATGCATCTGCATGGGAGATTTGCTTCCCGGGTCGATGCGTTAATGTATAAGAGTAGGCTTGTTTCCCGCCAAAATTCCTAGTAATGGTTTATGGTCCGTTACTATCAAAAATGTTCTTCCATAGAGATATTCGTGGAAGCATTTCACTCCGGCAACGATTGCCAGGGCTCCTCTGTCTAGTTGACTATAGTTACGTTCTGTTTTAGACAGAGTCTTTGAATAATAAGCAATGGGTGCCTCTCTCCCATCTGGCAATTGATGGCTCAGGATGGCACCAACTCAGAACGGTGAGGCGTCGCAGGTCACCGTCAATGGAAGTGTGTTACTAAACTGGATAAGAACGGTGTTTGATGTTAATAAGTTTTTAATTTTTTGGAAGGCTTTCTTTTCTCTATAACCCCAAGTCCAATTAGTTTTTTTATCCAGTAACCGGTGTAATGGTTTCGCTATTGTCGCTTTGTGGGGGAGGAATACGTTATAAAAATTTATTAGTCCCAAAAATGCCTGCAATTCAGTTTTGTTTCTTAGCTGTGGTGCGTCTTTAATGGCTTTGACTTTTTTTTTCAGTAGGGTGTATACCCTCTCTGTCTATTAAATAGCCCAGGAATTCGACGCGATCAGTCATTAAGCAGCATTTTTCTTTTTTTACTTTCAGGCCAGATTCTCTGAATTTTGTTAGTACATTTCTTAGTCTTTTTTCTAGTTGGGTCGTATCTTTGGCTGAAATTAGGACATCGTCAAAATATGGTACGACCCCTTGTATTCCATTCAATAGGCGTTCCATGAGGCTTTGCAACACGCCTGGGGCCACACTCACTTCAAACTGGAGTCTGTTGCACTTGAATGCCCCTTTGTGGGTCACTATTGTCTATGCCTTGGCCGTTAAGGGGTCTACTGGAAGCTGTTGGAAAGCTTGTGCTAAATCTAGTTTAGTGAAAACTTTTCCTCCCCCAAGTGAATGTAACAAATGTTGTACGACTGGCACCGGGTATGCGCTTTGTTGCAGCGCATGGTTCAGGGTAGCCTTGTAGTCTCCGCAGATGCGAACCGACCCGTCAGGTTTAACTGGTGTTACAATGGGCGTCTCCCATTTAGCATGGTCAACAGGTTCCAAAACCCCTTGGTCAATTAATTTGTTTAGTTGTTCCTCTATTTTTGCTTTTAATGCAAAAGGAACTCGTCTGGCCTTTAGTCTTCTAGGGGCTACCTGGGGGTCTAAACTAAAAGAAATTGGGGTCCCCCGATACCTGCCTAGGGAGCCGTCGAAAACATCCTGGAATTCATGGATCAGGTTTTCTTCCCAGTCGGTTGCGGCCACCCGGTCTACTCCGGTCATTCCGATGCCCAATGGTGCGAACCATTCGATGCCCAGAAGGCTTGGTCGGTCTCGGTCGACTATGGTCAATGGCAGGACTTCGACATGTTGTTTGTAGGTGACTCGGAAATGTCCTAGACCTACCACAGGGATTCGATTCCCTTGATAGTCCTTCAGGGTTAATTTTTGCTTCTGGAGCTCTTTAAGTCTGATATTAGGGACCAGTTGTTTGATTGTATCCCATGACACCATTGACAGGAAAGACCCTGAGTCTACCTCAATTTCGCAGGGGCTGCCTTCGATTTTTACTATTATTTTGACTTTTTTCCCGCTTTCCGTCTGAGCGCTTCCGATAGTGAAAGTCTGATGGGTTTTTTCTCGGTTACTGGCTTGTTTGTTTCGCTGCCACTTTCTCTCGGTTTGTTTTGGCTCAGCTTGTGGGGGGGAGTTGCTGCGTCTGTTTGGACTGTAATTTTTTTTATTTCTGCAGACCTTCTCAATGTGTCCCCTTTTCTTACAAGCTCTGCAGATGGCATCAAGGAATCTGCAATCGGCTCGAGGGTGGTTTCCTCTGCAGCCGGCGCATTCCCGCCAGTTTCTTTTTTCACGCCCTTTTTTCTTGGCATATAGGCGGTGGACCTCATCATCTTCCTCTCCGGATTCTGACATCTCGTCAAAATCTTCGTGGTGTGTGGTGGCGGGAAATTGTTTCTTCCCTCTAGTTAGGCTTGCTTCGTTGTTGTTTGCATTCATCTGTTTCATTTTGACCGCCAATTTTTTCGCATCTTCAGCAGCTGAGGCTTCAGCGATGGTTTCGGCTATGGTTATGTTGGGTTTATTTAGCAGCTTGCTTTGTAAATTAGAGTCTCTTAAACCCAGTATTACTCGATCTCGCATCGCTTCATCTAAGTTCAGGAACTCACATGCTCCCCCCAGTTGTCGGAGGGCTGCCACAAAATCAGCGATGGTCTCGCCTTCTTTTTGGTCTCTTAGGTAAAATTCGTGCCGTTTGATAAGGTTTGACACTACTGGCGCGTAATGAGCCTTCAGTATTCGTTGGAGTTCGGGCCAAGTCATTTGCTTCACGTCTCTGGGCTTCGCTAATGCCTTGGCCATTTTGAAAATCATTGGCCCACAATGCATGAAGAAGACAGCCCTCTTACACTGGTCTGAGATCTCTTCCATCTCGTTACTTTCCAAATACAGTCTATTGGAAACAGTCTACGTAGGATTCCCAATCCTCTTCATTGGGATTGAAGGGTGGGGCGGTGCGTTGTTTCCAGCCATAGTCTTCAGCCTGGTTTTAGTTCGCCGCATGCACAGTCTCACGTTTTAGGACGATCCCACCCTCGTCACCAGTGTTCCGTTTGGAAAAATGCGAGGTAGGCCGGGTTCCAACAAACAAATGTCTTTATTTGTTAACAACAAGTAAAAATGGAACATTGGCTCAAGCCGCGGCAGCCCTTTTATAGCGGCTTGCCTGCCAGCTTGTAGCCAATGACAGTAGTTTAATCTTGCCGCCTTTAAGCGGCTTCTTGGATTGGTTCCTAGTGAACCACTCCCTATACTGGCTTTCTTAGCCAATCAGAATAGCGAATTAGGAGTCTACTATTTTCATACAGAACACATATCAAAGTCTTAAATGAAAGTTTTTCTGAGAATATATTAAGCTTGTAAATCTCAGCTTTAATAGTTGTAAAATTAGTCAAATAATCCCTTAGAAAATGACAGAGAAAACAGGATATGAAACAGATAAATTGGAATGTTACAGACTAGAGCATAATTATATGCCCATTCTTCAGACTGAAACAAAATAAGAGCAGAACTTGGAGAATAAGATTCAAATATCTCCCCCATAGATTAGTACAAACGATAATAAAAAGATTGAAGCAAACAACTTTGCCAACTTTGTCAACAGATACAGTTCCGCTAATAGAGAAATTCACAATCGTATTTAAATTTTGAATGTAAAAAACTTTACTTTCCCTACAGAGATCTGCAATAACAGTTGAAATGGAAAGGTATTTCCTTGAGATCAATGGTTGTTTAATTAGAATTGATGAGTCAGCACCCACTTGGGGGCTATTAATTGCAGCCAGTCGTATTCTATAGGAAATTTTTCAGGCTTATTACTCCTACTACTATTAAAAGACAGAGATTTAAAAATGGATATTTGGATTTGAAGCAATAAAATAATTTCTGAAAGTACTGTAAGGACTGGGTATTGAGAAAAATACTAAAAAAATATTAATCTATATCTTTGTTCTATAATGTTTTCATTATATGCTATTCATAATATTTGTATTAAAGTCTTTGTTAAACATTGTATCTGCTTTTTCTTTTTACAATTAAGTATTTGTTAAACCTTTTTATTGATTTAGTTTTAACATTTGCATCTCATTCTTCAAAATCAGACTTTCTCTAAGCCACTTACACCATTGTATTTAGGTAATATTTTAGGATCAAAGGTTTATATGCATAAAGAGAAACCAGTTGGAATAATATATTTGTTCCTAGTTATATTTAAAGGATATATATTCCAGGAAGTGCAGTTTTAATTAAATATATTATGGAGTAAGTACACAGGTTTTATAAGAGCTGATTTGATGTAGTGGTTAAGGCATCAGGCTAAACCAGGAATTCTACTACTGCTTTCGGCAAGAAATCAGCTGGGTAACTTTGGGTCAATTTCTCTCTATCAGCTCTGGGAAGCAAGCAAAGGGAAACCACTTCTAAAAAACCTTGCCAAAAAAACATCAGGGATTTGTCCAGACAGTCACTGGGAGTCATAAATTGACTTGAAGGCAAAACAAATGCACACAAAAATCAAAACCTGTGCTGTCCAGACAGTTTAGACTTAATGAGATTTGAATAGTTAGGTAGCAATTGTTAGCTGTCCCCTTAAGAGAATGCATCATGGTAAATGTAGTTGAGGTATCCTGGGAAATGTAGTCCATATCACATGACCACATCTGTAATCCTGATTGGTCACTAAATTCACCCTCGAGGAGTTGGGGGAGTTTTCCTCACTCTTGGCTGAACTTACAGACTCATGGTAACTATTCTACTTCTATCGCCATGATATGAGGGAAAAAGGATAGCAGATAATCATCTTTTTACCTACAAGACAGATATGCAAAGGATTGGTCATTAAAGAAGAATTTCATCACAAATGTGAATTATGAGGATACCTGATGAACCAATAAATATACTTTGTTATGGACGTCTTGTTGAGTTTATCTATCTGCATCTGTACAGAAGACAAATCCACCACTGTGCAGAATACAGAACAGTAAAAAAGATGATTAATTTGAAGTCCTGAAGCCCATCAGTATAAAGACAGTTAATTTGGATTTGTGATAAATCAAAGTAATGTTGAAGCCAGGAGTGGGTGATTGGGTGATTCAATTGGGTGATTCTATCAATACCAATGGCCTTCAAGTGGAATGTATTTTTATTATTTTTCAAAATGTAAGTCAAATGAACAAGGTGTATGATGGTATCTAGGGAGATGTCCATGGGCACTTTGGTATCTCCAGACACACTGATGATCTTAGAGACAATATCATACTTAGTGCTGTGCAGATTCCTGCTTATTGTTCTGCTCTGCCAAGGTTTGTACATCAGGAAACAACTGGTAGTTTTTAATTTCCAAAAATGTGCCATAGATCTCATTGATCATGTGTTTTTCATGATTAAGGAGATCAATGCTTATTAAAAGCTTAGCATATTTTAAAGTACATATTTAATTTTGAGATGTCTACACTAAATAGATCCCATGGCAGTGAATATAAAACATTCAAGAAATACAAACAGATTTTTTTTCAAACCAAACAAAATAACCATGCAAAAAATAAAATGGAGACACAACAAGCAATAAAGCAATATCCCAAGCAAAAGCAAATCCATTAAAATGCCTGGAAAAATACAAGCATCTTGACCTAGAGCCAAAAATATTATCATGTTGGCATCAGCTAGCAGAACTTCTTTAGGGAGTGTATTCTAGTATCATGCCACCATGACAAAAAAGGTCTCCACCTCACTTCTTAATTGGATCATATAGCTTCCTGTTAAGAAAGTAGATGACATTTTTTTTCAAGGAGACACTAGGGTGTATGTTTGAACTTGCATAGGAAAAAAAAAACCAAGAACATTAGTTGTAGCAAGAGCAGTTTCCACTACTGCCATGACTGAGCAGAAGATCAGCTTTCACTGCTATTGTATCAAATTTCATTTTCCATTGTTTTTTTTAACAGCAAAAAAGTAAAATAAAATACTTAATTAGGATCTTGGTTTTAGAAAGTATAAAAGAGTAATATTCTTCAGCTGCCTCTTTTTTTTAACATTCTGTTTCTTGTTATCTTGCTGGACAGTAAATAAACGGAAAAACCCCAAATTAATTATTTCAATGTCTTTACTGCTTACCCTGGAAGCTACAATCTTGGAAAATTCTAATTATAAAGCAATTCAGTTTGTTTATAACATGCTTTTGATTTTAATTCCACCGTATTCTACTGTTGGAAAATCCATTTGCCATCTGTTTTGGGAGAAGCAGCCACCTTATATATTATAATTTGCCTTGTTTTAGTGACTTTAAGTTAATAGCAAGATATTTCAAAAGCAAACCACATTATAATAATGTTATTAACAATAAGGACTGTTTTAGATTTATTGAACTGAAGCTCTGTAGTTCAGGCTTAGTATTAATTTTACTTTTTGGGGTCGAGACAGAAATAAGAGGAAACTGGTACTTTGGACATGCACTTGCAATTCTGATTAAAAGGAATGGTTGCACTAGTCCTAGAAAGACACTTGTTGACAATAAATTAAATACATTAAATAAATTAAAAATGATATACAGTACACATAAATAATAAATTAAAAATGATATACCAAACAAATACAAATGTTTATATTTGTCTCAATGGACTGTGTAGTCTACTTTAAATTACTAAAATCTAGGCAATGAATAGATATACAGACCTTTGATTAATGCTAGTGAGCTACAATCTTGGAAAATTCTAATTATAAAGCGATTCAGTTTGTTTGTAACATGCTTTTGATTTTAATTTCACTGTAGTCTACTGTTGGAAAATCTATTTGCCATCTGCTTTGAATTAGAAGATATGAATTAGAAAATATAAAAACAGCAATTAAACAAAAGAAGCATTACTATAAAGTCAAAAAATGCTATTCTCTTAAGAATGTTTGGATAAATCTAAAAAATGTACATCTATTGCATGTCTCAAATACATTCTTCAAACACTTAAAATGAAAAAAAAAGACTGTTGTTGTTTTGGGGAAACTGTGATCTACATTATAGCAAATTGGACTGTTGGTTCCATTAGTTTGTCTGCTGTGATTGTCCTCAGTCTTCTGTTTCAGGCAGAGTATTTTTAGTCCTATAACCTTGGTCCCTGCTTTGTTCTATCATGGTGAACAAGGTGTATGATGGTATCTAGGGAGATGTCCATGGGCACTTTGGTATCTCCAGACACACTGATGATCTTAGAGACAATATCATACTTAGTGCTGTGCAGATTCCTGCTTATTGTTCTGCTCTGCCAAGGTAATTTGGATTTTTCTTGTCCTTCTATTGTTTTTACTATACACTTATATACCACATTGTTATTCTCTTGCCACATAATAGGTTTTTTTTTACTGTTTACTTTTACTATGAGTCTGTTAGTTCCTGTATCTTAGCATAATGTCATAGGCACCAGGATACCCTCAGATAACATTAAGCTTCCCAGCTCTCCAGATTTCTAAGGTTTTAAATTATCCTTAAGCTAGTATACTTCAGAGCAAAACATTCAGCTATCATAGCTAAAGAAAAGTGAAAGTGTTCTGTATAAAGAATAGTAGACTCCTAAATACAGGTTTCTGATTGGCTAAAGAACTTGAATGGGGATTGGTTCAAAAGGAACCAATCCACATAGCTGCTCAAAGGCGGCAAATATTAAATACCTGTCATTGGCTACAAGCCGGCAGAGAAAAACCTATAAAAGGCTGCTGCAGCTTGAGCCAATGTTCCGTTTTTCAACTGTGTTATAAAATAAAGACTTTGTTGTTGGAACCCGGTCTACCTCGCGTTTTTCCGGATGGAACACTGGCGACGAGGATGGGATCGTCCTAAACGCGAGACTGAGCACGCGGTGACAGATAAAACCAGACGAAGAACAATGGCTGGAAACAACGCGCCGCCCGCACCCTTCAATCCCAATGAAGAGGATTGGGAATCCTACGTAGACCGTTTCCAGATGTACCTGGAGAGCAATGAGATGGAGAAAATCTCAGACCAGCGCAAGAGAGCTGTTTATTGACACACTGTGGGCCCGCAATCTTCAAAATGGCCAAGGCTTTGGCGAAGCCCCGAGATGTAAAACAATTGACTTGGACAGAGCTCCAAAGAACATTAAAGGCCCACTATGCACCGGTGGTGTCAAATTTAATAAAGCGGCACGAGTTTTATCGGAGAGACCAGAAAGAAGGTGAAACCATCGCTGATTTTGTGGCAGCCCTCCGACAAATAAGGGGAGCGTACAAGTTTCTGAACTAAGATGAAGCGATGCGGGATCGAGTAATATTGGGGTTAAGAGACTCTAATATACAGAGCAAGCTACTGAATAAACCCAACATATCAGTAGCCGAAGCTATCGCTGAAGCCTCGGCCGCTGAAGCCGCAAAAAAATCGGCGGATAAAATGAAACAAATGAACGCGAACAATGACGAAACAAGCCCGGCCAGAGGGAAAAAACAATCTCCCACCACCACTCATTACGAAGAATTCGACGAGACGTCAGAATCCGGGGAGGAAGACGACGAAATCCACCGCCTATATGCCAACAAGAAAGGGCGCGAAAACAGAAATCGGCGGGAATGCGCTGACTGTGGGGGAAACCATCCTCGAGCCGATTGCAGATTCCTCAATGCCATTTGCAGAGCAAGCAAGAAAAGGGGGCATATCGAGAGAGTCTGCAGGAACAAAAAGAATTACAGCCCAAAAAGATGCAGCGACTCCCCAGCAAAAACTGAGCCAAAACTATCTGAGAGAAAGTGGCAGCGAAACAAGCAAGCCACTAACCGAGAGAAAGCATACCAGACTTTCACTATCGGAAGTGCTCAGACGGAAAGCAGGAAGAAGGTAAAAATAATTGTAAAAATTGAAGACAACCCCTGAGAAATGGAGGTTGACTCTGGATCTTTCCTATCAATGGTGTCATGGGACACCATCAAAAAACTGGTCCCAGACATCAAGATCAAGGAACTCCAGAGACAAAAACTAACCCTCAAGGACTATCAAGGAAACCGAATTCCTGTAGTAGGCCTAGGACATTTCCGAGTCGCCTACAGACAACATATCACAGTACTACCATTAACGATAGTCGACCGAGATCGACCAAGCCTCCTGGGCATCGAATGGTTCGCACCATTGGGCATCGGAATGACCGGAGTAGACCGGGTGGCCGCAACCGACTGGGAAGAAGACCTGATCCAAGAATTCCAGGATGTTTTCGATGGCTCCCTAGGCAGGTATCGGGGGACCCCAATAAATTCAGAGAATCTGGCCTTAAAGTAAAAAAAGAAAAATGCTGTCTAATGACTGATCACGTTGAATTTTTGGGATATTTGATAGATGGAGAGGGCATACACCCTACCGAAAAAAAAATCAGAGCTATTAAAAACGCACCAGAACCAAGGAATAAAACTGAACTGCAGGCATTTTTGGGACTAATAAATTTTTATAACGTGTTCCTAGCCCACAAAGCAACAATAGCAGAACCATTACACCAAGAAATGGATAAGAAAACAATTTGGACTTGGGGGTATAGAGAAAAGAAAGCTTTCCAAAGAATAAAAAACTTATTAACATCAAACACTGTTCTCATCCAGTTTAGCAACACACTGCCATTGACGGTAACCTGCGACGCCTCACCATTTGGAGTCGGTACCATCCTGAGTCACCAATTGCCAGACAGAAGAGAGGCACCCATCGCATACTATTCAAAGACTCTGTCTAAAGCCGAGCGAAATTATAGTCAATTGGACAGGGAAGCCCTGGCAATCGTCGCCGGAGTAAAACGCTTCCACGAATATCTATATGGAAGAACATTTGTAATAGTAACGGACCATAAACCGCTACTTGGAATTTTGGCGGGAAACAAACCAACACCAAACATTTTATCCCCGCGAATGACTTCCTAGCAGCCTACTCGTATACTCTAACACATCGCCCTGGGAAACAAATCTCCCATGCAGACGCTTTGAGCAGAACTCCGCTACCAATTATAGAGGAAGACCCGGCACCAACGATGACCACCTTGCAGATAGAGACATGCCCAAATCTGCCCATATCTGCAAATGATGTCACCAGCCACCGCAAAGGATCCATTGACTGCCCGTGTATTGAACTGGGAGGTAAAGGCTGGCCGGAAAACCAAAAAACTGAGAACTTTAGCCTTTCCGGACCAGACAAACTGAACTTTCAATTCAAAAGGGTTGTTTGTTTTGGGGTGATCGGGTTGTTATCCCCTCCAAATTACAAACGAGGGTACTCAATATGCTTCACAAAGGCCACCCTGGAATTGTTAAAATGAAAAGCCTTGCTAGAAGCTGTGTCTGGTGGCCGGGTATAGATAGGGACATCGAATACTGGGTAAATTCATGTAACAAATGCCAAAGAAATAGCCCTTCCCCGCCACAAGCACCCATAAGGGACTGGGAAAACCCACGAGGCCCCTGGTCACGAATCCACATCGACTTTGCGGGTCCGACTAAGGGACATACTTTCCTCATTGTTGTAGATGCATACTCAAATTGGCTAGAGGTTAAAATTATGCCATCTATGACAACTGAAACCATTATTAAACAACTGGACAAACTCTTTGCGACCCATGGCCTGCCGGACGTCCTAGTGTCCAACAACGGGCCACAGTTAATGAGCATTCAATTTGAACAATACCTAGCCTCCCTAGGTATCAGACATGCCCTAACCACACCGGCCCATCCGGCTGCGAACGGCAGGGCAGAGAGAATGGTTAGATTTACAAAAGAAGGGTTAGAAAGAATGGACATTGGGGATGTCCAAGATAAAATAAATTGCCTGCTCACCCTCCAGCATATCACACCCAGTACCATAACAAACAAAAGTCCGGCGGAAGTATTAATGGGGAGAAAACTAAGGTCGTAACTAGACAGATTGCACCCAAATTATACACCAGAAACCCCCCCCCCCGACTCCTCCATCCATTTCAGGACATTTGAAATAGGCGACCTAGTCTATGCAAAAAATTTTACCGGGGACCCATTATGGCTACCAGGAACAATCAGGCAAATTACAGGCCTCCGGTCCTACCGACTAACCATAGACGACGGCAGGGAATGGAAGCGGCACATAGACCAGCTTCGTGCCCGAAACATCGAAAGAAGTACAAACACAAAACCACAAATATTAAAAAATGACGAAAACCAAACCAAAGAGGGGGGGGAAATACGAGAAAATAATAAAGAACTGTTAAAATTAAATACAGAATACAATAGCAATCAAAAAGAGCATAAAAGAGACTTACAGTTAGAAGACAATCATGGGGAAAGTCCAGACAAAGGGGCCAGCCAGGCCAGCTCGACATGCCCGGAGAGACCAGGAGGGAGCGGCAACACCACCGGCCTAAGAAATATAGGTGGCAGTAAAATGGCTGACTCACCCTTCCAGGCGGTTCCATGGGAAAGAACAAGAGAGACAGCAACCCCATCCAAACCGGTCAAAGTCTTCAACAGGAATGAACCGCGCAAGTCCAGTCGAGTCAAAAGAAGCCCCACCTACCTGCACAACTACATCACCACGTAGGACTAAGCCAAGAGGGGAGGGGTGTTCTGTATAAAGAATAGTAGACTTCTAAATACAGGTTTCTGATTGGCTAAAGAACTTGAATGGGGATTGGTTCAAAAGGAACCAATCCACATAGCTGCTCAAAGGCGGCAAATATTAAATACCTGTCATTGGCTACAAGCCGACAGAGAAAAACCTATAAAAGGCTGCCGCAGCTTGAGCCAATGTTCCGTTTTTCAACTGTGTTATAAAATACAGACTTTGTTGATGGAACCCGGTCTACCTCGCATTTTTCCGGAAGGAACAGAAAGTCTGCTACCTAATGAGAAAAAAGACAAAAGCTCAATTGGAACAGCAATTGGAAAGATCCTGAAATCTAAGTGGAATGAAATGGTGTGGGGGACTCTTCAGATGGCTTGAAGTATTTAGGTTTTTGTAAATCTGTTATTTACCATGCCACCAGTGTTTACAACTAAGCATCTTGCATCTTGCCTTGTGATGGTTATTTTATAAGGTGACCCACAGGGATCCCAAAGTTTTGAATGTGCTGAAGAGCACAAAAGGTTAAAGAGTTGCTTTAAATATTTACCTCCATCAGATCGTGTCAGGATAATACCTAATGATTCTGTCCACATTAAAAATGCATCCAGTTCAAATGGCTGTGGATTATTACCACAAAACACATGTGAAGTTAACTGAACTTCTTCCACTAAGTATACATTGATCATAACTGGAACAAGAGTTAAAATAATCTAAACTGCACAGAGAATGTTTATTCTCTCAACAAACCACAGGGAGAGAGATATCCAGTTCAGTCCACAAGGCTTCCAAGAAGAGCCACTGCTTCAACAGCCTTGCTAATTCTGAAATAGATGAAGCTGCTCTAATATAGTAAGTGAGGGATGAATTTGTTCCATAAGAGGATGCAGGAACCCAAAAGGCCCAGAATAGGAAATCTAGGAGAGTTTTCCTCACTGATCTTAAACCACACTTGATCATATTTCATTATTTTAATGTTAGATCCTTTAAGAAACTATGGGGAAACAAGATTGATCAAAATGTGGCCAGTTTTATGTTTCCTTATGTATTTTCATAAATTGAATGTGGAATTTAATCCAAGAAAATATACAACATTATGTCATTTCAGACAGTCATTGTGCAATTGATCAGTTTTGAAGAATGAACTTGAACAGTTAACAGTTAATGGACATGTTGCTAGGTTAGGTGATGATAAGAGCCTTCCTTATAGTCAGAAATTAAATGTAATACTAAAAGAGTATTAGAAAATATTTTAAACTCCAGTACAAAAAATAACTTGTTATTTTTTTATTTTTTAACATTTTTTATTTAATAGTGTATTGTGTGATCACTAAAACTTTAAAAAAATTATAAACATTGTATATACATTAAAAATGCAAGTTATTTGGAAAGTTTTATAAGAATTAAGAAACGTGATGATTTGGGAGATCCCAAACTGCAGAATTTCTAGCAACACCTTCCTAAGTGAGTGGTGAAGAAATTAAGTGTGAGAACACTGAGTACAAGAACAAATTGCTTCAGAGGAATAGAGCAAAGAAAATTTCCTCAACATATTTTCCATAAAACAGTGGTTAACATTTGCAGCTGCATTTATGATGTACTATAAGCAGCTGCCACCAGGACCTTTTTTTCAATTGCCAACCCATTGCACATTCCAAGGAAGGAAAGAATATCCCATCTTCATAAGTTCTGTCAGTTCAGTATGTGAGCACAAGACCTCACAAGAACACCTAAGAAATTGCAATAATAGTTTCATATGTCAAGTCTTCCCAGGTCATTACATCAAGAGTATAAAACAGGGGCCCCCAAATTTAACTTTAAGACTTGTGGACTTCAACTCCCAGAATTCCTCAGTCTGCTATGCTGAGAAGCAATGCTATTCCCAAGCTATGCTATTCTCAAGTTTGGAGACCTCTGGGGCAGCGGTGGGATTCAAATTTTTTTACTACCGGTTCTGTGGGTATGGCTTGCTGGGCATGGGCATCTGATTGGGTGGGCATGGCTTTTTTTTTTTTTTTTTTTTGCTTTTTTGCAGCCATCCCCACCCATTTTTTGGGCCTTCTGGGCCTCAGAGGAGCTTCTAGGGAGGCGTTTTTGTTCCCCTAAGGCTCCCAGAAAGCTTCCCTGGAACCAGGAAGGCAAAAAATGGAGCACGGGGGAGACACAGCTTTCCCGTTTGCCTCCTGGGCCCCCTTTGCCTCCTGAGTGAGTCCCCTTTGCATCCTGGGCCTCAGGGAAGCCTCCTGGGTAAAAGCAGTAAGGCAACAAGGGGGATCCTGTCACAGTTGATTGTTGTGGAGGGGGAGAAATACCTCAAGGAGTGACTGGGCAGAAGAGAACGTAGTCAGTTATTTTGGGCATGGGCACGATGTTGCGCATGCACGATAAGGACTGACTGGGTGGGGAGGGGGGAGGAGAGAGAGGGGTCGAGCCAGTCAGGGGCATGATTTGCCAGTTCTCTGAACTGCACAGAATCACAACAAATGGGTCTATAGAACCAGTCCGAACCGGTAGAATACCGCCCCGATACAAATATAGATACATTCAAATGGAAATGAAAGAAGCTGTCCATTTTCAAATTAGTGGCCAGTTTCTGTAGTAAACAGTAAGCAAGAGACCAGGGAGAGCAAATTATACAATTCTACCATTTAATGTGGTTGGGTCGCAGTTTCAGGAGTGAAAATAAGGGCTGTGTCAGTCATGGCAATTTTATATTCTGCTTCAAAACCCTCATTAGCATCCTAGGCTGGGGAAATTACATATATTTTTATTTGACAAACATGATTGCACTGCTGGGGAAATAACTCATGTTTTTGTAAAATAAACATGATTGCACTGCTTTCCTATAGCGAGGCAGACAATCCACATCCCGCTCAGTCATAATGTATATTTCTGATTAGTTACTTCATTCTTCTATATAAGATAAAGTGCTTTAATTTGGTGGCAGGGAGCACTTGCATATAGTTCTTCCAGAGTTGGCTGAAATACTCCTGTTTAAAAGTTTCAAGTTCACAAAATGCAACTTTGAAATAAAATCTCCAAAACATTACTAAAAAAAAAAGGACAGGAATGTACTCTTTCTGAGATTTTTATAGTCCCTAAAGTTGTGATTCTCTGGCTGAAAATCACTGGGGTTATTAAATAAACGTATTACAGCATATGAAACTTTGCCTATTTTCCCCTTGGTTTTGCTTTCTTCTGCCTATGTCTGTATTTGCCTAAAAGCTTAAAGAGCAAATGCCACTTAATGGACAATAGTGAACTAGAGAGACCAATTATTCAATCTGATGCCCCAGTTTATTATAAGAGAATGGCAGCCTGTAACAAAAGGATTTTTTACAATGGAGTGTGGCTTGAATAGTGAGGTATATTTCCCAGGACTTGCTTTGCAACCGATTCTTGTAGCAGCCAACAGGAGTAGAAGTCTCCATTTTCAACATATCTCCTTTTTGTTCTCAGATGGATCTGGCACTGCTTATTTCCTGCCATTAAAAAAAAACCATGCTACTCAAGCAGATGATTATTGAAAGCATTTGCCACATTTCACCCCAGAGGTGGTCTCATTTCATTTATGGGTGGAGTATTCCCTAGTTATAAAATTTATCCTTCAACTGTCAAGCACTTTGGGATTTCTCTGAATGGCATATGTTATATATATTAATGTTGTGGCAAGACCACCATCTCGTTGCCATCACAGTGTGGTGAATGAACTACTGGCACAGAACTGAAAGAGGTATTGGTAAATTCTTTACTGAAAGATAATACTGCAAGGGGAGTAGACATGAAAGAAAAGGGGTCATAGCTGTGTGATAAAACACACATGTTGCACAGAGAAAGTCTCCAATCTGTTGCTTAGCACAGTCTTCCCCACTCTGCTGCCCGAACATGTGTAATATAGATTAAAATAATTCCTATCATCACAGTCAGTATGACTCATGCAAAATTAGAGAGATAAATAATCTGATCAGACTCATCTGAAAGGTAGACTTCCGTTTAAACTTAAACATGATATAGTGGTGCAGAAATATACCACAAACTCCAAATTCCTCCACCAAATGGAAGAGCTGTAATATAATTCTCTCTCTTTCTCTCTTTGGAAGAAGTGAAATAAGTGAAACAAATGATTTAACAGGAAGAAATACAGTTTATTGGAATTAAACTAGATACAGCAATAGGCTTTACATGGCTGAATATAGAATAAAAAGCACTAAAGAACCAGGGGTGCCTAAAGGGGGAATCCTATAGTGGGGAAAGCTCGTAAATTAACAATTATGTAATATCACCTTCTTTACCATATGTTCTTTCAATTTTCCTTTTCAAATGGAATAATTAAATCCACATATTTTGCCAAATATATTGGCCAATGAAGCAATTGTACAGCAGAAGTGGTTGTTCATTTATGTACCTTCACTATGGGTGGTGACAAAGGCTTTTGTCAGGAGGGTTATATAGATTGCTTCTACATTTAGAAACTTGTTAGAAACCCATTTTTCTAGTAAATCAGACCATTGGTATATAGATAACATGGATTAGCAATAGTTTGTAGACATTTAAGGTAGGAGTTTTCTGCAGATGTCAGAAACTGAAGTGGAGATCTTAGGCATACCAGCAAAAGACATCTAAAGCAAAAGACATTTGGCATATGTGTACACTGTTGAATGGTTCTTCTCCCATAAAACTCTAACTTCTTACCCACTAAAACAACACTGTAGTATGTATTGAGTCTTCTGCTGTGGGTGCAATAGTTTTGGATGATGTTCGTTCTTTTCAATATTTTCAGAAATGATACTATGAGCTACTAGGAAATATGCAAGGAAGCTATTCCAATCTGGGGACTATAAATATATCATTTCAGGGGGGAAGAATGCAGGCAAGTTCTGTTAGTGGGTGGTAAGATCGAAGCTCAATTTCATGGGTTTCCACTCCACAAACTGTTCCATGAGAGTCTTTGCTCTGTTCTTTCATTCTTGGCTTTCTACAGTAGGGAACTTTCCCTTTGGATGAAAAGTATGTTGGCTTTTCCCACCCAATATATTTGCTC
>BLBF01000026.1:11325578-11328078 GCA_015471245.1 Laticauda colubrina | reverse complement strand
GAACATCAAACAGACCAAGCTCATGACCACTACAAGGAAGAGAAATATCAAAATAGAAATTGATGGTGAAGAGATAGAATTTATATAAAAATTTGCATATTCCTAGGATCACTGATAGCTCCAAAGGGTGAATGGAGCACTGAAATAAAATATTGGATTGCACTGGGTCACACAGCAATGATGAACACGAGCTGAATATGGAAAAGCAAGCACATCAACCTGGTAATGAAATGTTCAGTCTATTGTGCTCTCCATCGCTTCCTATAGTTATGAAAGTTGAACCTTAAAAAAACAAAGGAAACCAAATCAACCCATTTGAGCTGTGGACTGGAGAAGGCTCCTGTGTATTACTTGGACAGCAACGGTACTCTAACTAACAAGCAAGTACTGGAATACATAACTCCAGGCATGTCATTAGAAGGCAAAAATAATGAAACTGCATCTCACCTACTTTGGCCATATCATGCAGAGGAATTCACTGGAGAAAGCAATCATGTTTGGAAATGTTGGTGGTAAAAGGAAACCAAGCCATTAAAGAACAAAGCATTCACCATCAAAGCTGACACTAGTCAGAATATAGAAAAACTCAAAGAAATAGTGCCACATTGGAAAATGTGGCAAGACCTGACCCATATAATCACCAAGAATTGAACTCAAATGAATTGATAACATCATCATCATTGGGAGACCAGACTTTCTGCTTGTCTCATATCCAGTAAAAACAACTCAATCCTTTCCTAATAATATGTCTTGCTCAGTGGTAGGATTCAAATATTTTTACTACCAATTCTGTGGGTGTGGCTTGGTGGGCATGGCAGGGGAAGGATACTGTAAAATCCCCATTCTCTTCCCACCCCATTAACCTGCTTTCCAGCTCTGTTGTCCTGTGCAGGGCAACAAAGAAGACCCAGACGATCATCTGGGATTCAGGAGGCAGAGAATAGATGGGGGTGGGGCCAGTCAGAAGTGGTATCTGCCGTTTCTCAAACTACTCAAAATTTCCGCTACCAGTTCTCCAGAACTGGTCAGAACCTGGTGAATACCACTTCTGGTCCTCCTCCTGTTTTCCAACTTCAATTCAAAACTGCCAGTTTTGGACCCTAGATGTCTTAAGCCCTTCAAAAGGAATGTTTCATTGTTTTCTTCCATCCAGGTAGCAGTATCATCTCCAAGTTGGCTGCAGTGTCTTGTATGTTCCCATCCTCTCTATTGACTGGTTGTTGTCCTATGAAGCCATTTCATCCTAGGCTGTCAGACTTTGTTTTCTGTACTTTAAAAATAACCCTAGCAATTGATCCTGTGATGAGCCATGAAGTCAATAAACTATCCTCAGCCCTAGAAGTTCATGTTCTGTTTAACTCATATATCTTCCATTGGACACTTTTTAGTTCTGCCCAAATTAGATGAAACAGGATATATTAGACAAATACAGCAGCAAGTAAAATTCAAAACGGATGGAAAGATTCCTTAAGGTTGGAATTGGAAATCTTGCTTGGTATTAGGTCGGCACAGTGTCTGTAGATAGCAATCCCTGAAGTCAGCTTTGATATATAGACTATCAATTGAGGTTTTAAAGAAAAGATTGAACCACTATTTGTCTGAAATGGTATATAGTCTCCTACTTGAATGGGGTGTGTATGTGGTGGATTAGAAGACCTCCAGGCAGAGGTGCAGTTCAACCAGTGTAACAACCGGTTTGGTGAGCGTGCACTTTGTGCGCACGTAGAGTGTTTGCTTCTGACTTTCTTCAGCAATCCCTGTGTGTTAAACAGCTGATGCACAGTAATCTGCTGCGCTGTGCAAATCAGCTAAGCTTGAAAAACAAGATATAAAGCACAGCCTAGAGCCTAGGCAGGGGTGGCTGGGCCCAATAGCTGCTTGTCGGAGAAAACCAAACCAATTCACTGCAGCTGATCCATGGAGCTACTGGTTCGCATGAACCGGGCCGAACCAGTAGAATCCTACCCCTGCCTCCAGGATCCCTTCCAACTCTGTTATTCTATTCTGTTATTCTGGTAGTTTACAGGTGCTACAGCTGATATGAAAAGATTTTCATATCACTGTTTTTTCATTGTTAGTTCCAACAGGTTTATGCATATCTGCATACTGTTATACATCATGTGATAAATATCTGAACTGAATTTGCTCATTTCCAACTTGCAGTATACAAATATTATAGACAGTCATATGTCATAACTGAGATATATTCTTCTGTGATAGTTTCTGAATTTTATTCTCCATATTTCATAATTAAGGGGTCCTTGGTGCTAGCTGAGCTTGCTTGTATTCTTGAAGATGTTTCATTACCCTAACTAGGTAATATGAACGGTGCTATTTCATAAATACATATGGTCTCCACACATCTAAAACATTAGTAATATTAGAAATATAGTTTCTGGGTAGGCTTAAATATTAATCTGTCTTTGTTTCATACTGTAAACTCTAGGACTTTTAAAATGAAACATGTAGGTAACCTGAGGTATTTCCAGATGGAAATATT
>BLBF01000026.1:11260353-11325568 GCA_015471245.1 Laticauda colubrina | reverse complement strand
ACCTGAGGTATTTCCAGATGGAAATATTCAAGCACTATCAGAAAAAAGCACTGCATAACTATGCCATTTTTCTTTTCCTTTTCCTTTTTTCTAAAGGAAAAGGAGGGAAGAAGCAGCAGGGACACTGGAGTATTAGAAATGAAAGATGGATTCCCATAAATTCTATAAATGAAACATTACAGCCGTACTATAAAATCTTTGGTTGGAAGGATCTCAAATGTGAAGCTGTTTCAGAATCAACATAGGCAATATGTAAGTATATCTGTCAAATTAATGTATCACTCCCTATTTTTGATTGAATAACAGTGCAGATGATTCAGGATTAGGATGGTTCATGTTAGCAGCTTTGCCTCCGGGATAAATTTGCCTCCCCTTCAGTAGGGGAGAATTTCACTCAGACTGCTACATAGGTCAGAAAGGTGAAACCTTCACTCTTCTCATGCCATACTCCAGAGTGGGCTCCTGTGCTGCATTTTTTAAAAAAAATATCAGCTGCATTCGCCAATTTTATGTATTGTGTATTTTGGTGTTTTCCTCCCTCCCTCCCTCCCTCCCTTCCTTCCTTCCTTCCTTCCTCCCGCCCTCCCTCCCTCCCTCCCTTCCTTTCCCATGGCTATAGATAGACCCAGTAGGAAAAAAGCCCCCCAATATTAAAAGAATCCAGCTTACACAATTATTTTCTGAGGCCTTTTCCAGTTATGCAGATACCTGAAGCTGAACCTGTTCCTTAAACTGCCATCTGGACATAATTATAGTGCCCATAACAACTTTTGCAGAGTAGAAATGTAGACATAAGAATTCCATTTTTATTGGCCATATGCTTATAATTCTTCAATTATAAGAACACATGTTGCATCTTACTTCTGCCTGCTTAAGAGATTCTTTGCTATGGGATAATAAATAGAACTGGCACAACAAATAAGATTACTAATGACAAGCCAACATTTTATAGCACAAATATTTGAGTCTAGAGTTGCCAGAAAAGTGTGATAAAGAGAATGCCGTGTAAGGGCTGATTTTCTGAAGAGGGAAAGGTAATGGAAAGGGATGTATTCTCTTCAGAATACATACTTTTAGTGTTCTTTTCTCAGGGATTCAAATCTTTGCACTTGTGCAGTCTAGGAATAAGAAGCATCAAGATTTCCAGAATGATAAGAGAGCAAGAGCAACAATACAGGAACCAATTATAATTGAATGAAGAATTGGTCAAAGCTGAAATAAACTGTTTGCCTTATAAATAACCTTTATTATAGTTGTATAATTGGGATATAGTCAGGGATGCAATTTTACAGTGTAACAACTGGTTTGGTAAGCGTGTACGTAGAGAGATTGCTATGGATGTTCTCCAGCAATTCCTGTGCGTTAAACAGCTGATGCACAGCAATTTGCTGTGCCACGCGAATAAGCTGAGCTTGAAAAACAGGATATAAAGCACAGCCTAGAGCCTAGATGGGCAGGTGGGCCCAACAGCTGATTGTCAGAGCAAACCAAAGTGGTTTGCTCCCAACTGATCCTCAGAGATACCAGTTCACCTAAACTGGGCTGAACAGTAGAATCCCACCTCTGGATATAGTGTGTGTATTGAAATAATATTGGAAAGTAGGCTACCTATTGGAGAATGGTTTCTCTATGATTTTGGAAAAATCATTTGTCTTCTGAGGATAAAACAATGAACCCCACATCAGTAGAAGTTTTATTACCCCAGGTGCTGATTTCCAGTAAGGTGTCCAGCAGTCTAAATGGCAGACACCCAGATAAATGCCATCTAGGCAAGAATCATAGTCCACATTAAAAACTGATTTTAAAAGGGTGATAGAAAGTGGTCAGGCTCTTCATAGTGCAGAAAAAACTATACAGTCTGAGAAACATGTTTTGAGATCTGTCCAGGAAATACCCACCCACAGCTAGGAAAGCAGTCAGTAATAATTTTCCTGGAGGAGAAAGATGAGAGGTTACAGTGTAGGGGAAGATTGTGAATCACCTGCACTCCAGAGTGAACACTTTTACATACTGCTGCCAAAGTGACATAGGATTGTCTTAAACTGGTTTAGAGGTTAGCTGGCATGAACACAGGAAAGGTGCTACTTAAAAGTGCAGTTTAAGAGGGCAATACAGATGTATCTTTAACCACCAAGGTGTGTTCTTGTCATTTCTTCAGCAGATAGGTCAATTAACAACTCCCAGAACTCAGAACTCCCAGAACTAGCTGGTGTATGCTAGTTTGAAAGACATTTTCCCCCCAAACATATATGAGAGCATTTAGAAATTAGAGTACTGTATAGTTTAGATTCCTCTCACACTCCCTCATGTCTTTTAATGATTATAGGACATTCTCTCTTCAGTTCTGGCCTCTTGTTTTAAAGTAATTAAATTCTGGCAGTTTTACTTGGACGTTGGGCATTTGGCCTGTTCACATGGCTTATCCGCTGGAGTTCAGCACAGTAGGTTATTTTGTTGCCTGATGCCTGTACACCAGGGGTGGCCAAACATTCTTGACATATTGGCTGCCCAGTGATTTACCGCTTGGGGCTCTTGTCACCCAGCCAGCAAGGCCACAGTTCCCTCCAACGGACACACTGCACTTCTTCAAGCCACAGATTCTGCCTGCTCACCCTTCTCAGCCTCATTATAGTTATTATCCCACATTTCCTTTTGACGCAGGGTTCTGTATTATTTCAATTTGGCATAGGCTTCCCCTCTTAAATTCTGCCCAAGAGAACTAAAAGGAAGTCGACAGGAATAAATGTAAGCAGGTGATTATGGCAGAATTTGCTCCATGTGCGTGTATGTGCATGTGTGTGTATGTTTAGGAGAGAGGGAGGAGAAGATAGAGAGGGAGAGAGAGACAGAGAGGGGGGCAGAGAGAGAAAGAGAAAGAGAGAGATCAGGGAGAAGAGGGAAGGGAGAAAGATATAATAACAATATTTTAACTTATCTCCATCTCTTAAGCTGCCCTTGCAAAATTTTTCAAAAGTCAGTTTAAAAAGACTGGATTTCCCTTCAATATAGCAGACTCATATTATATATTAGTTACAGGTTCATATTTCTAATGCCATCTATCATAAATCCCCCATAAAAGGTAGAAAATACATTGAAATAATATAAATCAAATGCTCCAATTACTTATTCTAATCACTGGTATATTGAATCTGAAAATGAATATTTAAGAAGCATCCAATTCATGGATGCAGTTAGGGCTGGAGTCTATACTGTGTCCTTTGCTCTAGCGATCTGGTAACCCTAGTTATATTGCTTCAAATAAATTTATATACCTATTCCCAGATTTGAGAACATGCTTGTTGAAATAGCCCTACACGGGCTCTGAGTTGAGCCAGCATGTTTATTTTCATCCTATGTGTTTCTTCCTTTGGCATTCTTTTGGCTCTTCACTGGTTGCATGTGTGGAAAATTAATTGTGGGTCATGAGATAAAGAAACATCACTAGGAAATATGTTTTGGTTGCATGTAGCACTGGAAACCATATTCTGTTGACCCTGCTTATGACCTTGTGAAAAATAATATATACTTATTATGCTTATACTCTCCTGCTTTGTTAGTTTGTTTAAAATCAAAATACTGCATAATATCAACAATACCAGAAGGCAGGCAATGGAAGATTTGAAAGAACTGTGCACCATGTGTACAAGATGTAAAATATTGATTTTGAAACAACTCCCTTTAGAGTTTGTATCTTAAAATGAATTAAGGGAGAGTGAACTGATTTAGAAAAACAAACAAGGCAAATGCAGTGCTCTAAAATGTTTCCAGACCAATTCCAAACCTTTCCCAAATGTTTTTGCATGGATTTAAAGTTGTTTCTTTATTTTGTTTTGTTCCATCCTCTGTTTGATTGTCTTGTACTTCTCTGGTGGTCTCATGTCTGTGGTGGCATGAGACAATATTATATTTGCCACCAGTTCTGTCTTTTTTTTTTTTTAATCCATGCCCCTACTGGAGATATTTATATATTCTTTTTCTTCATTCCTTCAACAACATTCCCAAAGGCCGCAATAAAATCTTACCGTATATTTAAATTTCATTGAAAACTTACTAAGTATGAGTTTCAGATATGTTTCCTCTCACAGTGCATATGTGGGGGATAAATACAGATTAAAAATCATTTAGCTAGCAGGCTATTTTTTAATAAAAATAGTTCCCTGCTTGTTAAAATTTAAGACAAAATTCACTTCTTCCTAATATCCTTCAGTTGATCTTTTGTTTTTTAACCCATAAATTAATAATAAATGAACTGTGTATAAGAGATATCACCTCAATAGATCAAACGTATATGTATATCAGGAAGCATTTTCCAACTCCCTGATACTTAACAGCCAACACAAACTGACTTTTTCCATCTGCAAAAATTGAAGTTTTTGGTAACAAATAGCAGTTCATATGAGTACAAATTTCTAGGTCTGATTGGATGGAGAAGCACCATCTTCTGGCAATTTGCTTTTGGATCTTTGGATACAAACTTTGTTCTCTGGTAATCACATAGAAAACAAATTCAGCAAAATCACTCTGATTTACAAGTTTTTGTTGTTTCCTCTTCTATGACTGTTAAATTTCCTATGATGTACTATCTTACAATGAACAGTTCCTATGCAGCCTTTGTTAAGGGACAGAGCCAACATGGCATCATAAATTTTGGACAAAAAGCTGGTTTCAGGGCTGCTGATAACAAAGCAGGCAAAGCCAAGAAAAGCACAAGTATTGTCAATGGTCTAGCACCTTTGTGTTAACTTCTTGAATGTTGAATGTATCATGCATGGATTTATGATAAGAAATTTAAAATAAACAGTGGCAGTCTGTTATGTGCTATGACTATAGGTATAGGGTCTCCTTTGTTTTTTTCATTTTCACCCATAGTATATGGTCTCCTGCTTGGGCAGGGGGTTGGACTGTTTTTTTTTTTTTAATTTTAATCAATCAATCAGAATATAACTGGAAGGGACCTTGGAGGTCTTCTAGACTAACCCCCTGCTTAAGCTGGAGACCTATATCATGGATGAAATATGTGTTTCATACGCTCTATCCATCGAGCATCCATCCACTGAGATTTCATCCATGCAAGAAGTTTTGAGCTACACAAAACTTTGTGAATGGATGAACTTTCCACTTCGTACGATGTACATCCGCGACGTATACGGGCAACAAACGTTCTATGTCCGTTATCATCCGTTAAACGTCCGCTGTATCCTCTCTGCATCCTCTGGCCATCCCCTCAACTCATTTCCATTGCAGCTGAAAATGGAAAGAGGAAGGAAACAAAAGTTACATGGAATGTCTACACAGCGTTAGTAGCATGGAAATGGAAAGGATGTATGCGTATGAATCTCGTATATAAAGTATTCAAAATGGACAAAACGTTTGTATCTGGGATGTATCTCATATATTTAGGATGTCTGGAGTATGTCTAGAGTATGTAGAAGGACACGTAGCGGACAACCGATATTTTCTATAAAAAGGGGGAGAAAATCTTCTGGATCTCAGTATGAGTCCAGCAGCCGTGGTTTACAGATCTCTTCACCCTTGGTCTTGGTCTTCAACATCATCAATTGTTCTCCACCATGGATCATGACACAGTCTGTATGATAGCTGCGCTCATTCATCACCAGAACCAAAACCTGTTCAGTCTGTTTCAAGTTTTATACAGAAGGAGAAGAAGGAGACGTCCAAGAGCTGTGTGGGTCCGAGGATGGATCGTGAGAAGAATGGAGTTTGGACTGTATGACCAGTTGATGGTGGAGCTGAGGAATGAAGACCCTTGTGCATTCCATCACTTCATGAGGATGCCACCAGCCATGTTTGACGAACTTATAGAGCGTCTGAGACCCAGGTTGACCAAGCCTAGCACCAACTTCCATCCCAACCTGGACCCTGGACTGAAGGTGGCACTGACTCTGCGGCACCTGGCCTCTGGAACCACATACAGAAACATGCAGTATGCATGTGTTGTGCCACACAACAGCATCAGCAAAGTGGTCAGAGAAGTGGCACAGGCCATCATTGAAGAATACGTGGAGGAGCTCCTCAAGTGCCCCACCACTGAACAAGACCAGAGAAAGGGCTTCTTCAGTATCATCCTCTTTGCCATGGTTGATGCTGACTACATGGCCAGGTATACAACGCCAGTGACCTCAAGGATGGGCTGGAACGCAACCTCATCATGGGTTTTCCAGGTACAGACCCCCTACCCAATGACACACAAGATGTGCCCTACTTCATCGTTGGTGATGATGCGTTCTCCCTCAGAATCTACCTCATGAAGCCATACACTTCAAGATACCTCACCTGTGAAGAGAGGTTCTTCAATTACAGGCTGTCCAGGGCAAGACGGGTGGTGGAGAACGCCTTTGACATCCTGGCCAATAGGTTCCAGATACTTCTCACCACCATGCAGCATGACCCAGAGACTGTGAGGAGCATCGTGGAAGCTTGCTGCATGCTGCACAATCTCATGCACACCTGCTACCCAGTGTTGCAGAACAGACTTGTCGACCGTCAACAAGGGAATGGGGACATGGAGCCTGGTGAATGGAGGCAAGGACGTAACCTGATAGATACTGTGGATGTACAAGGCCCCAACAGAGCTTCATGTGAAGGGAAGAAGCAGTGCAACTTAGTGAGACACTGGTGCAACTCCCCAGCTGGAGCAGTGGAGTGGCAAGACAGGATGAAAGATGATTAATGGATGCTTCCTTGAAGCTGTCGCATAACACTGATGAGATTGTGCCATGTATGTTGAGTGGTCCTACAATGAACAGGGCATTAATAAAGAGCTTTGTTTATTTTAAAATGTCAATTCATTGATCAATGAATAAATTGCTATTGATAATAAAGGTCCATATGTGTGGCAGCTGGGATGGTGGACCATACAGTCCCACTATGCTTGCACTGGAGGTTTATCTATCCCACAACTAACCTTATCTATCCCACAAGCATGCAAAGGCTTAACCATTTTTTCAAAGTTTTCACCAACACTTTATTAAGTAAAAAAAATGAACCAAGTAAACTAAGTGTCATAAGCAAATATAACCTTTATTAACTTTCTTAGGTAAACTTTATGACTTTATTAAATAAGCAAAATGAACCAAGAAAGGTGTCTTAAGCAAAGATAAACTTAACAAGTAAACAACTCAGTCTTTGACACTATTCTCAGTCACTTTGAGTCATGTCCATGGTCTCAGCTGTCAAGCGGCCAGGGACTATGGAGGTGGCTGTGGCTTGAGTGCTGGTCTGAGGCACCATTGGGGTGCTTGGCCCTGAGGGTACAAGAGGGGATGGTGTGTTCAGGAAGCTATCTGAGAGCTGACTCAGTCCTGTGAGGTTGAGAGGCCCTTCATCAAGGACTTGAGATGTCAGGCCCAATACTGATGACAGATTGTCTGTTGATGGGCTTGGCTGTGGGGTGGAGGAAGGAGGAGTGTAGTGGGGCTGTCTGGTCTGCAGCTGGGTGAGGAGTGGCATCTGTGGCATCCGATGAACCTGGGTCTGGACTGGGAAGTTCTGCTTCTGCTGTGGGAAGTCCTGGTAGTCGTAGCCTTGGTAGGTGAGGGGCTGTTGAAAGCCGTGGAAGGGCTGTGTCATCGCCTGGGGTGGAGGAGCAGACCTGGACTGGGTAGGAGCAGCTTCAGTTGGGCCTTGAGGGTTGTACAGAAGTGCTGTGATCTTCTGCTTCATCACCTGGTACTGGGCCTTGGGCAGGTCTCTGAGGGTCTGGCTCACATAGGTGATGAAGGTGTTCCGGCCCGAGGATGCTCTGTCCAAATGGACCAGCTGAGAGAGAAGTTCTATTCTGGTCTTCATTGTGTCCCTGATCTCCAACAGGACACTGTGGTCCTGGCCCTCCAGTCTGCCTCTCTGCCTGCATCCCCTGGAGCTGGGGGTGGGGGTGGGGGTGGGTTGGCCTCTGGTGGCTGCTGCTTCTTCCTCCATTTGTGACAGCAGGGCGTCATCCTCCACGGGATCTTCCAAGTCTGCCGGCATGGGGAGTGCAGATGTCGGGGGGGTCTCTGCCGTGGGGCCCTCTGAAGACACCCGCCTGGACAGGGTAGCTGGCTCCTGGCTGGAAGAGGACTGGCTGTCTGTGGGCTGTCTGAGGCAGAGGGGTCTCAGAGGGGCTGCTCCTCAGTGGCAGATCTCACCCTCCAGGAAACTGCACTTGGCCATGACATACATCTCCCGGTCAGTGAGCTTGACAGCAGCCTGCCCGGATTTCTTGAGGTGTAGCTTGCCATACCAGATGTGCATGTGCTTCCACCATCCTAGGAGTACTTCTGCAGTGTACCCCAGGCTTTCTGCCTTGTCTCTCCAAGCTGCCTGCTTCTTCTTGGTGTCCTGATACAGTCTGTGGCCCTTTCTCCAGAGGTACTCATTCTCCCTCAGCCATTCCAGCACCTCATCCTCATGCTCCTCCGAAATGGTGTACTGTTTCCTCTCTCCCTTCTCCTTCCCTTGCCTCTTCCTCCCTCTGGCAGGGCCTTCAGCAGGGCCTTCATGGTCTTGAGCAGCAGGGCCTTCAGAGGCTTGAGCAGCAGGGCCTTCAGGAACTTGAGCAGCAGGGCCTTCAGCAGCAGGGCTTTGAGGGCCTTGGGACTGGTTCACAGCAGCAGCAGCAGCAGCAGCAGCAGCTTCAGAGTCAGTGCCAGGGGGTGGGATGCTGGTTCTGGCCTTCTTCACCTTGCGAGGGCTTGAACAAGTAGGCACGGGCTTCCTCTTCTTGCCTGACTGACGAACCATAGTGTTCCTGCAAGATGTATGTGGCAGCACGTCTTTCCCCTGTTTGCTGACTGCGTGCGTGCTGCATCCTTTTATATCCGCGGAGCTGATGCAATTCATACTCCCCGCATGCGCAGTGAACACTTTGCATCTGATATACATCCGTGCGACATCCCCTTTGTTTCCTATAGGCGTCCATGATGCATCTGCTTCATCCACTATGCATCCGCCCCTTCCGCTATGCGTCCGCTTTGAAATTCTCCCCCGGAACCCCTTCGGAATTGTCATCCGCTTCCATCCGCTTTCATCCGCTGAGCTTCCTATGAACATCCGTTTAATATCCCCGCTACATATTACCCACGTCCGTTCTTTTCCGTTCTGTTTATGCAAATTTTCACCACTTTTTGGAGCGGATGACAATGGATGGAGCCACCCCCGAAATTTTGCTCATCCGCTGTGTCCTTTATGCATACGTTTTGCGTCCGTTGGCCAGTGGGACCGGGCCTTAAGAAAAACTACCCCAAATCAGTTTGCAGAACATAGAAAATTACTGAATAGAAATGTGCTGCTATTCTTGTAATCATCAGCTAGTAATACTAAACTCTAAGTTGAAGAACCTGGGAGTAAGCATAATTGAGTTCATGGACATGTACTTCTAATTGTATAAGTTTGACTTCTAACATGAAATAAACAGAATTGAGATTAGATAATAACAATAATAGATTTCTAGTGTCAATGCCACAAGAAGAATAACAATACATCTCTAGCAGTACATCTCTTAGGTACTGTAAGTTGATTTTGAGTAGTTTTCATAGGGAAAAATCATTGTGCTGCTTCTTGACTTCTCAATTGCCTTGCTCCTCCGTGGGGTGACCACATATTTCACTAGAAATTTTAATGTGACAGGAGAAGTAACACTGCAGACCCTGACATTGGCTGATCCTTTTATTTAATTCACTAAAAGACAAACAATACAACTTAACTTAACATACCAACAACAAACCATAACTTATCTACATTTCTTCCTACTTTTCATTTTGTTCCTTCTTGTTTGACCTTTTTTTTCCAAAACTTGGTTGCATTAAAATATTAAGCCTGGTCTTTGAATCCTTTTTTGTTCTTTGCACAGCACTGAGCCATAATTAATTGATCTCTGAGTTGTCACACCATACTAAGCTATAGGCATACCCACACAAAATTAAAAACAATTCACATTAAGCAAGTGGAATACTGTACAACTGCATCTGCTGAGCCTTTCCCTAACTGGCAGTCTTTCAAGGTTTGCCAGTTTCAAAATAGTATTATTTCATGGGCATCTGGCTCCTGAAGATATTGCCAAAACTTGTGCTAAGCAATGACATCATGTGAGCCAATTGATGTCATTGGAGCAATAGCTAAAATTTAGCCATAAAACAGTGGATGCTTTGAAGTGGTTTTTTTCCTGGCAGAAATACACTTGTGAGAACTTTTGCTGAGATGCCCATAAAGAAAACTCTAGCCAACCCACATTTCTCCTCCTACTGTGGAAGGCATGAAGCGGCAGACAAATAACCAGATTTGCAAATGCTTTAGTTGAGGTTCTATAAATTACACAAAGAACGGCAGAATTGAAGAAGGTCCCAATTAGTGTCTCTAAAAGTTAGATGAGCTGTCTTGAACCAATCAGATTAAGCCTGTGGTTAGAGATTTTGTTATTGATCAGTTGTGATTGGTTGGTTGTGGTTGGTTTGCATTTCATGATAAGCACATATCATATCTGTTTCATCTGAATCCATTCAAGCCTATGCATCTGGTCTAGTAAGTATGATTTATATGTTACAAGGCACATAAAAACTAGAATTCTTACAGAGAATTACAGGAGATAGCAGTTCACATAAGACTGTAGTAACAGATGGTTGTTTGTGATGACAAGTTCAAAATCTGCAAGAAGGGATTATTGGAGCCAAATTTGTTTCAGTTCTAATAAAATAAACTTTTAGCCCACTTCAGATGTTTGATGCATACTGAAGAAAGAACAGCATTTATGGTTTGGTTTGTGGTTGCAGATGAGATTCTCCTGCTTTTTTCATTATTTTATTCTTATTATAAATAATGCATCTGCTAAAATTTCCATCCTACATAGTTTGTTGTCTTGGGAACATTTACAAGCTAGAGAGTAGAAGCAATAAATACCAATAAATAAATGAAAGCAAGTGTGTGTTTCATCCTGCAAGTTTCAAAGACCATATTATGAAATGGTCTCTGCTGGACTACATTCCTCAATTTTTCTACAGGATAGTTGTCTTAAAATATATTGTTGAAAAAGATTAAAATGGTGGGGAGAATGGAGAGTAGCTCATCAAGCTGTATAACTTCCAAATCTATCATAAAGACTTAGCTCTAATCCTGCATTGTGTTTTAAATTCCGTGAACATAGTTAGTGCCATGACAAATTCTAAATTATATAGGTGTTCTGTATAAAATAGTTTACTCCAAATCCTCGATTGTGATTGGCTAGAAAAGCCAGCATAGGGATTGGTTCACTAGGAACCAATCCAAAAGAGCTGCCAAAAGGCAGCAAAACCAAGTAACTGTCATTGGCTACAAGCCGGCAGTCAAGCCGTATATAAAGGCTGCCGCGGCAAGAGCCAAACTGTTCTGTTTTCACTTAACTGTTGAAATAAAGACTTTTACTGTTGGAACCCGGTCTACCTCGCGTTTTTCCAGATGGAACACTGGCGACGAAGGTGGGATTGTCCTAAAACGTGAGACTGTGCACGCGGCGAATTGAAACCCAGGCTTGAAGCGATGGCCGGAAATAATGCACTGCCGCACCCTTCAATCCCAATGAAGAAGATTGGGAAGCTTACGTAGACCGTTTCCAAATGTACTTAGAAAGTAACGAGATGGAAGAGATCTCAGACCAGCGTAAGAGGGCTGTCTTCTTAACGCATTGCGGACCAACGGTATTCAAAATGGCCAAGGCATTGGCGAAGCCCAGAGACGTAAAACAAATGACCTGGCCCAAACTCCAGCAAATGTTGAAGGCTCATTACGCACCAGTGGTGTCAAATCTCATCAAACAGCACGAATTCTACCGAAGGGACCAAAAAGAAGGTGAGACCATCGCTGATTTTGTGGCAGCCCTCCGACAACTGGGGGGAGCATGTGAGTTCCTGAACTTAGATGAAGCCATGCGAGATCGAGTAGTACTGGGTTTAAAAGACTCTAATTTACAAAGTAAATTGCTAAATAAACCCAACATAACCATGGCTGAAGCAATCGCAGAAGCCACAGCTGCAGAAGCCGCGAAAAAGTCAGCGGCCACCATGAAACAAATGAACATGAACAACGACGAAACGAGCCTAACCAGAGGGAAGAAGCAATTTCCCGCCACCACACACCATGAAGATTTTGACGAGACATCAGAATCCAGAGAGGAAGACAATGAGGTCCACCGCCTATACGCCAAAAAAAAAGGCACGAAAAAAGAAACTGGTGGGAATGCGCCGGTTGCAGAGGAAACCACCCTCGAGCCGATTGCAGATTCCTTGATGCCATCTGCAGAGCTTGTAAGAAAAGGGGACACATCGAGAAGGTCTGTAGGAATCAAAAAAATAACAGCCCTAACAGACGCAGTAACTCTCCCCCACAAGCTGAATCGAAACAAGCCGAAAGAAAGCGCAACAAACGAGCCAGTAACCGAGAAAAGACCCATCAAACTGTCACTATCAGAAGCGCTCAGACGGAAAGCGGAAAAAAAGTTAAAATCATCGTAAAAATCGAAGGCAGCCCCTGTGAGATGGAGGTCAATTCAGAGTCTTTCCTGTCAATGGTGTCATGGGACACAATCAGACAACTGGTTCCAAATATTAAACTAAAAGAGCTCCAGAAACAAAAATTAACTCTGAAGGACTACCAAGGAAATCGAATCCCTGTGGTAGGTTTAGAACATTTCCGAGTCGCTTACAAGCAGCATGTCAAAGTCCTGCCTCTGACAATAGTCGACCGAGACCGACCCAGCCTCCTGGGCATCGAATGGTTTGCACCATTGGGCATCGGAATGACCGGAGTAGACCGAGTGGCCGCAACCGACTGGGAAGAAAACCTGATCCACGAGTTCCAGGACGTTTTCGATGGCTCCCTAGGCAGGTATCGGGGGACCCCAATTTCCTTTAGCTTGGACCCCCAGGTGGCCCCAAAAAGATTAAAGGCCAGACAAGTTTCCTTTGCATTAAAAGCAAAAATAGAGGAACAATTGAATAAATTAATTGACCAAGGGTTTTTGGAACCTGTTGACCATGCTAAATGGGAGACGGCAATAGTAACACTGGTTAAACCTGACGGGTCGGTACGCATCTGCGGAGACTACAAGGCTACCCTGAACCATGCGCTGCAACAAAGCGCATACCCGGTGCCAGTCGTACAACATTTGCGACACTCCCTCGGGGGGGGGGGGGGAATTTTGCTAAACTAGATCTAGCACAAGCTTACCAACAGCTTCCAGTAGACCCCTTAACGGCGAGGCACAGATAATAGTGACTCACAAAGGGGCATTCAAGTGTAACAGACTTCAGTTTGAAGTGAGTGTGGCCCCAGGCGTTTTCCAAAGCCTCATGGAACACCTATTAAATGGAATAAAAGGGGTCGTACCATATTTTGACGATGTCCTAATTTCAGCCAAAGATACAACCCAACTAGAAAAAAGACTAAGAAATGTACTAACAAAATTTAGAGAGTCCGGTCTGAAAGTTAAAAAAGAAAAATGCTGCTTAATGACTGATCGCGTCGAATTTCTGGGCTACTTAATTGACAGAGAGGGTATACACCCTACTGAAAAAAAAGTCAAAGCTATTAAAGATGCACCACAGCCAAAAAACAAAACGGAATTGCAGGCATTTTTGGGTCTAATAAATTTCTATAACGTATTCCTCCCCCACAAAGCAACAATAGAGGAACCATTACACCGTTTGCTGGATAAGAAAACTAATTGGACTTGGGGTCATAAAGAGCAAAAAGCATTCCAGAAAATAAAAATTTATTAACATCAAACACCGTTCTTATCCAGTTTAGTAACACACTTCCATTGACGGTAAACCTGCGACGACTCACCATTTGGAGTTGTGCCATCCTGAGCCATCAATTGCCAGATGGGAGAGAGGCACCCGTCGCTTATTACTCAAAGACTCTGTCTAAAACAGAACGTAACTATAGTCAACTAGACAGAGAAGCCCTGGCAATCGTTGCCGGAGTGAAACATTTTCACGAATACCTTTATGGAAGAAAATTTTTGATTGAAACGGACCATAAACCGTTACTAGGAATTTTGGCAGGAAACAAGCCTACTCTTACACATTGACACATCGACCCGGGAAGCAAATCTCCCATGCAGACGCATTAAACAGAGCACCACTCCCGACGACGGAGGAAGACCCGGCACCAACAATGACAACCCTGCAAATAGAAACATGCCCCGAACTACCAATATCTGCAAACGATGTTGCCAGAGCCACCGCAAAGGACCCAGTGACTGCCCGCATATTAAACTGGGTAGGTAAAGGCTGGCTGGAAAACCAAAAAACTGAATTTAAACCTTTCCGGACCAGACAAACTGAACTCTCAATTCAAAAAGGTTGTTTGTGGGGTGATCGGGTAGTAATCCCTCCTAAACTACAGACTAGGGTGTTGGGTATGCTTCACGAAGGCCACCCTGATATCATAAAAATGAAAAGCCTCGCTAGAAGCTATGTCTGGTGGCCTGGTTTAGATAAAGATATCGAATATTGGGTTGCCACTTGCACTAAATATCAGAAAACCAGGCCTTCCCCACCACAAGCACCCATAAGGGACTGGGAGACCCCACGAGGCCCCTGGTCTCGGATCCACATTGATTTCGAGGATCTACTAGGGGGCATACCTTTTTAATTGTCGTAGATGCATACTCAAATATGGCTGGAGGTTGTAGTAATATCATCTACGACAACCGAGGCGGTCATTAAACAACTTAACAAACTTTTTGCAACCCATGGATTGCCAGACGTCCTAGCGTCTGACAATGGGCCACAATTAACCGCCATCCAATTTGAACAATACCTAGCCTCCCTAGGTATACGCCATGCACTGACTGCGCCGGCCCACCTGGCAGCAAATGGTAGGGCGGAGAGAATGGTCAGGTTTACCAAAGAGGGTTTAGAGAAAATGGACCTTGGGGATGTCCAGGATAAAATCAACTGTCTACTCACCCTCCAACATATCACACCCAGCACCGTAACCAACAAAAGCCCAGCGGAGTTATTAATGGAAAGAAAACTTAGGTCACAGTTAGACAGGTTGCACCCAAATTACACATTGGAAAGACCCCCCGACTCCTCCAGCCATTGCCGAACATTTGAAATCGGCGACCTAGTCTACACAAACAATTTTACCGGGGACCCCCTATGGCTTCCAGCCACAATCACACAACTCACAGGCCCCCGGTCCTACCGACTAACCGTAGACGATGGCAGGGAATGGAAGCGGCACATAGACCAGCTTCATTCCCGAAACATTGAAAGAAATACAAACGCACAACCACAAAAAATAAAAATTGACGAAAACAAAACCAAAGAAGGAGGGAAAATACAAGAAAATAATAAAGAACTTTTAAAAATAAACCCAGAACATCTAACCAATCAAAAAGAGCAAAAAGGAAACTTATGGTTAGATGAGACTTGCGAAAATAATCCAATCGAAGGGGCCAGCCAAGCCAGCTCGACCTGCCCGGAGAAACCAGGAGGGAGCGGCAAAACTACCGGCCTGAGAAACTCAAGTGGTAGCAAAATGGCTGACTCACCCTTCCAGGTGGTTCCATGGAAAAGAGCCGGAGAGACAGCAACCCCATCCGAACCGGTTGAAGTCTCTAGCGAAAATGAACCGCGCAAGTCCAGTAGAATCAGAAGAAGCCCCACCTACCTGCACGACTACGTCACCACGTAGGACTAAACCAAGGGGGGAGGGGTGTTCTGTATAAAATAGTTTACTCCAAATCCTCGATTGTGATTGGCTAGAAAAGCCAGCATAGGGATTGGTTCACTAGGAACCACTCCAAAAGAGCTGCCAAAAGGCAGCAAAACCAAGTAACCGTCATTGGCTACAAGCCGGCAGGCAAGCCGTATATAAAGGCTGCCGCAGCAAGAGCCAAACTGTTCCGTTTTCACTTAACTGTTGAAATAAAGACTTTTACTGTTGGAACCCGGTCTACCTCGCGTTTTTCCGGATGGAACAATAGGTGCTCTTCATTAAAAACACCATGAAGGAGTACTAAGTGAATGAATTGGCAAAATACAATCGCCAAAGCTACCCTTTAGCCTTCCGACACTAAACATCCAGGTCACACGTAAATCAGCCTGAGGCTGAGATATTGTAATCATGTAAATTGACAGGATTGCTTTGATGTAAAGGTTGACATAGAATTGCTGGATAGGTTGGTGCATGTATGACTTCAAAGAATGATAACAGATAACAGATAATCAGAGTTGGAAGGGACTTTATAGGTCATCTTGTCCAACCCCCCTCCCCCTGCCCAAGTGGGAGACCCTACAGCATTTCTGACAAATGGCAGTCCAATCTCTTTGTGAAGGTCTCATGTGATGGCACTCCCACAACTTCTGAAGGCAAACTGTTCCATTGGTTGATTTTTCTCACTGTCAAAAAGTTTCTCTTTATTTCCAAGTTAAATCTCTCCTCTTTCAGTTTCCATCCATTATTCCTTGTCTGGCTTTTGGGTGCTTTAGAAAATAACTTTACCCCTTCCTTTCTGTGGCAGCCCCTCAAATACTGGAAGACCGCTATCATGTCTCCCCTGGTCCTTCTTTTCACTAGACTAGCCATGCCCAGTTCCTGTAACCTTCTTCATGTTTTAGTCTTCAGTTCCCTAATCACCCTGGTTGCTCTTCTCTGTACTTTTTCTAGAGTCTCAACATCTTTCTTATAATGTGATGACCAAAACTGGATGCAATACTCTAGGTGTGGTCTTACTAAGGCTTTGTACAGTGATATTAGTACCTTACTTGATCTTGACTGTATCCCTCTGTTAATACAACTTAGGATTGCATTAGCTTTTTTGGCTGCTGCTGCACACTGCTGGCTCATATTTAGCTGGTTGTCCACTAAGACTCCAAGATCCCTCTCAGTTACTGCTATTAAATGATTTCAAAATGAGAAAAAAAACCAGAATCAGAAAAAGAAAAAAAAAACACTGAACAGATTATTGAACTATTCTTATGCTTTCCTTGCTACTTGAGAGATGACCAGATTTTTTTGCTTGCTAATTTACTTCCCATTTAGAGGTAATTTAAGAGTAAATTACCTCTAAGGTAATGTATGTATTTTGTTGAATTAGTTAACTGTCGGTGGAGGTTGTGGAATATTTGAGAATCCTTTTGGAAGGCAAAGGGAGCTGATTTTCAACAAGGTAAAGATGTGCAGCATCAGGGAAATAGGGATGCAATCATGCAAACATATGGAGAAGTGGTAGAAAAAATTGGAAAGATGTCTATATAAACTACTTTTTTTTTAAAGAAACCATGCAATTCGTATTCCAAGGAAATGAAATGGGGAACATGGCACAGGGCTGAATTTTGTGAAAGTCTGTCTGTGTCCCACTGTCTCTCTTTGCTCAGTTTCATCTTGCAAGATTGGTGTACTCTGAGTATCATTGATAAAAATTTTTATTTAGCTAGACCCCAAAATTGCACCTTCTCTGTAGCAGCATCTGCCTTTTGGAATGAGATTCTCTTCCCTTCCTTTTTGGCAATGGAAAATGAAGCTTATGCATCATTCTTTTCCAATTTGTCGTTTTTGCCATCATTCTTTTTCAGAAGTGAAATTAAATTAAATTAATACAGCTAAGACAATTAATATTTTATTCCTACCCACTGAATTCAACACAGTTTTGACAGGTTATAATACAATCGTTAAATGGCAACAGCACTTAGACTTATACACTGCTCTATAGTGCTTTACAGCACTCACTGAGTGGTTTTAATAATCTCAGCATATTGCCCTGAAAATTTGGGTCCTCATTTTACAGGAAGGATAGAAGTCTGAGTCAAACCTGAGCCTTAGCTCCAGGCTATGGCAGAGTTTGCCTGCAATACTATATTCTAACCATTGTACCACAAAGGCTCCTGGTGAAATTACATTAAAATGTCCATGTTAAAGTAATTAGGATAGAAAATTAAAATAAAAAAAATTAAAATGGCTACCCAATAAATTGATGGCACTTTTTTACTCATCCAAATTTTCAGTCATTTATGTACCACTAATAATGGGGGAGGAGGAAGGTTATTCCTTTATGGGAAAGGAATTTCAACAGGTAGATGAAACCAGAGGAAAGCATTGTCTTGTGAGTCTACACCAAAGAAAATACATGAAATGTCATGGTTGCCATGAAATTTTGTGAATTTCAGTGTTCTAGAGGCTCACAATCAGCTCTGTATCTGAGAAGTATATCGATCCAAGCCACCTTATGTTAGATGAACATATTCATCTAATATTCTTTGGGCTAATATTATAATATTAGCCCACATAATATAGTGTTGTATTTTATGATTCTTGACTAATGTATTTTTTCCTTTATGTACACTGAGAGCATATGCACCAAAGACAAATTCCTTGTGTGTCCAATCACACTTGACCAATAAAGAATTTTGTTCTATTTTATTCTATTCTCAGTTGGTACATTTGCAGTGTGAATGTGAAGGTAATTAAATGGAATTAAACAGGAATTAGGGAAAAGTAATACTCTCCAGAAAATTCCAAGATTTTCTTTATAACTTTCTCCCTCCCCCACCAACAACATCTCCTCTCACTACAGATTATTAGAATGAAGGAAAGGATTGGTTTGAAAGGACAGGATACAGTAAGCTTCAAATGGAGCCTAGTCATCTGAGCAGATAAAGCCAACTGACAGAGAAGGCAAACGTTATTATTAAAAGACAAAGAAGAAGAAGAATGAAGGTGACACAGATCTAATATGCCTAGCAACATTTCGTATGTCCTTTCTTTTTGCATTAGTCCCTTTAGTTGTTTGTATTCTCTTTCTTCCTCCCTCTCTAAAATCTTTTGGTTTTGACTTTTGAGTGAAGTTGGTTGGAAGAATGATCAGTATGAACTTCCATGAAATTCTGTGTTTTCTTTATGCGCTTTTATAAAGTCAAAGAACAGAAGGTATACCTTCGCCAAAGTTTTGGGGCAGGGCTGATCTCTTAGAAAACTGTTTAGGCCAATATAAAAGGGAACATATGCCACTTTTCCAAACATATCTTTCTTCTGTATAGTTTAAATGCCAATCTCTACAACATCTATTCTCAGCTTCCATAACAGAATTTAATGACAATAACCCTGGGTAGCATTTGGCCTAAAACACACAGGGAAGCAAAGAAAAACATGCCACATATTTCTGTGGATTTTGCTATATATTTCCTTGAAAATTGGTAAACATATTTATAAAGTCTCATTATGTTGTTATCTCCACTAAAAGTCTACAATGTAGCAATCCATTCCACTTCTATTGGCCTTCCATGTTTCAGCAATATACAAAAATATCATTTGCATAACGACCAAGGATTGGGGAACACTATGCAAAATAATTTAATTTCAATATAATATTGGTAACAGCTTTTTTATTATATAAAAAGAAAAGAGAAAAAAATATTGTGAACAAGTAGCAAGCTTAGAACCTGGAATTATGGCATAAAGATATTTCCTTTCATAGGTCAAATAACAGCTAATAGTGTGATGAAATAATGTCGATTATTCAAAATCTTGATATGTGCACGTGGCATTAAGATGTTATGATGAATACACTACCAGAAAACTAGTGACAATACACTCCACTACAGTACCTCCTGTATGTTGATTTTTCACAATGGTATACAGGAGTTACAATAGAAAGATGTCTGTGTAAACGACATTTTTTTTTTAGAAACCATGCAATCAGTTGGTTAACTATATTCTCCTTCTCTTTTTGTTGTTCCTTGCTCCTAGTTAAATACTACCAGTGCAGGTATATATATCTTATGTATTACCAATTACAGATAAATAATGACTTATGACCACAGTTGAGTCTAGAGCCAATGTCACACTGAACCAACGGATGCAAAGAGGATGTAAAACGGACAAAAAAGCTTGCCATCCGTTGGAAAACACGATGCATCCGTTGTGTACTCACTGTGTACGTGTTTCATACGCTCTATCCGTCAAACATCCATCTACTGCTATTTCATCCGCTCAAAAAGTTTTGGGCTGCACAAAACTTTTTGAGCAGATGAACTTTCCACCACGTACGATGTACATCCATGACACATATGGCCAACAAACGTTCTACGTCCGTTGTCATCCGTTACATGTCCGATGTATCCTCTGGACATCCGTGCAATTCACATCCACTCCAGCTGAAAATGGAAAGAGGGAGGAAGCGAAAGGTACGCGGAACGTCCACACAGCATTAGTAGCACGGACATAGAAAGGATGAAAGCGGATGTAGCTCGGATATAAAGTATTAAAATGGACAAAACGTACACATATGGGATGTATGTCGGATTTTTAGGATGTCTGGAGGATGTCTAGAGTATGTGGAAGGACACCAAGCGGAAAACCGACATTTCCTATAAAAAGGGGGAGGAAATCACCTGGATCTCACTATCAGTACAGCAGCCCTGGTGTGCAGACCTCTTCAGCCTTGCTCTTGCTCTTCCACATCATCCACTGATCTCCACCATGGATCATTGTATACTCCTTTTGGTAGCCGCCATCATTCAACACCAGAACCAAGCCCTCTTCAGACTGTTTCACCTTTTCTACGCAAGAGGAAGAAAGAGACGTCCAAGAGCTGTCTGGGTCCGAAGATGGATCGGGAGAAGAGTGGGGTTTGGACTCTATGACAAGCTGATGGTGGAGCTGAGGAATGAAGACCCTCGTGCATTCCAGCACTTCATGAGGATGCCACCAACCATGTTTGACGAAGTTGTGGAGCGTCTGAGACCCAGGTTGACCAAGGCAAACACCAACTTCTATCTCAGCCTGGACCCTGGACTGAAGGTGGCACTGACTCTGTGCCACCTGGCCTCTGGAACCACATACAGAAACATGCAGTATGCCTGGAGGGTGCCACACAACACCATCAGCATTGTGGTCAGAGAAGTGGTGCAGGCCATCATTGAAGAATACGTGGAGGAGCTCCTCCAGTGCCCCACCACTGAAGAAGGCTGGAGGAAAGTTGCAGAGCAGTGGTATCAGAGGTGGAACTTTCCCCACACCGTTGGAGCCATAGATGGGAAGCACGTGGCCTACAAAGCTTCACCGAACTCAGGGTCCAATTATTTCAACTATAAGGGCTTCTTCAGCATCATCCTCTTTGCCATGGTTGATGCTGACTACAAGTTCATGTACATCGATGCTTCAGGCAACGGGTCAGCTTCAGATGCCCAGATATACAACACCAGTGACCTCAAGGGGGGGCTGAAACGCAACCTCATCATGGGTTTTCCAGGTCCAGACCCCCTATCCATCGACACACAAGATGTGCCCTACTTCATCGTGGGTGATAACGCCTTCTCCCTCAGAACCTACCTCATGAAGCCCTACAGTTCCAGATACCTCACCCATGAAGAGAGGATCTTCAACTATAGGCTGTCCAGGGTAAGATGGGTGGTGGAGAACGCCTTTGGCATCCTGGCCAACAGGTTCCAGATACTTCTCACTACCATGCAGCATCACCCACAGACCATGAGAAGCATCGTGGAAGCTTGTTGCATCCTGCACAATCTCATGTGTACCCGCTACCCAGTGTTGCAGAACAGGCTTGTGGACTGTCAACAAGGCAATGGGGACATGGAGCCTGGTGAATGGAGGCAAGGACTAAACCTGATAGACACTGTGGATGTGCAACGCCCCAGCAGAGCTTCACGTGGAGGGAAGAAGCAGCGCAACCTCCTGAAACACTGGTGCAACTCCCCAGCTGGAGCAGTGGAGTGGCAAGACAGGATGATAGATGGTTAATGGATGCTTCCTTCAGCCTGTCTCATCACACTGATGAGATTGTGCCATGTATGTTGTGTGGCCTTACAATGAATAGGGCATTAATAAAGAGTTTTGTTTATGTTGAAATGTGTTGATCAATGATTAAATTGTTCTTGATAAAAAAGGGCCATATGTGTGGCAGCTGGGAGGGTGGACCATACAGTCCCACTATGCTTGCACTGGAGGCTTATCTATCCCACAGCTATCCTTACCCATCCCACAACTATCCTTATCCCACAGCTATCCTTACCCATCCCACAAGCATGCAAAGGCTTAACCCTTTTTTCAAAGTTTTCCCTAACACTTTATTAAGTGAAAAAAATGAACCAAGTGTGTGAAGCAAAGATAACCTTTATTAATAACAAACTGTACGACTTTATTAAAAAGTAAAATGACCCAAGTAAAGTGTCTTTAAGCAAAGATAAGGTGAACAGGTAACAACTCAGTCTCTGGCACTCTTCTCAGTCACTCTGAGGCGTGCCCATGGTCTCAGATGTAAAGGGGCCAGGAACTGTGGAGGTGGATGTTGCTGGAGTGCTGGTCTGAGGTGCCATTGGGGTGCCTGGCCCCGAGAGTACAACAGGAGATGGCGTGTGCAGGAAGCTCTCAGAGAGCTGACTCAGTCCCGTGAGGTTGAGAGGCACTTCTTCAAGGACCTGGGATGTGAGGCCCAACACTGATGACAGATGTTCTGAGGAAGGGCTTGGCTGTGGGGTGGAGGAAGGAGGAGTGTAGTGGGGCTGTCTGGTCTGCAGCTGGGTCAGCTGAGACATCTGTGGCGTCCGAGGAACCTGGGTCTGGACTGGGAATGGCTGCCTCTGCTGTGGGAAGTCCTGATAGTGGTAGGCTTGGTAGGCGAGGGGCTGCTGAAATCCATGGAAAGGCTGTGACATCGGCTGGGGTGGAGGAGCAGACCTGGAGTGGGTGGGAGCAGGTTCAGCTGGGCCTGGAGGGTGGTGCAGAAGAGCTGTTATCCTCTCCTTCATTGCCTGGTACTGGGCCTCGGGCATGTCCATGAGGGTCTGGCTCATGTACATGATGAAGGGCTTGCGGTTAGAGGATGGTATGCCGAAGTGGACCAGCTGGTAGAGGAGATCTGTGCTGGCTTTGATTGTGTCCCTGATCTCCAAGAGGACAGTGTGGCTCTGGCCCTCCGGTTTGCCTCTCTGCCTGCTTTCTGTGGAGGTGGAGCAGGGGGTGAGGGTGGGTTGGTCTCTGGTGGCTGCTTCTTCTTGCTCCATCTGAGACAAGGGATCCTCCATGTCCTCTGGTACGGGGTGTGCAGCTGTCAGGGAGGTCTCTGTCATGGGGCCCTCCAAAGACACCTGCCTGGACACAGTAGCTGTCTCCTGGCTGGAAGAGGAGTGGCTCTCTGTGGGCTGTCTGAGGAAGAGGGTTGACAGAGGGGCTGCTCCTCGGTGGCGGATCTCACCCTCCAGGCAGCTGCACCTGGCCATGACATAGGTCTCCCAGTCAGTGAGCTTGACAGCGGCCTGGCCGGATTTCTTCAGGTGCAGCTTACCATACCAGGTGTTCATATGTTTCCACCACCCAAGGAGTACATCTGAAGTGTAGCCCAGGCTCTCTGCCTTCTGTCTCCACGCTACCTGCTTCCGCTTGGTGTCGCGATAGAGCCTGTGGCCCTTCCTCCACAGGTACTCATTCTCCCTCAGCCATTCCAGCACCTCTTCCTCATGGTCTTCGGAAATGGAGTACTGTTTCCTCTCCCCCTTCTCCTTGGTTTGCCTCTTCCTCCCTCTGGCAGGGGCTTCAGGGCCTTCAGCAGCAGGGCTTTGAGGGCCTTGGGGCTGGTCCACCACAGCAGCAGGAGAAGCAGCAGCAGCAGCAGGAGAAGCAGCAACAGCAGCAGGAGAAGCACCAGCAGCAGCAACAGCAGAAGGAGAAGCACCAGCAGCAGCAGCAGCAACACCAGCAGCAGCACCAGCAGAAGAAGCACCAGCAGCAGCAACACCAGGAGCACCAGCAGCAGCAGCAGAAGCACCAGCAGCTTCAGAGTCAGCGCCAAGGGGTGGGGTGGTGGCTCTGTCCTTCTTGCCAGAGCTGGCAGGAGTAGGCACAGGTTTCTTCTTCTTCCCAATGGCGTTCTCTCAAGATGTCTCTGGCAGCAGAGAATGGTGACCTGCTTGTGAGCTGCATCCTTTTATATCCGCGGAGTTTACGCAATTCATCCTCCCTACACATGCAGTGAACACTTTGCATCTGCTAGGCATCCGCTATGCATCCTATAGGCGTCCGTGATGCATCCGCGTCATCCGCTACGCATCCGCTACGCAACCAATCCTTCCGCTACGCATCCACTTCGCTGTTCTCCCCCGGAAGCCCTGCGGATGTGTCATCCACTTCCATCCGCTTCCATCCGCTAGGCTTCCTACGAACATCCGCTTTACATCCCCACTACATCCTCCCCATGTCCGTCCCTTTCCGTTGTTGTCCGCTCTGTTTATGCAAATTTGGGGCACTTTTGAGAGCGGATAACAATGGATGGAAAATTTGCTCATCCGCTGTGTCCTTTTTACATACGTTTTGCATCCGTCGCCAGTGTGACCTAGCCTTAAAATTTCTATGACTAAGTGACACGTGAAAGTGAAATGTGTCCCATTTTACAACCTTTTTTGCACATTTGTTAAGTCAATCACAGCAGTTGTTAAGTTAGTAACATGGTTGTTAACTGAATCTGGCTTCCCCATTGACTTTGCTTGTCAGAAGGTCGCAAAATGTGATCCCATAATCCCGGGACACTGCAACCGTCATACATGTGAGTTGCCAAGCATCTGAATTTTGATCTTGTGGGAATTTTGCAACCATCATAAGTGAGAAAAATTGTGATTTTTTTTCAGTGCCATTGTAGCTTTAAATGGTCACTAAATGAATATTTGTAAGTCAGGGACTATGAAATCTCTTGGCACAAAATATAAGAACAAACTGCTCCCCTTCCAACATACTTCATTCTAATCTGAGGACATATATGCCAAAGAGTTATGGATGGTGTACTTATTCCTGTTCCCCATTTTCAGTAATTAAAGGTTTATGACCACAATGCTGAAAGTAATTCAGCAGAGATGCTGCTCTATGCTGGCAATGATCACTTAAGTAAAATAGAATTATAGATTGTTCCTTCTAAAACAGGGGTGTCAAATTTGATTTCATTGAGGACCACATCAAGGTGGTGTTTGACTTTGGGGGATGGGGTGGGCATTGCCAGGGTGGACGTGGCCAGCTTGATGTCACTTTTACTGGGGTTGCCTGTGGTGTCCTGAACACTCAGTGAAAAAGGGCTCCCGAGCTCCGTTTTCGGCTGCAATGGCCTCCTGCAACCCTCTATCAGTGCAAACGGAACTCCAGTTTGCTGGCAGAGGCACCAAGGGTCAGAGTGCCCCTGAGGGCCATATCTAAGCACCCCACAGGCCCTATCTGGTCCCCAGGCTTTGAGTTTGACACCCTGTTCTAAAAGATTCCCTCTAAAGATGATGCTCTGCTTGATATATATTTTTATGTTGCTTGAGTTATAATTTAACAACTTTGTGTTAACTCTTGCTTGTTTTCCTGCATGCCACACATTTTTCTGCAATAGTCACAAAAACAAGTTTTGATCGTGCTAGACAAGTATTTGAAGCCAATTAATTTCTGCAGCGTTGTTTCATTCTCTACACTCATTCACTGTAAAAGAAGACAGCAACCAATTGTCAACATATCTAACCAACCAAGAATTGTTTTAGAATACAAAAACACATGTTTCCTCATAAGACAGACTGTGGGTTGATAAATCAAAATAATCTATCATCAGGAAAACTGAATTCAGTTTTTGTTTCAGCTGTTGAATTACCAATCTGGGGTCCATCTGGATTTCAACAGTTTCGTGTACCTACTGGGGACAATCCCTATTTTCCAATATCTACTACCTTTGTAAAAACAATGAACATATTTTGGCCCTCCTGTAACTTTTGGAGAAATTTTATAGATTTGGGGAATGGTTGAAATTATGAGAGGAACTGGGACTGCACAAATCTGAAAATTTTCTTTTAAAGTGAGGATAAAGAAATCCCACAAACCTAAAGGTAAAGAAATCATATCTTACAAAGTTGTAAAAAGTTTAAAGAATTAAAATGTAACTGTCAGAAAAGGATATTTTAAAAATAAATCAGCATCTAGGCTTGAGGTCAGAAAGGAAAGCTCAAAGGTCCTAAATATTGTGACATAACTTGGTCAAGTATGCTAAATTTCTTTAAGTGTCCGAGAATATGGAACATTTCAAAATGCTTCATTCTTTTTATATCAAAAAAGTGAACCACTGTGCAAAATTTGTTACTGCTTTCATTGTAGCATTGTTATAAAACTGCTGCTAATGAAAATTATGTATGGCATATTTACTATGGGGGGCTGGCACTTTATATTCTGAGCATTTGATGAGGTATTCAGACCTTAGCTGATAATTTGCCTTTGATAGCATCTGCCTCATTCCAAGCAAGGCAACCTTTTTCAATATTTTCTTATCATTGATGTAAGTCAGACTTCTCTCTCTCTCTCTCTCTCTCTCATTACAGTAAATCATGTGTAAGTGGTAGAATTACACAAAAAAAATCTATTTTTTTAGCAGATTTTTATTTAAAGGTATAAGAGATTGATTTTAAATCTTATTTCAAAAGGAAAGAAAAATTTGAATAATTTTCCTAAGACATATGTTATTTCTTAATTTATTTAATCATGAGGTAATCAACAGATGTGAGCAAATGTCCTGAATTGTGCTATGCAATCATTTTTTTAGGGGTCTGTAGTCTTTGTTTTGACTAAATTTCATGATGGAAATCATCTTATGATGATTTTGTAGGGGGGAATTTGAGTTGACAGAGAATCTTCAGAAGATGGAAAGCAACACTAACAATAATATTTTGTACCATTTCCAGGACTTTTTTTAAAATAAACCATCATGAGAACTTCATGATAGAAGCACTCAAGCACCCTGAAAATGAAGTAGAAATATAATTGACCATTTCATGGTGTAAAGCTTATTACAACAAGACATATACTGAGAGATTATTTTAGGATTTCAACAGGACATGTTATTTTTTATTAGTTTTCTTACTAACTTAATGAAAGCCTATTTTATAATGAAATGTCCAACAAGCAGCTATTCCATGCCCAGAATTATCATATGTGCTTTCTTTGCATATATAAAAAAATTAAAACTAACATGACAAATAACTAATAGGTGAAGATGAGTTATCTGTGTTGGAGGTTTTTTTAATTGTGCTATGTATTATGGGAACCAATTTATGTGAAGTAATCAGAGGAAATATGGATTGTACTGACTCAGCTGAAATCATTTTTCAGTCATACCTTAAAAGGCACTTACCACAATTACAGTTGTAGGAATATATGCACATCCTTTATGTTTCAGAACTATTTTTTTAGCTTACAGGCACTGAGGAGAGAAAAATAGATCAAGTCTGTATCTGAAACAGAGAAAAAAGTTATTGAAGTAAGATCAGTAGTTAGCTGAAAAAAAAGTTTGACAATATAAATTAGTAAATGTTGTATACACAAGCTGTGAGAAAACTTTGCCTAGTAATTCTGATTACATTGTTCTGGAAATAGAAAATACTTTTCAGTATTGTTGAGGATTAAAGGATACAAGGCTTCTGTTTTTTGTTTTCTTCCTTCTGCATAACAAGCATCCTGGGGAAGGAATTCTCTAAACATTGTAAATTCCTCTCAAAATTTAGTACAAGACTTTATGAGAAAATACCAGAGATTCCAAAATACATCATAAATGTGGACCAGTCAAATTTTTTTCTTCTATATTTTGCTGGTTATCTGAAGGTTATATACCAGATGTTATGTGCAATAGGAGCCACTGATTGTCATGATTTCAATGTAATTTTTAAGCCATGTTTTTTGTTCATCTTTAAACAGTATTGTTTGTTTGTTAAGAAATTTTATACAGCCATCAGCTCACTCTCAGTGACTCTAGGTGACTTACAACAATAAAATTATAGATTGTATTTCAAGCTATGCATGGTACATAGCTGACAATGACTTACAAAGCACAATCTTTGTACCTGAGACTCCTTAGCCCAAGAATCTTACAAGGGAAATACATAATGAAACAACAAAACAATAAACTATGCTGAATTATGGCTTGTAATTTTTAATTTTTTTCCCCTCATGAAAAAGGCATTTGTATTTCTATTTTGTACTCAAAATATTGACTTCCCCCCACCCCACCCCACCAAAAAACGACTGGTAGTAAATTATTTTTGAGATTACTATTAGAAAAGTTATGATCAGGGATAAATATATTAAATATATTATACTAAACATTAAACCATCAAGGAAACAGTTGGTCCGCTAAAGAGAGAAGATGGCAAGGAAGTAACAGGCAATAGAGAGAAAGCAGAACTACTTAACTCATTCTTTGCATCTGTCTTCACGAAAAAAGAAACTATAGCTCAACCCATCAAAAACATAACTGTAAAAGAGAGACCAGAAATAAAAGTTAAAATAAGCAAAAAAAATAGTAAGAGAACACCTGTATGATCTTGATGAAAACAAATCATCGGGGCCTAATGGATTACATCCCAGAGTTTTAAAGGAGCTGGCAGAGGTCATCTCAGAACCACTGCACCATATCTTTCAAAAATCCTGGAGCACCAGGGAACTAACTACCAGAGGACTGGAAAAGAGCTGATGTAGTTCCCATCTTTAAAAAAGGGGAAAAAAAACAGACCCAGGAAACTATAGAACAATCAGCCCAAGATCAATACCCAGGAAGATACTGGAAAAGTTAATAAAAAAAAAATCTGCCAACTTGTAGAAACAAGTAAAGTAATAACTAGCAATTATAACATAGCAATTATTAACTAGCAGTCAGCAAGGGTTTGTTAAAAGTAGACCATACCAATCTTATTTCATTCTTCAACACAGTGACTAAATTAGTAGACCAGCAAAATACTGTGGACATAATATATTTAGATTTCAGCAAGCCATTCAACAAAGTAGACCACAGCCTACTTCTTAGTAAGCTAGAAAAAAGTGGAATAGATAGCACCACCATTAGATGGACTTGCAACTGGCTGTTAAACAGTACTCAACGAGTAGTCCTTAAGGGGTCTAAGTCTACATGGAGGGAAGTAAGCACTGGGATGCCACAAGGTTCCGTCTTAGGCCCATACTCTTCAATATCTTCATTAATGACTTAGATGAGGGAATAGAAAGGAAACTTACCAAATTTGCAGATGACACTAAGCTGCCAGGAATAGCTAACATCTAAGAAGAAAGGCTCAAGATCCAGATGGATCTTGACAGACTAGAATGCTGGGCCATATCTAACAAAATGAAATTCAATGTAGAGAAAAATAAAGTCCTACACTTAGGCAAGAAAAACCAAAAGGACACATATAGACTGAGTGAAACCAGGCTCAACAGCTGTGAGGCTCAACAGGCTCAATAACTGTGAGAGGGATCTTGGAATCTTAGTGGACAACCAGCTAAATATGAGCCAGCAGTGTGCAGCCGCCACCAAAAAAGCTAATGCAATCCTAAGGAGTATTAACAAAGGGATACAGTCAAGATCAAGGGAAGTACTAATACCAATCTATAAAGCCTTAGTAAGACCACACCTAGTGTGCTGCATCTAGTTTAGGTCACCACACGATAAAAAAAGATGTTGAGACTCTAGAAAAAGTACAGAGAAGAGCAACCAGGGTGATTAGGGAACTGAAGACTAAAACATGAAGAACGATTACAGGAACTGGGCATGGCTAGTCTAGTGAAAAGAAGGACCAGGGGAGACATGATCGCAGTCTTCCAATATTTGAGGGGCTGCCACAGGGAGGAAGGGGTCAAGCTATTTTCTAAAGCACCCAAAAGCCAGACAAGGAATAATGGATTGAAACTGAACAAGGAGAGAGTTAACCTGGAAACAAGGAGAAACTTTCTGACAGTAAGAACAATCAATCAATGGAACAGCTTGCCCTTGGAAGTTGTGGGAGCGCCATCACTTGAGACTTTCAAGAAGAGATTGGTCTGCCATTTGTCAGAAATGGTGTAGGGTCTCCCACTTGGTCGGGAGGTTGGACTAGATGACCGACAAGGTCCCTTCTGTTCCGTCCGGAAAAACGCGAGGTAGACCGGGTTCCAACAACAAAGTCTTTATTTTATAACACAGTTGAAAAACGGAACATTGGCTCAAGCTGCGGCAGCCTTTTATAGGTTTTTCTCTGCCGGCTTGTAGCCAATGACAGGTATTTAATATTTGCCGCCTTTGAGCAGCTATGTGGATTGGTTCCTTTGAACCAATCCCCATTCAATTTCTTTAGCCAATCAGAACCCTGTATTTGGAGTCTACTATTTTTTATACAGAACACCCCTCCCCTCTTGGCTCAGTCCTACATGGTGACGTAGTCGCGCAGGTAGGTGGGGCTTCTTTTGACTTGACTGGACTTGCGCGGTTCATTCCTGTTGAAGACTTCAACCGGTTCGGATGGGGTTGCTGTCTCGCTTGTTCTTTCCCATGGAACCGCCTGGAAGGGTGAGTCAGCCATTTTACTGCCACCTAGATTTCTTAGGCCGGTGGTGTTGCCACTCCCTCCTGGTCTCTCCGGGCAGGTCAAGCTGGCCTGACTGGCCCCTTCGTCTGGACTTTCCCCACAATTGTCTTCTAACTGTAAGTCTCTTTTATGCTCTTTTTGATTGCTATTGTATTCTGTATTTAATTTTAACAGTTCTTTATTATTTTCTCGTATTTCCCCCCCCCCCTTTGGTTTGGTTTTTGTCGTTTTTTAATATTTGTGGTTTTGTGTTTGTACTTCTTTCGATGTTTCGGGCACGAAGCTGGTCTATGTGCCACTTCCATTCCCTGCCGTCGTCTATGGTTAGTCGGTAGGACCGGGGGCCTGTAATTTGCGTGATTGTTCCTGGTAGCCATAATGAGTCCCCGGTAAAATTTTTTGCATAGACTAGGTCGCCTATATCAAATGTCCTGAAACGGGTGGAGGAGTCGGGGGGTTTTTCTGGTGTATAGTTTGGGTGCAATCTGTCTAGTTGCGACCTTAGTTTTCTCCCCATTAGTAGTTCCACCAGACTTTTGTTTGTTATGGTACTGGGTGTGATATGCTGGAGGGTGAGCAGGTGATTTATTTTATCTTGGACATCCCCAATGTCCATTCTTTCTAACCCTTCTTTTGTAAATCTAACCATTCTCTCTGCCCTGCCGTTTGCAGCTGGATGGGCCGGCGCGGTTAGGGCATGTCTGATACCTAGGGAGGGTAGGTATTGTTTGAATTGAATGCTCGTTAACTGTGGCCCGTTGTCGGACACTAGGATGTCCGGCAGGCCATGGGTCGCAAAGAGTTTGTCCAGTTGTTTAATAAGGGTTTCAGTTGTCGTAGATGGCATAATTTTAACCTCTAGCCAATTTGAGTATGCATCTACGACAATGAGGAAAGTATGTCTCTTAGTCGGACCCGCAAAGTCGATGTGGATTCATGACCAGGGGCCTCGTGGGGTTTCCCAGTCCCTTATGGGTGCTTGTGGCGGGGAAGGCCTATTTCTTTGGCATTTGTTACACGAATTTACCCAGTATTCGATGTCCCTATCTATACCCGGCCACCAGACATAGCTTCTAGCAAGGCTTTTCATTTTAACAATTCCCGGGTGGCCTTCGTGAAGCATATTGAGTACCCTCGTTTGTAATTTGGAGGGGATAACAACCCGATCACCCCATAACAAACAACCCTTTTGAATTGAAAGTTCAGTTTGTCTGGTCCGGAAAGGCTTAAAGTTCTCAGTTTTTTGGTTTTCCGGCCAGCCTTTACCTACCCAGTTCAGTACACGGGCATTCAATGGGTCCTTTGTGATGGCTCTGGCGACATCATTTGCAGATATGGGCAGATTTGGGCATGTCTCTATCTGCAAGGTGGTCATCGTTGGTGCCGGGTCTTCTTCTATAATTGGTAGCGGAGTTCTGCTCAAAGCGTCTGCATGGGAGATTTGTTTCCCAGGGCGATGTGTTAGAGTATACGAGTAGGCTGCTAGGAATTCTGACCATCTAGTCATTCGCGGGGATAAAATGTTCGGTGTTGGTTTGTTTCCCGCCAAAATTCCAAGTAGCGGTTTATGGTCCGTTACTATTACAAATGTTCTTCCATATAGATATTCGTGGAAGCATTTTACTCCGGCGACGATTGCCAGGGCTTCCCTGTCCAATTGACTATAATTTCGCTGGGCTTTAGACAGAGTCTTTGAATAGTATGCGACGGGTGCCTCTCTTCCATCTGGCAATTGGTGAGTCAGGATGGCACCGATTCCAAATGGTGAGGCGTCGCAGGTTACCGTCAATGGCAGTGTGTTGCTAAACTGGATGAGAACGGTGTTTGATGTTAATAAGTTTTTTATTCTTTGGAAAGCTTTCTTTTCTCTATACCCCCAAGTCCAAATTGTTTTCTTATCCAGTAATCGGTGTAATGGTTCCGCTATTGTTGCTTTGTGGGCTAGGAACACGTTATAAAAAATTTTTAGTCCCAAAAATGCCTGCAGTTCAGTTTTATTCCTTGGTTCTGGTGCGTCTTTAATAGCTCTGACTTTTTTTTCAGTAGGGTGTATGCCCTCTCCATCTATCAGATATCCCCAAAATTCGACGCGATCAGTCATTAGACAGCATTTTTCTTTCTTTACTTTAAGGCCAGATTCTCTGAATTTATTTAGGACATCTTTAAGTCTTTTCTTAAGCTGGGTTGCATCTTTGGCCGAAATTAGGACGTCGTCGAAGTATGGTACGACCCCTTTTATACCATTTAACAGGCATTCCATGAGACTCTGGAAAACGCCTGGGGCTACGCTTACTCCAAATTGGAGTCTGTTGCATTTCAATGCCCCTTTGTGAGTCACTATTGTTTGTGCTTCAGCCGTTAAGGGGTCTACTGGGAGCTGTTGGTAAGCTTGTGCTAGGTCTAGTTTAGCGAAAACTTTTCCTCCCCTGAGAGAGTGTAATAGGTGTTGCACGACTGGCACCGGGTATGCACTTTGTTGCAGCGCGTGGTTCAGGGTAGCCTTGTAGTCGCCACATATTCGAACCGACCCATCTGGTTTAATCGGCGTTACAATTGGTGTTTCCCATTTGGCATGGTCGACCAGTTCTAAAACCCCTTGATCTATTAATTTATTTAGTTGTTCCTCTATTTTTGCTTTTAGAGCAAAAGGAACTCGTCTGGCCTTTAGTCTTTTAGGGGCTACCTGGGGGTCTAGACTAAAAGAAATTGGGGTCCCCCGATACCTGCCTAGGGAGCCATCGAAAACGTCCTGGAATTCTTGGATCAGGTTTTCTTCCAAGTCAGTTGCGGCCACCCGGTCTACTCCGGTCATCCCGATGCCCAATGGTGCGAACCATTCGATGCCCAGGAGGCTTGGTCGATCTCCGTCGACTATCGTTAACGGTAGTACTGCGACATGTTGTCTGTAGGCGATTCGGAAATGTCCTAGGCCTACTACAGGAATTCGGTTTCCTTGATAGTCCTTGAGGGTTAGTTTTTGTCTCTGGAGTTCCTTGATCTTGATGTCTGGGACCAGTTTTTTGATGGTGTCCCATGACACCATTGATAGGAAAGATCCAGAGTCAACCTCCATTTCGCAGGGGTTGTCTTCAATTTTTACAATTATTTTTACCTTCTTCCCGCTTTCTGTCTGAGCGCTTCCGATAGTGAAAGTCTGGTATGCTTTCTCTCGGTTAGTGGCTTGCTTGTTTCGCTGCCACTTTTCTCGGATAGTTTTGGCTCAGTCTTTGCTGGGGAGTCACTGCATCTTTTTGGGCTGTAATTCTTTTTGTTCCTGCAGACTCTCTCGATATGCCCCCTTTTCTTGCATGCTCTGCAAATGGCATCGAGGAATCTGCAATCGGCTCGAGGATGGTTTCCCCCACAGCCAGCGCATTCCCGCCGATTTCTGTTTTCGCGCCCTTTCTTGTTGGCGTATAGGTGGTGGATTTCGTCGTCTTCCTCCCCGGATTCTGACGTCTCATCAAAATCTTCGTAATGAATGGTGGTGGGATATTGTTTTTTTCCTCTGGCCGGGCTTGTTTCGTCGTTGTTCGCGTTCATTTGTTTCATTTTATCTGCCAATTTTTTTCACGGCTTCAGCGGCCGAGGCTTCTGCGATAGCTTCGGCTACTGATATGTTGGGTTTATACAGTAGCTTGCTCTGTATATTAGAGTCTCTTAACCCCAATATTACTCGATCCCGCATCGCTTCATCTAATTTCAGAAACTCGCACGCTCCCCCTATTTGTCGGAGGGCTGCCACAAAATCAGCGATGGTTTCGCCTTCTTTCTGGTCTCTCTGATAAAACTCATGCCGCTTTATTAAATTTGACACCACCGGTGCATAGTGGGCCTTTAATGTTCTTTGGAGCTCTGTCCAAGTCAATTGTTTTACATCTCGGGGCTTCGCCAAAGCCTTGGCCATTTTGAAGATTGCGGGCCCACAGTGTGTCAATAAACAGCTCTCTTGCGCTGGTCTGAGATTTCCTCCAACTCATTGCTCTCCAGGTACATCTGGAAACAGTCTACGTAGGATTCCCAATCCTCTTCATTGGGATTGAAGGGTGCGGGCGGCGCGTTGTTTCCAGCCATTGTTCTTCGTCTGGTTTTATCTGTCACCGCATGCTCAGTCTCGCGTTTAGGACGATCCCATCCTCGTCGCCAGTGTTCCTTCCGGAAAAACGCGAGGTAGACCGGGTTCCAACAACACAGTCTTTATTTTATAACACAGTTGAAAAACGGAACATTGGCTCAAGCTGAGGCAGCCTTTTATAGGTTTTTCTCTGCCGGCTTGTAGCCAATGACAGGTATTTAATATTTGCTGCCTTTGAGCAGCTATGTGGATTGGTTCCTTTGAACCAATCCCCATTCAAGTTCTTTAGCCAATCAGAACCCTGTATTTGGAGTCTACTATTTTTTATACAGAACACCTTCCAACTCTGATTATCTGTTATCTGTTAAATATATTTGATAAAACCACATTCTAATAATAATTGAGAGCTTGTCAGAGATGAAGTGTGGGCCTTTTTCACTCTCTCTCTCATTCCCATATAAATCTCTCAATCCTACCATTATTATTATTTAAATAAACCTTAACAGCAACAGTGGTACTCAAACCTTCATATAAAAATCTGAAAACTTGGCTGTTAGAGTTCTGTAAACAGCTAATTACATTCACTAAACGCCTCTTGTGTGTAACAAATTGCATGCTGTCAACCACAGTGATTTCCTAGCCCTGAAATTAAGCAAACATGATTGAGACATGGGATATTTCTGGGGAATTAATGACCAACTGGGAGGAGTACTTGCCCTGGAGGATAGCCTTGGCCATTAACCCCAACTGACCATTAAATCAAAAGTAAATAGCATTCAGCATTGTTTATAATATAAAATAATGAGGAGGAAACTTTTCAAATGAAATTGAAAATATTTGTTACTTATAGTCAGTCTTTCTCAATCTGGTATCCTGTAAATGTGCTGAAATCAATTAATTCCTAGTCAATGTGTGCTTGCAACTGGCCAATAATATGATTGTGACTACGTTCATTTATAGCTATATTGCCCCTCCTCAACCATGATTTCCTTCTTGAATAAGTGTGAATTTGCTGTTGGTGTTTGAAAAATTAGACCATTAACTAATTCACAATTTAACCTATTAACATTTATCGAACTATTGTTTAATTCATAATACAACCCTAATATCCAATATGATTGAAACCATAAGCTAATTTTACTTTTTTGTTCATAGATCATATATATGCATCACAACCATATTCTAAAAGTACAATATTGTTACTATTAGGTAGATAAGAAAGAAGTTGGTCCTGTGGTGATCAATGGTTTTAATAGAATTGTTTAAATCTTTTAACACACATAACAAGAGACCTTTCCAGATCATCTTGATTTCAGATAGATCAGTTTGCAGGCTTTGTGTGTTTGCACAGAGAAGAGTCTTCCATCTAGCCACTCTGCCATAAAGCCCAGATTGGTAGAGGGCTGCAATGATGGTTGTCCTTCTGGAACTCTGTCCCATCTCCACACAGGATCTCAGGAGTTCAGAGTGACCATCAGGTTCTTGGTCACCTCTCTTACTAAAGTCCTTTTCCCCTAATTGCTCTGTTTGACCAGCTCTTGGAAGAGTCCTGATTTTACAGTATCTTTTCCCTTCCACGCCCACCAAGCCATACCCACAAAACTGGTAGTAAAAAAAATTTGAATCCCACCACTGTCCCGTCTACACATTTTTTGTTTCCTTACAATTATAATCCAGCTGCATACGGTAGAAAATTAATGCCTAGATCTATATTCTTCAACAGGTTGTGGTATCCATAATATAGTAGTGATAATATCTTCAATACATTTAATTTTAGAATATAACTGTTCCTTTTCATATTTTGATTTCATCAGCCCCAAAATTTTATAAGTCCCCAGTATTGACTATTGTTCTTAAGTGATAACACAGACATTAACCTCACTGTAGAATTTTGCTTGGCATTGTTTCATTTGTGAAACCAATGTCTTCCAGATTTTTCTTTAAAAACCACTATATTTTCCCTGATAACAAAACCCCAAATTTGTTCCTAAGTATACAAAAGGGTGTAGGTGTAATTTATCAGAATAATGCTTGGACACTTGAAGACCTGGACACTTCCACAGCTAGCAAAGGCTCACCCAGCTAATGAAAATCTCAGCTGAACGGTACCTCTGAACTTGGCAGCTCTAGTGCAAACAGAAGTAAGTATGCTTATGCTCACTGAAATCAGTGAATGCATTTTATAACTCTCTAAATCATGAATTGGCTGTGTTCTCACAACATAACAAACAGTTTGTGGTTTACAAACAAAGGTGATTTTTCTCACAAAAGGTTAAGCCATAATGTGATTGATTTGGCTTTGGCTTGGTATGTTATGAGAACCAAACTGGGTCTGTGCTGTTATGGCCATAGGCTACTCAGAAGAATTACAGCCATAAGATGCCAAAAGGAAGAAATAACACTGGGAGGCAACAGTCAGAGCCAGCAGAATTCAGCTTCCTTTAATAAACGAAGAGCCTCATAGAATCCTAGCAAGAGACAGTCAGTGCCTCTCTGTTTACTCATGGGAAGATCAAAAATGTACCTTGCTCACTACCATGTAAGGGAAGAAGACCATTAGATATCTTTTGTTTGTTTGGGGGTGGGGGAGGAGGGTTAAAACATCAAAGCCCTAAAATGTGCATCCTCATTGAGTTCACTGACGTGAATATACAGGGTGGTCTGTAAATACTTGAGAGCTTTGCTTATTGTATAAAGTTACAAGGATGTTCTCTCTTGCATCACTTGCGTTTAGCAGTAAGGCTCTTAGTTAAAATGAGGCCAATACTTTCTGAAAACAGATAAGGTGTTTATTCTACAGAAAAGAGGAATTGTGTTAATTTAAAAGGCATCTCTATATAGAGAGAAAAACACAAATCTGCATAAGGCAAAAATATTCCTCCCCACTTTTCTCTCACGTTTTTTTTTTTTTTTAATGATAGTATTCCAAGACATTCAATTTTAGAAGCCAAAAGCCTTCATAAAGATGGTCAGAGGGGAAGGTTGGACTGGATACAGGAGCAGAATTGAGGAGTATTATTGATGCACTATCTGTGAGCTTTGAGGAACAAAATCTAGCCTTAGATTGTCCTGACACTTCTCAGGCAAGTTGAAGAAGAGCACCAGACAGAAAGGCAGCAGAACACATCTGTATTTAGGCCCATGGCTGACTTTCTGGGATCTCCAGTTTAGAATTCCTAGGCTACCAGTTTCACAATTTTTTAGATTAGATGATGCACAGAGGGAAAGCATTAGTTATTCATATTCTGTAAAGCAATGCAACAGATTCTTCACTAATAACTCAGAGAGTTCAGGTATGGTGTATTCTGCAATTTTAGACCAATATTTCAAACCTTTCGAGAGCATAATCATGGTTAAATCTTTATGGCTGAATAGTCCAGCTGTGGATTTACAATATAACACAGAGGTCTCCAAACTTGGCAACTTTAAGACTTGTGGATTTCAACTATCAGAATTCCTCAATCAGCAAAACTGGCTGAGGAATTCTGGGAGTTGAAGTCCACAAGCCTTAAAGTTGCCAAGTTTGGGGACCCCTGATATAACACTTACTTGTAGTTTTGCGTATCATAAAAAAATGAGACAATCTAGATTGCATTTTAATTAAAATATACCCGATGTCATATTTTTGATGGCATATATAATGTTTGCAATTCAGTTTTCCTTTTTTATCTGTAGATTTTTTCCCTATAGAATAAAAGATAATTAAAAAAGAAAAACAAAGCAAAACAAAAAGGAAAGGAAAGGACGGGACATGAAAAATAAAATAAAATATGCAATTCATTTTTCAATTCAGATTGTGGATATTATTGTACACAAATGTACACAAAACACATATACCTAACACATAGATTAATTGATTAAATTTAAGAAAAATAACTTTCAAAAAGGAATGAATCTGGCATATTAGAAGAAGGATATGAAAATAAGAATTTGTTATGTGTTAAACTATATAAACAATATAAAATGGACAAAAATTGGAAGACTTGAAATAAATCAAAACCGGAAGATTAGGAAAAGCTGCATAAAACTAACAAATATTTATTTCTGTTTGCACTAAGGTAATCAGAATGTCAATCAAAGTTTTCAGCAAGATGGAATTTCAAACAAAAATAAGGTTCTCAAATAAATATTGTATCTTGAACCATTTCAAAGACAAGCATTGATTTTCTGTTTGGATTCCACTTATATTTTTCTGCCTTAAATTTTTGAATGATCCTTAGGTGATCATTTCTAGTTATTTTAATAATCTGATTTGTTTTTAAAAAATCGTAACAGGATAAGAGAACAATTTCATTTCAAAGTATTCTGAAGCATTCTAGAATAGATTATCTTCTTAAAAACTAAGTTCTTACATGTTGTAGCAGCATTAAATCAGTGTTTGAAGTTACAAGGATTTGTTAAAAAATTGATAATGCCTCAGTAGATAAGAGATTATACGCTTATGTATATATTTAAAGGATTTATTCCAACTCAGGAAATGGATGTTAATAGGCCACCTACAATGAACAGCATTTAATATAGGAATGTTCTTTTTCTCATGCTAGTATCTAACAGAAGAGCTTGCAAATATTTATTAAATTTGCTCACTTTCTGAAAAGCATGTAAATGCTCCTATTTTACCAGTGCGTGTCATATTACATTTATCGCACCTAAAAAGACATGTTGTATATGTATGTAATGATAGTCCTTTAGACAATCACATTGGAATTAACTGAGATGCATTTACTAAATAATATAGAATATTTTAATGAATGTTTTAGGGAAAACCTGGCCTCAGCAGAACTTTAACTAAAGTTAAGGGCTTTAAAACTGAATGCCAACACCTTGAAAAGCTAGAAGGCATTAAGGTCTTTCAGTACAGGCATGATAAGTCACTCAGTAGTGGGATTCAATTTTTTTTTTACTGCCGGTTCTGAAGGCATGGCTTGGTGGGCATGACAGAGGAAGGATACTGTAAAATCTCCACTCCCTCCCTACTCCTGGAGGAAGGTTACTGTAAAATCTCATTCCCTCTTCACCCCACTAACCTGCTTTCCAGCTCCGTTCCCCTGTGCAGGGCAACAAAAGAAGACCCAGCCAATCAGCTGGGACTCGGGAGGCAGAGATTTGATGGGGGTGGGGTCAGTCAGAGATGGTATTTGCCGGTTCTCCAAACTACTCAAAATTTCCTCTACCAATTCTCCAGAACTGGTCAGAACCTGCTAAATATCACCTCTGAAGTCACCCATTCTTTATACCACTGAGCAGCAGAGACATCACATTTTGCATCGATTGCAATTTTGTGACACTTCTTAAGAATAGCATTGAGGTAATCAAGCTGGTTGTAACCAGTAACACACTAGCCACAAGCATACAACACAGCCCTTCTCACAGTTACTGTTTGTATATCCAGTGATTGATGATGATCAGAGAACCTTCCCAAAGTGCAAACATGTTCCTTTTGAGGGATTACTATCAGATCTCGAGCAATAATCTCAACCCCAGAATCCATCAACTGTATTTCTGTCCTCTCTGGATTTCATTTCTGTTTTACCTCCTTCAAAAACTTTAACATTGAAGTTAAGCATTGTTGAAGGGTGATGATTGCTTCTTTGGAATTAGAAGGTAGGAATCAATATAGCTGAGAATCCTCATCATACTTTGCATTAATGTTTCAAAGTTACCATTGACTGCAGGTGCTATCCCTTCAAATCCATTTTAAGGATTCAGTGGTGGAAAAAAGATGTTTCCATTTCCCCTTTATGAGCGCTGCAGAGACATCTGATTAGCTTCTGTGAGGAACAAAATGGATTAAGATGGATTAATCCTTCAAGCCTGTTGCTGTTCTTATGTTTCAGTCTTATCAGTTTCAATCTTACTTGATGAAATCATAAGCCTTTTGAACAGAAACAGTATTCCTGTACAGGTGTCTGGTAATACATAATTTAGTTCTTGGTTGTAATAAAATTAAAATTACATTAGAAGTACATAATACTGTATTTATTAAGTAGTTGAGGTCTTGGATATCAGCTGCCAAAAAATCAGGTGATCAATTGGACGCTATCAAATTTTAAGTATTAATTTGCCACCATATAATAGCCATCTTGACTTGTGCAGTGCAATAACCAATGGAAATGCAAGTCCGCCACCATAGATCAACAGTTTGTTATGATTTACAAAGTAACAGCAGATAGAAGAATTCTACAAAAGGATGAATGAAGCATTGTTTAAATCATTACAGTTCTTTAGCTTAGGAAAATAATGCATGGCAAAAACACAGGTGACTTGATAGATCATAATATTAATATAATTAACTATATGCTATTCCTATGCAAAGTAGGACTAAGCTGAATGAAAATATAATGGTCCAAAGTGAAGTATTCAGGTCAAAAAAGATCCTGTCCTCCAACAACTTATATTATCATGGCTGTTTATGCACATAGTTTTAAGTACTATTCTATATAATTTTTTTTTAGTAGGAATGATTTCCTTGCATAGCTAATTACATTTGTATGTGAGATATTATTCAAATCAATACAGAATATGCACATAATTTTTTTAAAATGGCAAATTTTGTTTTCAGTAAAGTGAATAGGAAAGCTAATTCCATTGGTGATGTGAGAGTGTTACTAACAAAGTATCTGAAAAATTTAAAGGGTAAGTAGTACATTTTTTAATCCCACAAATAGATTTTAAAAGATCACATGTGTGGTACAGAAAGTACTGAGTTCACACATCATCTAAGTCATGATTTGATTAAACACATGTAAAATGAGTCAGAGTTGCCCTGATTCATACATTGTCAAGTGCCAGGAAAATCGGGAAGTGCAGGCAATTCAAATGAGTATCAAGATTTATTGCAAGTTAAAGCTCTCTACAAAAATCTGAGCTACTAACAGTCAAGGTAAATGAATAGGAATTAAGAAGATATTCAAGGCCAAAGATAATTTTTAGTTATCGCTGCTTTCATTTATCATGCCAACATTACTCAGCCTTGCAAGGAAATCCTTGCCAGGAATTTAGTGCCCCCCAATTTAATGAGGGCTATCTAGGATTTGTATTAATAATAGAATAAAGCTGAAACCACTACAATGTCAAGTACTACGTGGACACACAATACTTGTTACTTCAATGTAAGATATAAATCCAGAGATTTCTCATGCCATCATTTTGTAAATAATTACAGTTCTGCTGAATCTGTTGTATAAAGTTTACATGGGAGGTTCACTGCACCCTAACTGTTGTTTAGAACATTCAGAACCACCAGAGAAATGTTGACATATGGCTGCACTGTTTTAGTGCACAAGACATCTACTACATGCGAACATAATAAACAGGAGTATAAAGGCAGGTTTGTGCAAGCAGTTTAGATTGACCTCTCTGGCAGATGAAATCCATCTTGAGTACATGGTGCTGATTTGGACAGACATGTAAACTTATACTTGTAACCACAACTACTAATTCTACAAATATACCAAAAGTCCCCCAAAGTGAACCACTCTTAGCAAAATGATCCTAAAGAAGTAATAATTCATCCACTTTCTATTAGTTTAATATTCCCCAGATTTGTGTGGTAACAAACGATTCTATCACAGTTTATTTGAATGCCATTAAAACTGAGGTGTGATTAATCTGAGAAGGTGCTACAAATAATGATTCTATGGCAGAGGAAATTTATTCTAATCTTGGGCAGATGGCAGTCAGTTTAAAAGTTAATGCTTTGTTAAATAAAATCTAACTCATAATTAATATACACATGTAATAAAATTATGAAAATTAGAAAACATAAATGCTACCATTTGACTTGCAATGAAGAAATTACTATGGATGGTTCCAAGAAGTGGAAAGTTTTGGATGCAATTTAATCTGATTCAGAATCTGTTCATAACAATACACTTTTTTTTGTTTCCATGACCCTTCACAGCTGTCTTGCAGTGGGCATAAACACAATTTAAGGATATACAGCGTAATGCTATATCATGTAATCATGCATTATGTAAATAAGAGCTAACAAACTTGGAAGTAGCAACTTCCATAATTTCAGAATCTGCAAACCACCTTCTTGAGCATAGAGGCTGCATACATTTCTTCACACAATGCAGAAAAGTAGGTGAATCAGGAACAGAAAGCATAGTTCAAAAAAAATATGGAAAAAATGCAGCAACAGCCATGCCTTAGAACATCAATATCATATGATGTCTTTCCTATACAGAGGAAAACACATGGAAAACATTACATGAAAAAAATGACAATAATTTTTTTTGGGAAAAGGTCAACAAGCAATAAACAAACTATTCTGGAAAGGATCATATGAAATTTCCATTAAATTTTCCAAGTTAATACTGCAACATGTAGAATCCTGATATGTTCTTTATAAATAATGCACCATAACATTTCTGCATGTTTAAGTATTTTTATCTTATTAGATATATTTAATATATATTTACCAGAAAACTATTGAAAACAAGCCTTTTAAAAACACTGAATGCATTATTAAGTCAGCATAAAGGAAAACAATAGTATATATGATTAATATTTTACAAGTATTGGTATTATCTTTATAATCAGTTCACTGTCCCTAACCATTGAAAAGTTAACAATCAGAAGCAGAAGAGGAAGCTTTTATTATGTAGATAGTCCTTGATTTACAACCACAATTGAGCCCAAAATCTCTGTTGTTAAGTGAGACATTTGTTAAGTGAGTTTTGCCCCCATTTTGGCCTGTTTTCTTGCCACTTTTATTTAGTGAATCGCTGCAGTTGACATGTTAGTGGTTATTAAGCAAATCTGGCTTCCCCATTGGTTTTGCTTGTCAAAAGGTTGCAAAAGGGGATCACCGGAGATGGGATGCTACCAGTTCTGCCTGGCTGTATAGAACCGTTAGCTCTGAAGAGCAGCAGACACCGACTGGTTCTGTGTTTGCTGCTGTTTGGCCCACCCACCCACCTGGGCTCTTACCTTTCCTTTATTTCCTGATGTTTCAACCTCAGCTGCTTTGTGCGGCACAGCTGAGGTTGAAAAAGCAGGAAAAAAGTGGCTTTTCAAACACTGCATACCCACACGCAACGCTTTTCAGCTGTCCGGGCAGTACAGCTTAAGGTTTTTTACATTCACGCAAAACATCGTCACCAAACCGGAAGTAACATTAGTTGAATCCCACCCCTGGGGATCACACAACCTTGGGACACAGAATGGTCATAAGTATAAACCAGCAGCCAAACACCTGAATTTTGATCACATGATCACAGGGATGCTACAAAGATTGTAAGTGTGAAAAATGGTCATGTCACTTTTTTCAGTGCTGTGGTAACTTGGAACAGTCACTAGATGAACTGTTGTAAGTTGAGGACAACCTGAAGTTTCACTGAGAGGACACAAATGGAACTTATATGCAATAAACAAACACTTGGAAAAGGACTCAAAAGTTGATAACATTTACACATCCCAATTTGCATATTAAAAATGAAAATAAACTATTATCACTAAATATAAGAGCCTGTTGGGAATAATATAACCAGAGTGCTCTGTACTCCTACAGAGTCCACTCTGAGACTGCAGTGCAACTCTTAATGGGCAATTTCTTCAGCTTTGCTCTGTCGTGTGGTTCTTCACTTGTGCCACAGGTGCTTTTTCAAAGACTTCTTTTATTTTTCCTTGAAGATGTTTTGCTTCTCATCCAAGAAGCTTCTTCAAAGCAAAAAATAAAGATTTGGACCAGGTTCGGTATTGACTCAGGTAGATTTCTGTTCAGTAAGGACTTAGATTGTTGGGGCAATCTAACATTTGAAAATTGCTCAGAGAGTTCTGTAAAGCACTATATAAGTCTAAGTGCTTAACAGAGACTGTAAACTGTGCTGTGTGGATGAAAGTCATTGTTCACTGTCATTATTTTTCTGGTCTTCCTCTCCAAGTCTCTTATTTCTGCCTGAGTCCAATCCACTCTTCCAGTATTTAATGACTGCAATTGCCCAGGTGTTCATTGCCTTGATGGTATTTAGATCACTAAGTTTAGACTTTAGGTTCTTCTGTAATGTCATATATGGTAGAAAGAAGAAAGGAAAAAGGAGAGAGAGGATGGGAAGGAGTAAAGGAGGAAGAAAATTTCTCCTCCTCCATCTCCTCCTCTTTCTCCTTCTCTCCTCCTCCTTCTCCTCTTATTATTATTGTTATTGTTGTTATTCCTTTTTTTCCCTTTTTTTCCATGTCAAGTATCGGGGTTCTAGTTCTTGATCTTCTAGTTCTGGTAGCCTCAACCAATATTATTTGATGCTGTTGTAGTGTGTCTTTTATGTTGTCTCTTCATCTTCTGGATCTCTCTTGTATTCTTTGACCTCTTTTTGTATATATGTATTGTACAGTACCCTTTCCAGGTGAGAAAATTGTTTCATTTGCTGTTTTTGTATGTAGTTTAAGATTCGTTCTAATTCTTTCCCTTGTGATCTCATTTCTGATTTTATCACTTCTGGTCATTCCAGCAGCTTTCCTCAAACATATCATTTCCGTGGTGGTTAACTTTTGTTTATGTATTATTGCAAGTATCCATATTTGCCACTGGTAATATAGAGTTGGATGAATATTTTCACAAAGGTTATTATAGAGACAGGACAGCTGGATGTGAAGGTGTGCACATCGCCAACTCCTATCAGTCTTTCCTCCCATCAAGCCACTAAATGAACAAAATCAGAAGGGAGATTAAGATTTTACTGTACATATTTCAGTATAGCCTTTTTTAAATTTAATCCTCTTTTCTCAGATAATGTTCAAAGGGTATAGAATCAGCATCATGAAACAAAATTGAGGCAATGGGGTAGGGTTATTGAAAAATGTTCATCTATTGTACCCTTGATTTTTGGTTCTCCTATATTGATAAGATGGGTCTTTGAAAGCTAGGACATATTATAGTTGCCAGTCAAATCATTACTTAAAACATGCTTGAAGTTCAATGCACCATAGAAGAAGAAATTTTAGAGCTGAGTTTTGTGTTTGTTTTTCCGCTTTCTGATTTCTACGGATAAAAGAAATACTTAGTATAATGAGCTGCGAGTGTATCTTTCCTCTAAGATAACAGTTGTATGCTAATGGCCGTGTTTAAAATTCCAACTTCTTATCTCATTTCCTGACTGATGGGAACTTGAACTAACCTCTAGACTTCCAGACCTCACTCAGTTCACTGTTACTACATTGGTAGAAAGGGAGAATTACATAGCATGAAAAAGAAGGGCACACTTTGTGTTATCTTGCTCAAACCCAGTTGCATAATTATTAGCCCAGCTGCAAAATCACCTCTGCTTTAGACTGTGTCATGAAGCAGATGAGATAATGATGATGATGGCAATGATGATAAATCTTCAAGGATATTTATAATTACAACAGTTTGTTACACATGACCAGAGAAGAAAGCTGCCTTTTAAAGAAATCATGTAATTATTATTTTTTTGGGTGTAGTCATGCTTCTATCTTACTTCAGCATATAAAAGAAAAGACCAAAAAAAGTATGTTCCAACAGTTTGTCCATTTTGTTATATTTCTTCCCCCCCCCTTTTCTTCTTCTTTCTTTTCTTTTCCTTTTCTTCCCCTGAAAAGAAATAGTAGACTCGTAAGCACGATTGTGGCTTGCAGCTTGCCTGGCTTCTTGTGTGGTCTGCGCAGACTTTATGATTTATTCAGCTAATGGGAAAGGAGCATGACCCCCTGTGGCCACAGAAAGAGAGCTGCATGTGGGTTTAATGCTTTCACCACAAAAATGTCTGCTATGACTAAGCTGTGTGGCTGAAATCACTGTCGGAAGGGTGCTAAAAAGGAACTTAGGCATTAAGTGTGCACTATTTACTATAGATTGGCTCTTGGGATTAGGCCAAGGGCTTCTTACTCAGTTTCAAAGAATAGCATGGAAGCTGCTAAGAAAATTAGAGCAGAGCAATTTATTTTTACCAGTGTCCCCAAGTGAGTTCTTCAGTCAAATGTTGGCCTCACAACCCAATTCTTCTCTCCCCCACATCAGTTGCCAAAAAGTGGCTTTTCATGTGCCAGTTTGTGAGCTTGGGAGTGTTTTCTGCTTTTATTTTCCAATCCCTTTTTATTTCTTATCATTGTAAAGCAAGGTGCTTTATTTGCCCGTTTAACTTAAGACAAAATGAAAAACTCCTTGATTTTCCAATAATTTACTCTACTGTGAGATATGCAATATTGTGGGGTGATCCTAGGTATTTATTATTCACATTTTGTCCTAATGAATACACAAATATGGTTGTGTGTTTCTAAGAGCTAAGTTCCTGACTTTTCCACCAATCATATACCAGTGCAAAAACAGTAGGGTGCGACAACATGGAGTCATACTTTGTTGTTCCCCAAACTAAAAAGACTGAAGAACATTGGATAAACATCTGCCATAGACTCTGATATTTTGGGAAATCCTTGCAGAGAATTTTCAAAAAAAGGATTGAAAGGAACAAGCACATTCAAGTATTTATGATTAAAACTGGTCAAAAATGGCCTTTGTCAAAATTTTGGGGCAGAGAAATTGAATGCAGAATTTCTCTATAAGGAAAACTTTTCCAACTTTTCCAATAGTACTCCCCTGTACTATTCAAATGCCCAATTCACCGTTTCCTTTGGTATTTAACCAATGTGTGAGAAACAGAGGTGGTATTCAGCAGGTTCTGACCTGTTCTGGAGAACCAGTAGTGGAATTTTTGAGTAGTTTGGAGAACCAGCAAATACCACCTTTGACTGGCCCTGCCCCACCTATTCTCTGCCTCCCGAGTCCCAGCTGATTGGCTGGGTCTTCTTTGGTTGTCCTGCACAAGAGAACGAAGCTGGAAAGCAGGTTAGTGGGGTGGGGAGGGAATGGGATTTTGCAGTAACCTTCCCCCAGGAGTGGGAAGGGAATGGAGATTTTACAGTATCCTTCCCCTGCCGTGCCCACAGAACGGGTAGTAAAAATTTTTGAATCCCACCACTGGCCAGAAAGATAACTGCACAAAGTTATCTATATGCTTCTTGTGTAGGTCTGTGCAATTAGGCACAAATATGAGCTCTGACATCGTGATGCAAGCTGTGTCCATGATCCCTTGACCAATTTGTAGCTGAATAAATAAAAGAACACTACAGATTGCCCAAGGGAATTTCCCAGAAATTTTTCTCCTTTGAAAAAAATTATAAAGCATTGAAAGATAACTTCCCAATCTATCAAAGCATATGACAATGGTCAATGTCCTCTGTCGGAGCTCTCCCTAGCCCCCCAAAGGGAAGATCTACAAACATTTGTAAAAACTTAATATTCTGCAAGATTTCTGAGGGTTGGTGAATGTGGATACATCAGAGCTTATGTTACTTATTACTATGAATATTAGTTATAAGTTATAAGATATGTGCCAAAATTACATTTTATTCAACAGAATGTCATCAACTTTTTCTTGGATTAAAAAAAATCATCTTCAATTTCTTTACTATTAAACTAATGGAAATGATTCTAGGATTTAGAAATATTTGATAGAGCACATTTTTTGTTTTGTGTAGTTTCATTTTGTTCAAAAGCAAAATGGACTAAAATGTTAATAACGGAACCACAATTCAATACCCAAACAGACTTTCTGTATGAGATCAAGCAGGACAGTAATCACACAGGCGTATTTTCCAAGTGCTTCTACATGCCATGCCCCCACATATTTCAGCTGATATGTGCTGTCCACTGTTACATAAAGAAATTTGGTTTATTGGGTAAATGAAGACCATCTATAAGCTATACAAAAAGCAAACAGGGTCCTGGGCTAGACACTTTAGATATTGTCTCCGTATTTTATGAGGTTTGAATCAGAGGTGGTTTGCAGCAGGTTCTGTCCAATTCTGAAGAACAGGTAGTGGAAATTTTCTGTAGTTCGGAATTTCACCTCTGATTGGCCCTGCCCCCATCTATTCTCTTCCGCAAAGGAGAATGGAGCAGGTTAGTTGGGTGGGGAGGGAATGGGATCTTGCAGTATCTTTCCCCTGGGATGGGGTGGCACTGGAGATTTTACAGTATCCTTCCCTTGCCAGGTCCACCAAGCCACACCCACAGAACTGGTAGTAAAAAAAAACTGAATCCACCACTGGTTTGAATCTATAGTTTCTTGCATTCCTGGAATCATTATTCTGTTTAGCCACATATGTCTATTTCAATTTAAAGCAGAGCAACTAGGCAAAAATCTTTATAAAATGTAATCCCAAACCCACAAGTTATATTCTGTTTGTCTCAGAAGTGAAAACTAATTTTCTCCCATCAAGTAAATTTTCTGTGATTTTTTTGTGATTTTTTTCTGGATTTTCTGTGGTTACCACCACAGAATAATAAGTATTCTGGCATCACCCAAAAAAGCCAGTTTCTTAAGAACTGTATCTAGCAGACTGTATCAACTGTAACAACTTGCAAGAACAGGTAGGACTGTGCATAGCATGCATTTATTTTCTTTTTAAAATGTGCACAAAATATTTCATATTAAACAAGAAAAGTAATTCTTAGAGCAATTTAAATTATGCAAATCAAGCAGATTTGGTTTTCATGATGAATTTTAAACTGTGATGTTCAGATATTTTGTGTGCATTTGCTAGCTATAGTCGAAAAATAACTATTTATAGCCCTAAATTCTTAATTTTCTACTGGAAATTTTGCAATAGTTTAAGAGGAAAACATTAGCACTAACCCTCCAGGGGTTAAGCCATCAGATGCTACTTATTTTCATTTCAGTGTCACAATTCACATAATTGGGAGCACATGAATAACTCCCATTAGCTTCAAATAATGGGGCACCCATCCATTTCCTATTCAGTCCTCCATACCAATATCCAAACATCACAGCTACCTAATGCTAGGTCTGTGACGTGTTTCATATATAGGGAAGAACCCTGTGAATTCTATCTAGCAATGGCTTTGTAGGATGGGTACTTAGGAGTATCCATTGGTATCAAGATTCCACAGTGTTTGGATCTTCTCTTTTGAGGAAAGCTGGAGCATATTCTGATAATCACCCAAGTTGGTGTGCTATCAACTTTGCAGTCTGGGGTGTGTATATGTTTATATATATGTGTGTGCTGTTCAGCTTCCTTTGGGTATTATCCCACGTCATTGTAGTGCCACAGAATCATCAGAGAAGCCATAGAGATTGAAAAAAGACCTGAAAGCATGAATAGAAGAGATGGTTCAACCAGACTGTCAATCATTTGGAAGCCTGCATTCTCAAATAGAAAGATCTCCACACCACAAGCCAGGCAAACACCTGGGCACAAACAGACTCCCCCTGATACCTCCTGCTCAAACACACCCCAACCAGGCACCCAGATGAAACCTAGCTTCCTAATAGATAATAGCCATCCTTTTACTCGAAACCAAGCTGCACTAAAAGCTTCCAATACAGGAACACAGTGTTGCCAGCCAATCAAAGCCACAAAACAGACAGAAGAAACCAGAAACACCAATCAAACAAACTCCAAGTCCAATAAACACAGACCAAGACTCCCAACCAATCAGGATGAAGAAAAAAACCATCGTGGGACAACAGTAGGCTAGCCTCAAATTTAAAACTAACGGCTGTGATAGCCTCACCCACATATGAACTCAATACAGAAGCCTGATGATGGCAGATGAGATTCTGCCGAAACATTGCTACAACTTTAAAAGCACAACTACAATGACGTGGGATAATACCCGAAGGAAGCTGAACAGCATATATATATATATAACACCAATCAATCAAACTCCAAGTCCAATGAACACAGGTCCAGGCTCCCAACCAATCAGAATGGACCAGCCTCAAATTTAAAACCAGGAGCTGTAAGACCCATATCCATACAGAAGCCTGAGGATGGCAGATGAGATTCTGCTGAAACGTTGCTACAACTTTAACAGAACTACAATGACGTGGGATAATACCCGAAGGAAGCTAAACAGCACACATGTAAGTACCCGCGAAAACTTAAACACACACATACACACACACACACATACACACACACACACATATATATATGTATATATGTATAATATAACATATATTATGCTATGTTATGTTATGTTATGTTATGTTATGTTATGTTATGTTATGTTATGTTATGTTATGTTATGTTATGTTATGTCATGTTATGTCATGTCATATTATGCTATGCTATGCTATGCTATGCTGTGCTATTCTATGCTATGTTATGTTATATAGAAATATTTATATATATAAAATATATAATTTATATATATAATATATAGTCCAGAAATATTTTACAAGAAGAGTTCTCCACTCCTCTACTCGTTGCAGAATACCTTATGCCACCACAGACTTGAAATTCTAGACCTAGAAAACTTTGAATTACGGTCCAATCTAAGTATAGTATATAAAATCATACACTGCAATGTCCTACCTGTCAATGAATACTTCAGCTTCAACCATAACAACACAAGAGCAAACAACAGATACAAACTCAAGGTTAATCACACCAAACTTGATTGCCGGAAATACGACTTTAGCAGCAGAGTGGTCAATGTCTGGAATATTCTACCTGATTCTGTGGTTTCTTCCCCAAACCCCAAAAACTTTAACCTTAAACTGTCTACTATTGACCTCATCCCTTTCCTAAGAGGTCTGTAGGGGGCGTGCATAAGCACACCAACGTGCCTACCGTCCCTGTCCTATTGTTTCTTTTATTTTTATTGTTTATTTTTCTTATATATATCCATGTATTCATAACTATGTTTTTACTTATACCTATTATCTTGTAAGCAATTGACAAAAATAAATAAATAAAATATTCATTACAAACAACTTTAAAATATACCATATATCAAAACTTTAGTTGTGCTTTATGCAGAGGTGGGCTGTTACCAGTTCACACAAACCAGTTGTTAATTTTTTGGCCAGTTCAACAAACCAGCAAATCTCACCATTGGCTGGCCCTGTCCACCTCTTCCCTCTCCTCCCATGAGTCACCGCACGGCCCATTTTGGATCACAATGCAGGACCCATGCAGGCCCCATGAAGAGGCTGGAGGAGGGTGAAAACCGGGCCTCCTGGAAGTTCCAGAACCCTTTTCCAGCCTCCGGAGAGCCTCCGGAGCCTGGGAGGCCATTTTCACTCACCCAGAGGCTCAAGGAAAGCCTTTCTCCATCTTTATTCCATAATATGTATGGTTCTTTGTTTCCTATTTTTTTCTATGGCAGAAATATAATACAGCAGTCTAAAGGATTCATAGGCTATTGGGACAATCAAATTGACAACTTTATTTATTTTATTTATTTGATTTGTCAATCGCTTACAAGATAATAGGTATAAACATGAGTAAGAATACAGGAAATAGGTACCAATAAATGGGGACAATAGGACAGAGGTGGTGGCAAGCACGATTGTGCACTTATGCACACCCCTTATAGACTTCTTGGAATGGGGTGAGGTCAATAGTGGATAGTTTAAGGTTAAAGAATAGTTTAAGGTTAAACTTCACAATATCCTGCTGAATCAGATTTTGTCTAGCTTGCAATTTAAATTTAATAAATAATTTTTGGCTTAATTTTTCTAGTAATCTTGCTAACAATCCACTGCTAGAGTGTCTTTCTAGATAACACAGACAAAATGAGTATCTTTAGAACAGAATTAGAATATACATTCAAATACATTCTAATTTTGAACACTTTGTGTTCTAAGAATTTGGGGCATATTCAGACAAGGAAAATGAAATGAAATATTATCATCTTGCAAATTTTTAACTTACCTCTTCTCTCCACTTTACCTAGGGCATGACAACCCTGGATAAACTTATTGGATTGGCAAAATTCAATTTCCCATTTCTCAAAACTTTTTGTCTTTTATTTTAATAAAAACAAATTTTAAAACACTGAAAAACAGATGTTACAAATGAAAACCACAGAGGTACAACTATATGTTTTGCCTCTTATCTTAATTTTTGGAGGGACTAGAAATTAGCATTCTTTTTTATGAACACTGGGCATCTGAAGGCCATGAGCCAGCTAACACTTCTAAATCTCATAGTGGACATAGCTCCTTATTTACTATGGTTCCTTCTCCATTCTGCTCCAATAACATTTTGTTCTGTTATTATCTTTCCATATTTATGTCATGATTCAGCCATTAGAGAGGCAAGGAAGAATAGTGAATAATGCTTTGGAACTGTGCAGTCCAGATTCAAGTCTCCTATTAGGCATGACGCTTTATGCATGGCTTGAAGCAATCAGTCTCCCCTTCACTTTGTAAACCACATAGTGTTGGGATACCTTTTGAAGTGGAGAATTGAACATAATACTGATAAATTGGCCTGTTTAAAACCAGTCTACCACACTTGGTTGTTTCTTAATTCTAAAATATTGTTGTTACAAACTTCCTTATCTTTTGGGCCAAAGTTGGTGCTTATTTGATAGACTCTGATTTGAGAATGAGAAGTCCAAAAGCACCAGAGTCTGTTCGAGATTGCTAAAGGCATCCTTTATTACAAGGATCAGGAGAGTTGGTAGAGGATAAACTATAGTTGCTGCAGGGAAAAGCCACAAGCCATTTTTGCACTTATTTTAAATCTTAAACCCTAAATTTGGAATGCTGTTTGAGTCAGGCATGCACTCTTAAAGTAAACCTCCACTACAGGCATTGAGATATTCAGATGCTGGGTGCATACCTCATGCAGATCCATCACATAGTTTGTTAGATTAGATGACTGCATGACACATGAACCCAACCGTTGTAGGCTGCAGAGCATAGAATGATGTGTGAGTCAGACCACTGTTAGGAAAAACATGGTTCAATGTGATGTGTCAAACTTCTCAATAATGGCTACTAAAAATAACAAAGTGAAATTCAGAGCTGAATTCATATTTGAATTCTTTCCTATCTCAACCCAAGACAAATTCTTGTCACTATCAACCAGCCTGATAATTTCTTAATTCTCATACTGTATTCCGTAGTGCTCCCTATATATCAACAGTGGAATGGCAAGATATATTAGCAAATAATATAACAAGATTGTGGTGAAAACTTAACAATTCAAATCCTACCTAAGGATTTAAGAATGCAAAGGTGGCATCTAAGAATATAGGCATCTTCAAACAAGGTGGGGTGGGTTTTTTTTGTAAAATATGGGTGTTCAGCTCTGATAAATTCAATATTTCCAGGGTACACAAGCCCCAGAATCATATGATTGGTGCGTCTCATTGGAAAATTATTATGAATATGAGACTATTCTGTTCTATTCTATTCTAATCTATTCTTTAGAACAGAACAGAACAAAACAAAACAGAATAGAATATAATATTTTATTGGTCAAGTGTGATTAGACACACAAGGAATTTGTCTCTGGTGTGGAAGCTTTCAGTGAATAAACTACATAAGATATCATACAAGATTTTCCTCTAGATTTTCTTCTAGAGAAGTCAGCATACGATTATACAGCCTATTGTATAACAATTTTTCCCATTCTGGTATCCCTTAGATATGTTGGCATACTAAGACCCAGAATTCCCACCATACTGAGGAAGGTTGTCCTCTAATACTAATCATCCTTCCTTTCATTTTTAATTGACCAAATTATTCAAACTCTCAGCATATCTTTTCCTTGCAGTCACACTACTCAATAGCTGAACCAGCTGAACTAGCCAGGTGTTGGCCTCTCCTGGCCTCATTCCTGTGCAGCATGTTTTCCCTCACTTAATGTCTTTGGAGTTCTTGGCAATGTTTATGTGTTGCACACTGCAGCCTATAGCAGTGCATTTATTTACACCTTTCAGACAACTCATACAACAGATCCCTAAAGCCCAGTCGCTTTCCATTTTTCTTGTCAGATGCCAGGGAAAACTGACGATCCTGTGTCATTGTGTATTTATAGCATCATAAATAATGCACTGGAGTGAAGTGTTTTAAGTGTAGCAACACAACTCAGCGACTGTTCAGCAATGTAGTACTTTAAACAAAGTTGTGAAAATAAATATCACATCATATCCAGTTATTTTTTCATATTCCAAGGATAATATTCCTTGCACATCACACGCCAGCATTTTTTTATTTTTGCATAATCTTTTTTTTTAATTCCCAATGTACCTCAAAGTGAAATGAAGTTCAAAGTCAAAGAGAGGCAGCTTTAATGAAAGCAAGCATGAATGCAAACTCTGTAAGATCATGTGCTGTACGTTGCTTAAAGATTTAAAGGTTTTATGTTTAGTTCAATGGATTTATGCCACAAAGCAATTCTTTAACAATTATTTAGGAATAATTTTTCACTTAATAGATTTAAATTTTCTCTTTTATGTTTCATTGTCTTTTCCTTTTCTAAAAAAAGTATTTGAAGAATAAACTATTTGCATTCATGCTAGTTTTTATTAAAATTGACTCTCTTGAGTTTGAGCTGTGGTGGTGCATTGGTTAGAATGCAATATTGCAGGCTAATTCTCATCCACACTGTGATGAGAGGCCACGATGGGTATGATTCCTCCCTCTGATGTCATAGACCTGAGTCTGCCACGATATAAAAAGCCAGCCCCTAGCTGGCTCTCCAGCTTTTGACTCAGCTTCGTGTCTAGGAGCTATTGCCTCTGGAAGAAGTATAAAAGAGTTTAAAGCGTTTAGAGCATTTTACAGCAAATAAATCTTCAGAAAGATTTCTTCAAAAACAGCTTCTACACACCTCCCGGAGATCCGGTTGAGTTGTGCTACAAGGAGAGTGGGGATCAGTCGGAGAAGCTGTGGCCACAGGGAGCATTCGGCTGAGCCTCCCATGCAGTTCTCAGCTGCTATGGATGGCAGCTTCACAGCCGATTTTGGGCTGCTCCACAGCTGATTTTTGGAGCTCCGCTTCACCGCTTCATAGCTGTTTCTCCATTTGCCTGTTTGATCGCTCGGGGCCTGGTAAGAACCTAGGGAGTGAAGAGGTGATCAGGCCATCTGAGGGACAGTGCACCTGGTGGGTGGCCACTTTTGAAGCCAGGTGGCCATTTTGTTTTATGAGGCCCATTACCAGGGCCTCATAATTTTCACTGCTCACCAACAGGCAGCACTCTCGCAGGGGAAGCTCCCAGAACCTCTTGTGTCTGTCCTGTTAGCGAAATGGAGAGTGGAATGTCCCAGTCAGACCTCACTGGCCTGGAAGAAGCTCAAGGTTCTCAAGCCCCCATGAGGAAAGAAAAAGACAAAGAGGCCATGCAGCAAAAAGAGAGGCTGCAGCAAAGATCGGGGTCAAGAAAACAAGGAAGGATGGACACTCCACTCTGATTGGTTGAGTCTGGACTGACTCAACCAGTCAGCCTGGGTGTTGTCGACCCCCGAAATGTGGTCCGCCCTGATGGAAAGAAGATGAGTCTCTATCCATTGCCCCAGGCGTTCTGCTTCCCTCATCAATGCTCTAGACCTGGTCTCCTCTGCCTGTTGACATGTGCCTTTGTGGCTCCATTGTCAGTCATGACCAGTACGTAACAACCTGCCATGCTCTTCCAGGAATGCTTCAGAAATGCATGTGCATGCAAAACATAGTCACCAAACCGTGAGTAACACCGGTTGAATCCCACCCCTGGATTTGGTTTCTCATCTGTTACAGCAAACTGTTTTTCCAAAGCAGCATGCCTTCTCTTCTCAGCCCTAAGCTCGAATTCAGAAGTCTTTTCCGGGGCCATTACTTCGGTCAGGAGCGTGTTGGAACTAGCAGCACTCTCAGTTAGACAGGACCTGTGTACTTTCCATGAGAACAGAGTGGTTCTAAGGCCAGACCCTACATTCATCCCTAAAGTGAATTCTTGAATTTCATTGGGCACAAGACATTGTGTTGCCAGATTTCTGCCCCAAGCCACTCCATGTCTTGGAGCACAAGTGGCATATGTTGGACGTAAGGTGAGCTCTCCGTATCTACATCAAATGTACTGCAACCTTTAGGAAATCCAAAGCTGTGTTTGTCTCTTTCCAACCTTCATCATTGGGGATCAAGGTTTTTCCTCACATTCTGTTGGTAGATGGATTAGAACTTGTATTTCCAAGGCCTACCAGACTTTGAATGTTATGGCCCAACTCCACTAGAAGTGTGTCTACTTCTGCCGCCTGGAACACTCAGGTGTCACTTGAGAAATCTGCAGGGTGGCTACGTGGGTGTCTCCATCGTTTATATGGCACTATCACCTGGATTCCTTTGCCTCTACTGAGCTGGTGTTTGGACGAAGGGTACTACAGAAGGTTGTCCCACAGTCAGACTGTGTGGACCAGATGATGACCCTCCCATGGACATGCAGGCTGTCCCATCCTGGACTCTCATCGCAGCGTGGATGAGAATGGGCATTGGTATAATTACCTGAGAATGCATTTTCTATCTATGCTGCAAGAGAGTCCAGCCCCACCCTTCAGTGTCTGGTCCTGGTGGGGAAGGGATAAATTAATTGTTGTGATTTATCTTCCAGAGGCACCTTACGTCTGTCACGCATCTTCGCCTAAAAGCTGGGGAGTCAGCTAGGGGCTGGCTTTTTATATAGTGGCAAACTCAGCTCTATGACATCAAAGGGAGGAGTCATACCCATCCTGGGCTCTCTTGCATAGAACACAGAGTGTTCTCAGGTAATTATACCAAGGCTCATTCTGCTAATTGCCAGCAGTTCGATTCTCATCAGCTCAAGGTTGACTCAGCCTTCCATCCTTCCAAGGTAAAAATGAGGACCCAGATTTTTGGGGGCAATATGCTGACTCTGTAAACCATTTAGAGAGGGCTGTAAAGTGCTATTGCTATACTACAGTAGTACCATTACAATCTAAGAGATTTCTGGAAGACTATATGATAGAAACAGCTGCTTCACTTTTAAGCCTGAAATCGAAAATTTTCAGGCAGATCATTTATGGTATTCAGATACTTATCCTTGTATTAGTAGATCCCAGTGTATTACTTTCATCTATATAAATATATTTGTAGCTATATTTGTATACATTTTTAAACTTGGAAGGGAGAGTGGGGTCTTTTTTATTAGAGTTCTGAAAACTATTTAGAAGAGCTGCTCATCAAAGTGTAAGAATGTAAACCATGTACTTCTCTTGGACTTGTTAAAGTCACTGCCTCTCTTATAAAGCTCATGCAACAGCATCAGAGGATCCTTCCAGTTATCTCCCAATAGGTTGTGTATGCACAGCCCCTTTCTTTCTGCTAGGAGCAGCTTTGGGGAACCAGCCCAAAGCTTTACAAGGCAGCTTTAACAATTAGAAGAGACTTCCTCCATTTATTCTTTTTTGATTGTTCTGTATATATCTATTTATAGTGGGGGGGGGGGGTTTCACCCACCATACCGAGAAATTAACACTATATTATATTCTGTGGATGAGTTTCATTCAGAGCTTATTAGTGAGGTATTTCTAATTCTCTACAATTCTAACTCCCCCCCCCCCCCTTACATTCTGCTCCAAAATGCAGAATCATAAAGGGAAATTTCTTCTGAAATTCTGGGAACAGTGCTGGAGTTTGCATTATAATGGACTTGCTTTGTGATTTTTCCCCTGAACATTGGATACACAGCTCCTTTGACATGAAGGAATTAAACTATTAAATCAACAATGGGTATGTAGCATAGTGCATTATTTTTTAAAAAAAATAAACATTGAAAATAGAGAACGTAGGATAAGATTAAGAATATGTGAAGCAATTGTTCCTGAACTCAGTATACGTGTCTTCCCTGTGCTGGTAGCAATTCCTCTAGCATATCAGAATGTTTTTCACCTTAGCCTGATATAACAGTAATGGTAACCATTCTTATTCAAAGAACTACTTTAGTTATGACTTAAAAGCCTTTAATAATGAAAAAAACTATGAAAACTTACGGAGGCAATTTTTTACCTTACCTCAGCTATAAGGTAAAAATACATCTGAACAGTGTAGTTTTTGGAAGAAAAATAGGAAAGGCCAGAACCACAAACTCTAACTTATCTTTTATGGATTTCAGAAAATCCATAAAAACTACAAACTCCTCTGTTTTTAAAATGTATCAAACCATGATCAACTTTGTGAAATGAAAATAATTTTATGTTTCCATTTACTGCTCAAGAGTTCAGCTTTTCCAGTCGTAGTCTTGAGTATTTGGATACCCAGCTAACAAAGAAAAGAACCTGTTTTTTAAAATGGATTCTGAAATTAAACTTTTGTGTCTGAACACATGTAAATAAAATTAACTTTTATATGAAATAAATAGTACCTTAGAAATAAACAAGTTCAGTTGGATAGATGTCTAATATGAAGAAGCTTTGAAATAAAAGTAGAATATGCATGTGATAGGTTCATTTAAGGTATGTAACAAAAAAATAAAAATGAAATGACAAAGATTATCAAATTATGAAAATCAGGTTGAGTTGGAAAATACCAAAGTATAAATCTGCTCTACATCTGTCAGGTGTCAGGGATACAACTGATCTGTGCCTTACACAGAGACATGTATAGAACTGAAGTACAATATAGTTATCATTTTACTCTCTTCCCAACATCTCAGTGAATGTGGATATTTGCTGCTCAATAGCAAAATGGTGGAGCAACAATGTATAACATTGCAATTTTTAGGACTTTGCAAACTAATCCTAAAATATTTATAATAACTAATACTTGATAAACCATTTTTACAAAGGCAAAATCTATACCTTTTGATAAATAAAAAAACCTTTGCCTGAATATTAAGAACAAGAAATTAGATATTGTTTAAGTCTTGCATTATTTAAGTCTTTAAGTCTTAAACAAAAGTTAAAGATCAATTAGCTTACTTTACTGATTTTTATGTTATTATCTCATTTTTCTTTTAAGTATCTTAAATCCATGGGATATATTGATAAAGAAAATGTTTTTAAAAACTGGACTTGTTTCACAGCATCACTAGAGAAGATATCTCTCTGCATTTTCATTCAGAAGCAACTGACTAGCCTTTTCATTTGAAATTATAAAATAGAAACAGTTCTCAGTTCAAGAATGTTAGGAAGGAGATTAGGAATACATTCAAACAGCTATTGCTGTGGGAGAAAAGTGGGATACTGTTATTTCACATTTCAATTGAATATTGGAATCTTGTGTTGGAAGAAATATCCTTCTGGGTTCAGTTCCAAGTGGGGAAAAAGACACTGGAAACATGGAAGCTGCTTAGAAAGATGGTTTATTGATGAACAGGACCACGTAGCTTGGAGATCCTGGGTGAAAAAGGAAAGAAATGCTGAGAATCCCTGGGTTTTATGCTCTTTCTGGCTTTGAATTTCCTGGGACACAGGAAAAGTATCCTGATTGGTTGCTGTCAGAGGTCATAGCTAGCTTTGTAGGTTGTCTGTATGCTAAGTTTGGTTGAAACTTGGTGGTTGGTGCAATGAAGGACAATTAAATGGCTCTGCTTGAAGGAGTTAGATCTTTGTTATGTAGAATAGACTGGCCCAGGCCTTAATGGCACATTAACAAAGGGGGGGGGGCTGAATTTCTGCCTTTCTGAGTTTCTACTTCTCTTTTCGGAGAAATATTCTGCCTTTTTAATATATCCTAAAATATTTCATTTGCCTAGGAGAGGGATATGTTTTAACTTCCAACACTTGTAACTTAGGAAAAAGAGAAATGAAGAGTAACGTAATAACTAAATCATATAAAGTATGTAGATAGTTCATACTGTATATTGGCATGCGTGTGTGCATGCAATAATATATGCATATAATATATTCTTGATTGTGATGTACAGAACCAAAATTCCCTCGTGACTAAATATCCATCTAGTTGCCCAACTGATGTAACTAAGTGTTTACTGTGGATTTGCACCAACCTCATCTGTATAAACACAAGCCCAGTTTGCTTTGTACACAAAGGGATTGCTTATTGAATTAGGCTCTTCTGGTGGCACAGAATAAATGAATGTTTTCTTCAAGTGGATTTTAATCTTTTTTATGATTAAAAGAAATCAAAATATGTAACTGAGGGATAACTTTTTTAATCCCATCATTATTTTTATAAATAACTCAAGGCAGCTAACATACCCAGTACTCCATCCACCTCGTATTTTTCACACAACCACTGTGAGATGATTTGGACTGAGAGAAAATGACTGGTCCAAATCTGGCCCAGCCAGACTTCATGGCTAAGGCAGGGCTGGTTTCTAGCCAGGTGCCTAAAGGATGAAATTGTTTTCAGAAATAACTTCTTTTTAATAAGGTTGCATATTATCATGTGCTCATTCAATTCATTTTCATCTATTTGCACAGAGGCCTTGGAGAAATCTTCTCAACCTTATGTGTTCTCTTTTCACATACAAGAGGAATTGATTAGTAGGGAGTCACTTCTGTATTTGAAATGCACCCCATCGCCCCCTTTAAAAGACAATGTGGTTCTGCTAAGCAGAGGTAGTGTTCAGCAGGTTCTGACTAGTTCTGGAGAAACAAAGAGGTAATTTTGAGTTGTTCGGAGAACTGGTAGCAGAAATTTTGAATAGTTCAGAATTCCATCTCTGACTGTTTCTGCCTCCCAAGTTCCAGCTGATCAGCTGAATCTTCTTTTCTTGCCCTGCACAGGAGAACAGAGCTGGAAAGCAGGTTAAGTGGGGTGGGGAGAGAATGTGGATTTCTCAGTATCCTTACCCTGCCACGCCCACCAAACCATGCTCACAGAACCAGTAGTAAACATTTTTGAATCCCACCACTGTTGCTAAATCATCTGTCAGATCAATCAAAATGCAAAGGCATTTGAGATTAGCTAAATAGCTTTCGATAGTATGCTTGCATTTAATTTTTATTTCTTCATATATTTAACATTCAAAATAAATGACTTGGGCTGTTGTCTGTCTGCAATTCTGGAGTCTCAGAGACTTTCCAGTAACAGTGTGGATTGAAGCGGCAGAGAGAAATGCTGTTGCCTCAAGTTTCTGTTTTCATTATTTAATAGTATCTTGAGTTTTGGCGACCTCTGGTGCTAAACAGAAAGAATTTTCACTTTAATTCTTCATGACTGACATTTTTGGTCAGATTTCCCGAACAACTGAGCTTTGAGCCTGGAAATCAGAGTGGTTAGGTCAGTGGTTAGTGGCCTGTGCTATGTGTGGTGCTGAGAGATTTGGGTCCAGGACCTGAGCAAACCAGGTGGCCTGAGGCAAATCCCTGATGTGGTTATAAAAGTGATGGTCTGATACAAGCCACTTCAACTGTAATTCCTAGTACATCTCTCACATAAATGTCAGTTAGTCACCTTTGAGGCTCACCCCCTGGAATAAAGGGCCTTTAGCCTGGAATATACATGCGACTTTCAGATATGGTTAAAAAAATGTTGTGCTTGGCATTAGTAGATTGTGAAGTGGTACTGAATATGTGTCTGTGCAAGAAGACAATGATTGATGTAGTCCTGAGAAAATATATTGTAAGGGATTCAGATTTGAGGGCTAGAAGAAATTAAGGACATTAAAAACTTTAATAAGAGCAAAGGTCGTTTGGAATATATGTTATAAGGAGGATGCCATACAGTACTACCAAGAAACTGTTTTAACAGTGGTAGCTTTTCATGTTTTGATCCAGTGAATTAGTGTAAGAGATATAATTTGTGCTGAAGAATATTCATATATACCTAAAATTAATTTTTCCCAAAGGAGAGAAAACAATATGCTATCAAAACACATCAGAGATGTTAAATATGAATATATTCTATATTCATAAAATGTATCATTTGTTACAGAAAGAGTACTTTAGTTCCACAAACTCAAATTAATTGGAAACAATTATTGGGAAATTCAGTGTTGTATTTTAGTTATCTAAGGATTGTTATTAAAAAATATAACAAATATTTGGAGAACCAAAATATTTATTTCCACACAAAATGTTTTTCTTCCTTTCCACAGTGCATTATCCTGTTTCCAGGCTCTGCATTCTTGGATTAAAATGAAACACTTTGGATCCAGACCTAGCTATATTTCCATTCCACTGAGTGAAATGAAATTTAGAGTAATTTCTTCATCATATGAAAGACATTTTTAAAAAATTTCCCCTTTTTGTTTCAGAATAGTACATTTTCAAATATGCCCTTTTCCTTCCTATTTAAGGAAGGTGCCAATCATTAAGTGTTTGTGAAAAGAATGTGAATTAACCACAAACAGGTACCATTTGTAGATTTTAAAATGTGATATTCATTACCCACTGAATTCTCTACACCAATCAAAATGTCATTTTTATTTGGCAATAGATATAGACACATGTTCTGGTAACTGTTAGCTATATAATTTCCCTTCAAACACATCAACCAGAACCCATCTCTAATTGGCTAATAGTTCTATATTTTTATTGCATTACCCTCTATGTGAACCACAAGAGCAGTAGAAAAACAGAAACATTGGTTATATGGCAAAATCATTTCCCCAAATCTTTAATAAGCAGTATTAACTTCAGTTTTAGGTGTCATCTTAGTTGTGCCAACCAATTTTATTTTATAAGGAAATAAATTGGGGGGGAAACACCAGAGTATTTTTGACAAGACTTTTAATGTCTTTAATTTGGCCTGGAACTCTTTAAATCTTTTTTTAAACTAGCTTCTTGGTAAAACAGTGTGATAGGGTTTCTGATAGGGTTTTGGCTGGGGATTGAAGAGAACCAGGTTCAAATCCACTCTTTGACATGGAAATTTATTACAATAAGTACGTTTTAGTTCTCTCATTCTGTTTTAGCTAACTTAACTCCAGGTTTGCTCTTGTGGGAAAAAAATTGAAGGGAAATTCTCATGTAACTTGCCTTGAGCTCTTGCAGGAAACATAGAATGTGAATCTAAGCTATTAAGAGAACTTGTGTCCTTTAAAAATTTTTCAGTCAAACTATGTTATTAAATGTTTTACATACACACACACTTTAAAATATAATTCTTTATAGCGTGCCTACTCAGAACAGAGATGAGTTGGTGTTGGCTGTTATCCAGAACATTCTGTCCCCCTTGCTTTTTATTATTCATCTTTTCATCAGTTTTTGCCTTGCTCCTTCTTGCTTGTCCTTCACTACCACCAGTATCCCAACAGTACTACTGCATCCAAAACATTCACATAGAGATTCCATTCTTTGATGATGCTAACTGCCATTAGACACATTCCCAAGTGTCGATAGGCATGATAGAAGAGCTGTCCACAGTTGAAAAATAATAATCACTGGTTGCAAAACAACTGGCAGATATTATCCTGACTTTTTTCCTACTTCATTTGTCATTCCTTCAGTTCAGCTCCTGAAGTTCATGATTACTGCAGACAAAAGTACACCTAGAACCTTTCTTATTTACTTCAGCATAGGACAATTAATAAATTTAGAAGCCATCTGCAAAAGGTGAATTAAGAAGAAACTTGATATTTGAAAAGTTATTGTTGCATTTCTATGCAAGTTGTCTTTTATACACTAAACTGTCTTTGGGTTTTGAATATTCTACTTTGGAATTAATGTAATAGCAATTCAATAGCAATCATATGAAAAACAATAATATATTGTCAAGGTAAGGCAAAGCATAAGCAGGAGTAGGGAGCATCCTGATGCATTGTTGCTTTGGTGTTTTCCACTGCAGCCATTTTATGTAAGGGGAAGAAGCCTTCACTAGACTGCAGGCATTTTGGTTTAAACTCACAACATGCTTTCAAACTTCCAAATACACCTATTATTTCAAGTTATATCTGCAACCACTTAAGAATCATGCAAGAATTCTTTAGAACAAAAATCTTTATTTTATTGAAGCTGCTTCTAATATTTCACTCAATTAGCCCATTCAGTTATGATTCTGTTGCATTGACTCACTGTCTAGTGGCTTCCTGAACTACCAGTGTGATTCATCAAGTTGCCCTTTCTGTCTCCTGACTCAACTCTTTCATATCAACTTATGGGCTACATCTCCCAATTGCCAAAAATGACAGACTTTTGGTTTATTCTTCTAGAAGACAACAAGGTGACAGAAAAAGGGCTCCTGGTGTTTTTCCATAACTTACAACCCAGCCATTCAATTCTTGTCCTTCTGGCAGAAAGTGCCTTACCACTTCATGTTTTAAATTCCAATCAGGTCATTTCCTTTGATCTATTTTGAATACAGCAGAAACCTCCAAAAAGTCAAAGGGAAAGACCATATTTATTATTAGCAACTATGAGAAACTAAAGGAACGTTATGGGGGAAAAGTTATTTTAAAAATTCTTTTCTCTTCCCACTACTGTCTGACATTTTATCATATAAAAATAACAGCCATATTGTGCAATTTTATGAAATCCCAACATATCTAAGCTAGTAGTAGATTTTTCTTCAGTCATTTCTTAAAATGTCATGAATCAATGATATTTTCAAATGTTTTCAGTATCTTGAGAGGATAAGTTGCATTCATGCTCTAGAAGACAAAATTCGCATTTTCCATATGTGGAGTTTTGTTGTTGTTATTGAAACACTTTTAATTATGCCATTAAAATGGTTAAAAGGGCATATATTTTCCTCAGCATTGTATAATAAACTACCAACTGGCATAGAAAAGTTTCCAGTTTTATATCTAAGTAATTATTCAGAATAAGGCTAGTGTAGTAATTATTTATTTCTATAGTCTGAAACAACATTCGGATGAAGTATACAACATTGCTAGTTTTTAACAAAAACTCACTGTGCTCCACAAATTGAACATACTACAGTAATTTTTTAAAAATGGAAAAATCTAGCAGTGACATTATTAAGTCAAACAGTATGTTGGATCCAGTTTAACAATATGGATTAAATTCAATTCAAACAGTACATTCCTGTGTGATTGAAATACTGAAGTTGTCACTAGATACAGAATAAGTATATTTCGTATACTTATATATAAGTGTGTGTGTGTGTGTGTGTGTGTGTATATATATATATATATATATATATATATATATATATATATATATAT
>BLBF01000026.1:11208944-11260343 GCA_015471245.1 Laticauda colubrina | reverse complement strand
TATATATATATATATATATATATATATATATATATATATATATATATGTATATAATGTAACCAGAGGTCATGGGTGTTCCATCACAGAAGATTCGCAAGAACAGGCTGGACAGCCACTTGTCCGGTATAGGGTCTCCTGACTAAATGGGGGTTGGACTAGAAGATCTCTAAGGTCCTTCCAACTCTATTATTATATGTACTATGTTTTAAGTATTAAAATTAAAACATATTTATGAATTCCAGTGACTTAAACAGATATACACTAGGTATAATTAAATCTGGATCTAATCCATTCAGTTCTGTTTTGATTCAATTCTGTTTCGATTGCACCCAGTTTAAAGCATGCGTATGTATCTATATTTCTTTCTATTGTGTCCTCTGACCTTGGTTATTTATTTGCAGACATTTGCTTATCCAACCAAGTAACATCTTCAGTTTGAATGAGTATGGAGTTTGCTCACTGGGTATATAAAGGAGCTTGCCGTGCAGTTTTGGTAAAGGTGTGGTTTTCCTGGTAGTTCTTTCATTAGGGTATTATTTTCTGTCTCATAGTTTTTCTGGGGTTAATCTGCTTATCTGGGTGTTAGCTGCTAGAGAGGATGTTTTATGGTATTTTCATTCCTTCTTAGCTTTCTTATTGTCTCTTTTGAATAGTGTATAAATGTAGCTTATCTCTATATATCTGTTGGTGGCTGATTTGTCTAATGCCAACTTCCAGGAATTCTCTAACATTGTTGGTCAAAGGTGCTAAAAGTTTGCCAGCAGAAGCTGTGGTTGGGTCAGTCCATGTATTATAAATTAAAGAGTTTTCATCACGTCTAATCATTATTGTTGGTTTTCAAGGATACTGGTTGATATTCATGAGGCTAGTTGGTGTTCAAGAAGAAAAGCACAACTTCACCAAAACTGGCAGTGCAACCTAATGTATAACAACAGGCAGCAAACCCCACATTCATTTACACTGATGATGATAGTGGATAATAAAATGTCTGCAAACTACCAAGGTCAAAGAGCACCAAAGACTCCCCAGTTCAACCATGATCTACATATTCTCTTCTATTGAAATATTTCTTTCTTTTTGTCCAGACTAATATTTCACATTAATCCTTTATCTGAAAATGATATTACAGAGTAATTCCAAAGCTCTGGAGTAAAGATGGGATAAAGATAAAATTCCTCAATTCATCCCTTATTTTGCTAAGAAATACCCTAAAATATGCTTGGTTTCTCAATTGCTTTGATAGCAGCAACATTTAAACCAAGGATAGGTAATCATGAAACTGAAAATAAAAATAAACTAAATGCAATTCTTATACTATATTATATAATTATATTATATATTATATAAGCTGTCTTAACATTCTTAAGATGAATACAAATTTTAAATAGTGATGCGGTAAGATATTGTAATGCTTTTATTATGTATGTTACTCAACTTACTTTAAAATGTTAATCAAATTAAATTAAAAGCCTCTTCTTTTTTGCCATATTAGGGGGCTTGCGCAATAGTCATTCTGATGAGAGGAAGGGTTGAAATTAGTATCAAAATCTGAAATCAAAATTGAAAGTTTATACCATAAACCAGCCATAGTGATTATGAGCACATAGGTGCTATACCAAAAAAACAAAGCAGCATTTATAAAAGCTGTGCAATGACAATATTTCCAATTGTCAATTGCAAAAGGGCACCATACATGTACTACATGTACTACATTGATACATTATGACATTATAAATTCTTGGGTAGAATTCAATGCATATGAAAGTTTAGGATTTCAAGCCTTGTTGTGTAAATTCATATTTTGCTAAATTAACGTTTGACTTCCTAATGTCCCTGAAAGTTTCAGTCATCAATTCTTTACTCTCTATTGGTTAGGGTAGACTCTAGGATTGTTGACTCCTAGGTCTTTTATACTGGCCTTTTCAGAAATATCAGGGATCGATTCTTAGTTTCCTTTTATCATTGTAGTCTATCCTCTTTAGAAATTGTATAGTTAATTTTAAAAGACATTGTTGGCATCCTCTGCTTGGTATGTTGCATTTAGTAAATTTCCCCTTCTTAAAGCACGTTTGCTATTCAGTCTTAGCATTTCTGCTTTCACTATTTGGCAGCTGTACTTTATACATACCTATGTAGGCACTGAAAACAGGGAATGTCATTGTTAATTGCCTGCCTCTCTTGTCATGTATTGATATTTTCTGCATATTTATGCTGAGATTTCTGATTACTGAAATAGGAAAATACGCCCTTAAAGTCTTTTTTTCCTTTTTCACAGGGTTCCATACCTTGAAAACATGAAATACAAGAATAGATCTAGATAGCTTTCAAATAGTTGTTACTATTTACTGGTAGCATTATAAAGCAGCATCATTAGACCAGGAAGGTCTTGAAAGAGAATTAAACTGAAATCAATACAAAGATGGCCAACAGTGTAAAATCAGGGTTTAAGGATGATGTGAAGTGTCGAGTAGTTCAGTTAACCCCCAAAACAGCCAGTCATGCATGCCAGCCATCTGTGTGCACAAGAAACAAAGAGAAGGGACCTTTTCCAACTGACCTCTTGACACCTGCCTGGCATGAAACCTGCAGGATAGCTAACATTAGGAAAACTGGAAACAATAGCAGATATCTGCCAACGGCTCTATACAAGGGCCAGTGAAGGAATACAAATTACAAGTATTAAAAAGGGTATATAAGTTCTTTTTCTTTAATCTCAATAAACTTTATCTCAATAATTAAATATATTTAAATTTCCACTAGTATGTCAAAACTGTCGGATAAAAAGGAAAAAGATACATGAAATATTTGTAGTTTATGCAATTTGTACTTTATGGTTTCAAAAACATATCAGAAGATGAAACTTCCACATGTACAAGTTGCCATTATTCACTAGAAATCATTGTACAATTTGAATTTTAATCCCCCTGCAAAGCAAATAGGCTATCTTTTAAAGAATTTAAACTAAATTCAAAATTGTTGTGATGCAAGATGCAAAAGCATCAATATGAAACAAATATGGCAAATTAAAAATTTTCCCAAGGAAAAACATGAGCCAATACTCCAAGGAAAAACACCAGAGGGCACTGTTTACATGATTGGCCTTTAGCAGAAACTATTATTATTGGCTTTTTTAAGGTTAAAAAATGAATTTTGGTTTCAGTTATCTAACAATAAAATACTTGTTTATATTAAATTTTCAGTGAATCAAAAGTATATTGTTTGACTCTCCTGTTAATATTCTATTAAAATGTTAAGGTATTATAAAATGTTTCATCATGTATAATGTTATTTAAACCCAGAGTTGGGCTGAACGTAGATAAAAGTCCACCTTGCCCCATTAGTTATTACTGGACCTATCTTGCTTTGATCCTGCAAGACGCTTCTTAATCAAGAATGCATACACAAAATATCTAAGAACATATTTTTTGTTCCTTAATTACTAAAGGATTCAGGTAGTTGAAATGGCCACTTTTCAACACTGCAACCTTCAGTGGCTTTTAATCAACTAGAAACAAAGCCTGCTTAAAATGACCTGTTCTGGATGTCTATCCCTTCATTTGCTTTTATTTGATGTCATCTGGTAAATTCCACTAATATTCTCAGATAACATTCCTTTAAAAGATAGATAGATAGATAGATAGATAGATAGATAGATAGATAGATAGATAGATAGATAGATAGATAGACAGACAGACAGACAGACAGACAGACAGACAGACAGACAGACAGATGGAAAATTTCTTTATTGGCCAAGCGTGATTGGACACACAAGGGATTTGTATTGGTGCGAATACTCTCAGTGTACATTAAGAAAAAAGTAAAATACATTCATCAAGAATCATAAGATACAACATTTAGTGATAGCCATAGGTAAGCCTATGGCCTATAGCCATAAGCAATCAAATCATACTGGGAATAAAATATAAATTGTAAAGATACAAGCAACATGGTTAAAGTCATAAGTGGGAAGAGATAGGTAATAGGAAAGATGAGAAGAAGAATACTAATTCAGTCTTACTAAGTAATTTGACAGTGTTGTGGGAATTAGTTGCTTAGCAGAGTGATGGCATTTGGGAAAAAACTGTTATTGTGTCTAGTTGTTCTGGAGTGCAGTGCCCAAGAGCAGGGGTCCCCAACCACCAGTCCCTGGACCGATACCGGTCCGTGGATCATCTTGTACCAGGCCGCAAAGCTTGGGCGCTGCCATCTTGTTTTGACGGTGCTTCTGGGTTTTCAGTTGAAAAGTGCTTCCGGGTTTTCGGTTGGAAAGCAGTGTTTGGGTGCTGAAGGAATCCTCTCATCTTAGTTTTGTTGGGGAGGGGGGGGGCTTCAAATGAAGAGCTGTCCCGATGGCAGTGGAGTCTCGCATTAGTCAGATACCGGTCCGTGGAAGAATGAATAATCGTGAAACCGGTCCCTGGTACAAAAAAGGCTGGGGACCACTGCCCCATTGCATTGTTTTGAGGGTAGAAGTTGAAACTATTTATGTTTAGGATGTGAGGAATCTGTAGATTTTTTTCACAGCCCTCTTTTTGACTCGTGCAGTATACAGGACCTTGATTGAAGGCAGGGTGATAGTAATTGTTTTTTCTGCAGTCCTAATTATCCTCTGAAGTCTGTGTCTGTCCTGTTGGGTTGCAGAACCAAACCAGACAGTTATAGAAGTGCAGATGACAGACTCAATAATTCCACTGTAGAAGCAATAGCAACAGCACTTATAGACTCCACAATGCTTTAAAACACTCTCTGAGCAGTTTTATCATGTCAGCATATTGCCCCCAATAATCTGGGTCCTCATTTTACCAACCTGGGAAGAATGGAAGACTAAGTCAACCTTGAGCCCATTAGGATCGAAATCCAGGCAGTGAGCAGAGGACCACGAGGGCTCCTTCCTTGCTTGCTTCCTTCCTTCCTTCCTCTGTGCCACCAGGGCTTATCTCTAATGAGGAAATTGAGGGGCATGCACTAACAATTTGTTTTCTCTGATACAGGATTTTTTTTTAATTGAAAAACATTAACCTATTTATGTGCTGGATGTCATATTTAGGTCACAAAGATTTCTTCATGTTTTTAGCATTTCAAGGGGACTGAAATGACGATGGAATCAGGATCCACAAGGAAACCAGGGACATTCAGAGTGATAAAAACAGCCACTCCAGCATTGCAACCAGCCTTTTTCTATTTTTTTACATGCACTGTGACAATACACATATCCCCAAAGAAATGTATTGTTGTTGTTGTTATTGTTGTTTTGTCCTTCTGCCAAAGCCTGATTATCTATGGGTGCAGTTTATCAAGTCAGCTATGAAAGGATTTGCCAACATTGGGGAATAGAAACAGTAGTGGTTCCCATATAATCCTTTATATGTCTTAGTATATAACAAAAGTTATATAAAAGTTATAATACATTAAATAGTAGCCGTTTACTCATGTGAAACTAAAACAAGTCCCATACTTTGGTCGTAATACACATTTCTCCTTATATTAATTCTAATAAGTACTCATAAACCCCATTGTAGCTATCAACACAAAAGTCACCAGTGTTTCCAAGATGAAATAAGAGATTGCAATTCAATCTTAAGGCCATGTCACACTGCCCAATGGATGCAAAAAGGACACAACGGACAAGCAAAATGTTCTATCCGTTGTTATCCGCTCTCAAAAGGGGCAAAAATTTGCATAAGCAGAGCAGAAAACACGGAAAGGAACGGACGTGGGGAGGATGTATAGAGGATGCAGAGCGGATGCATAGAGGATGCGTAGAGGATGCAGAGCAGAGGCGTAGAGGATGCAGAGCAGATGCTTAGAGGATGCAGAGCGGATGCATAGAGGATGCGTAGAGGATGCAGAGTGGATGCGTAGAGGATGCAGAGCGGATGCAGAGCGGATGCAGAGCCGGATGCAGAGCGGATGCAGAGCGGATGAGCTGCATCCGCTTTCATCCTTTCTCCATCTGTGCTACTAACGCTGCGCGTCCGTTCTGCTTCCTCCCTGCGTCCGTTTACCGCTGGAACGGATTTTAGTTGTGCGGATGCACAGCGGATGCCTAGCGGATATAGCAGATGCGTAATGGATGCAGAACGGATGTCCCCCGTATGCCTAGAGGATGCAGAATGGATGCATTGGATACATTTTCCGCTCAAAAGTTTTGGGCAGCTCAAAACTTTCTGAGCGGATGAAACGTCAATAAACGGATGCTGGACGGATAGAGAGGAAGCAAAAGGGAGGCAGTGAGTACATCGCATTAACCAACGGATGGCAAGCTTTTTTGTCCGTTTTACATCCTCTTTGCATCCAGTGTGACATGGGCTTTAGAGTCTTTGTTTCCCATGAAAATTTGTCTTCATAACTCTAAGAGCTGTGGATTTCAACTTCCAAAATTCCCCAGAAAGAATGATGAAGCCCATTCATCTTAAAGTTGCTGAGGTTGAAAAGCACTGATCTCTTTATAGCCTGGTTTTACAGAAGGCAGTTTGTCATGTTATTCTTGACAAATAAACAGCTAAAATGCTATGAAAACATTATCGGAATTGAATAATTCCAGCAGGTTTAAACATAAATTTGTCTCAAAATATAAACACTTAAGAATGTTATTCATTCATTCGTTCTTTTATTTATTTTTTTATTTCACATTTAATCCATTATAACCAATGATATAAAGCCATGTTTTATCATGCATTAAATAAGGACCACAGACATTGTTGTACCAACAAAAGTTTTGCCAAGAATTGTTGGAAAATTATTGTTGGTAATTTCCAGATTAATTTGTTTGTGGCATCTTCCCAGTAAGTTTCTATATCCAGTACAGCAAACTATTCTAGCAAAATGAGACAAAACCTGGCAAAAATAGGAAGAGAGAAATATAAACAGCAGGAAAGAATTTGACAAGAAAAGTGTCATTTGATTGAGATGGGGAAGCTATCGAAATTAAATAAATAAATATTGTAAATTTATATCATATCTATCTTACATCAAAGGCATAGATCTTTCCAAAGCCACAGAAAACAATTCTGTGTATAATTAGTGTGATTGTGTAATTTTTGTCACTGTTCATGTTTTGCCTTCGCATTCTTTTTTTTAAATCAATATAAATGTGGGGTAAGGAACTGAGATGCATCAAAGGAATATTTGCACTGCTAATCTGGTTGTAAATGAATGTAAATGCTTCCATATTTCACATGTCTCTTTCCAAAAGCATATTCTGGATTTTCTTAGTCTTCAGAGACGTTGGATTAATATTACAATGTTTTCTATCACATCACAAAGAACATTATTATTTTCTGTAAAACTCTTCCTCCGTTAATATAATTTTAAGATCTTTTACAGAACATGACATTAAATTGTCATATTGATACAGAAATCAGCTACAAGAAAGCAGAGAGGAATGTCGATGCAGATCTAAAGAATCTCTAAAATGATAATAGACTTGTCCAGGAACGGAACTTCCTCTTTATCTTGCTTATTCTCCTGTCTCTACTTCTCCTTCTTATTTGTTTTGGATTCTCTGATAATGAATCTTGTTTTGCTTTCATCTACTCTTCCAAGGTGTATATTATAAATAATTTTGTGCCTTTTTAATGAGTAGTTTTATCTTCTTTACGAGAGCTATGAAAACTCATAAAAAGATTAGATTAGAAATCTGGCTTTCACAGGGAGGCTTTTCAAAAAAAATAATAATTCAAATATAGGTTTTTGAAAAAAGATATAAAGAAAGACTATCATCTATAAACTGCAATATGACATTAGTAATACCAGTCACTAAGACTTCCATTCTAAACATATCATTGGAAATACATTTCTTTAGAGACATGTTTAAAAGTTAATGTAATTGCTTATTCAATGCATCGTCAGATTAATGTTGCCGTCCCAGAAAGTCTAAAAATTGTTTATCCCCATTCTATGTTTCAAATATGACTTCAGTCAATTTAGTTAAACATACATTTTCTTCCATGTGATTACTTCTACAGTCAAGAAATGTTGCTGCCAGTGGCAAAATAACAAAATGGCACACTTATTGGCCTTAAAAGAGCATTGAGAACATTACCAATGTAGTCCTGTTTTGGGTGCCTTGTTATGGTTATTTTTAATTGTGACTGGATTTTTTTAAGTATTATACATCACCCAGAGCCGCTTTCATGTGAGACACATAGCTATACAAATAAATCATTTAAAACCTGGGAAAAGGACCCCCAAAAGATTTCTATCCTGATTCATACACACACACACACGCATACATACACACACACACATGCACACATACACACACATGTATTCTTTTAGTTATACAAAGGGATATTTTTTTAATCTAAGAAGCTTCCAGTAGAAAATGAAAATAATATTTTCAGACAGGGATGCCTGATAATATGGGAAATAAACACCCATAATATCCTAAAGGGATATTCCTAGAATGCAGGCAGTGACTTGTTTTTAGAAACAACAACAGGCCTGGAAGAATTTCAGCAATGGTTCTTGCTGCTACAGCTTGCAGGATTACTTTAGAGATGAAGTCATAAATCCATTCACTTGTAAATGTCATCAGTTAAACTCACATGGAAACAGTGATTGGTGGATTCCCTTCTTCCACAAAGAAGCAACAAGGCAATTCTTGGCAAGTGCTTCCATAAACTTTATCTATTTATAAACATTCTTTCTTAACTGTAATCCTGTCATAAGTATACTAATCACATGTACTAATGTGCTTACAATCTGCTGACTAGTGCTAAAAATGGTCCTGAAAATTTCATTTTACCATTAAAGCCGAGGAATGTTGTGTTTCCTGGGGAAACAGCAATAGCATTTAGGTTTATATACCGCCCCATAGTGCTTTACAGCACTCCCTGGGTGGTTTACAATGTAAGCATTATTTGCATATTAAGCCCAACAATTTAGGTCTTCATGTTCCTTTATTTACGAATTATATCTGGCTTTCCTTGAGATGAACACATGTCTTGGGAGGAATACAATGTTTTTTAACTCCTGGCATATTTAAACCATCACTGTTCATTTCGATTAAAAAGCAATATCCAATACTGCAATATTGTCAATGGAAGTTCTCAGTCATTCAGGTCATGGTTGTGTCAAAGATGCTTTTTCCAAAGGCAACTGGACTGTTTTTTCCTTGAGGAAGAAGATGTTTCGTCTATCATTCAAGAAATTTCATCAATTGTGTCAGAACTGGTGAAGCTTCTTGGATGAGAAGCAAAACATCTTCTTCCTCAAGGATAAAACAGTCTGGTTGCCTTTGGAAAAAGCATCTTTGACACAGCCATGACCTGGATGACTGAGAACCTCCACTCTTGACAGTTTTACTGTACTGTAATAAAAATATTACTTCATAAAGAAAGACAAATGAAATATTTGTAGATTGTCCCCAAAGACAGTTATGACTCATTGATCACAAAACTATGTGTCCTTTTTGAGTCAGTGGACACATTTTGAATATAGATGCTGTAGCATGCAGTGAATTCTCTTTCAGAGTGTGCTGCTCAGGAATGTGATTGCAAATGTAAAAGACTGCTTTTAAATGCATGAACAAAAGCGTGCATTTGATAAATTAAAAGGAGAATAAGATATCCCAAACTTATGCTTCTCTGTCTCCAGGGAGTCAAGTTATTCATAGCTGATGTTCATAAATAGAGCAGATTTTATTTTAGGAATTTGGCCCAACTTTTAAGAGTCGCTATTTTTGAGCATAGAAATCTGACCCAAGACTTTACACATGAACTCTTCATGGAGCATATAAACTTTTCAGAATTAGCTTCTACATACTTACAGTGTTTTTTCTTTCTTTCTCTTTGAAAGTAGAATTTTTCTACTTGCGCTCCCTGGAACCTGGATAACAAAAAAAGCACAACAAACCAAGATCAGAAAGTGCAGAGCATGGTTCAGATAAGACCTGAACCTCCCCAAAAGAGCCACAAATAGTGTCTATTATTTATTTATCCAGGTATATTTTTATGTAAAAAACATTGTTTGCAAAGAATCACAAATCCATCCTTTGCTTCATTTCCTGAAGGACAGATATTTGCTTTGTCACACAGTCAGCCAAGATGGTCAGACTTGGATTTGGCATTTTTCTCTGCCTATTGCATCCTTCTCAATGTCCTGCGATAGGCAGATGTGGATGTTTGATGATGTCAGAATATCATTGCAGAATGTAAGCTGTTCCGAGTCAAGCTGTTTTTTGCTGTTGACTGGTAAATTTGTCAATTATTTCTTTGCTTTTTCAAAGATAGCTATGAATCTAAAACCTGGCTACCTGGCAGCAAAGACTTTATCTTTGTGATCTGCAAAACAGAAATCATTTAGCTGTAGCTTCTGCCTAAGTGCAATGGAAACAGAGTCCAAGGTGAGAATATGAATGAAGAAGAGGTATAAAAGAAATGCTCAGCTATGAGGTGGTTTTAGGTACTGGATATCTATAGAATTGTTCCAAAAAGACCTAATGATCAGTAAGTGGCAGCAGAGAGATAAGAGTGTTGTATTAGATAATCATAGCATCCAGTAGTTATGCCATCTAGTAGTCATTCAGAGAAAAAAAAGATGTGACTACATGTTGAGGCCATATCTATGCCACTTATATTCCATGACTGAATGAATTTTTAAAACAATATTTAAGGAGGAGGTTACAACATGGAGCTAGGACTTCCTTGATAGCCTTACCTCCTGGGAATAGAGTTCCCACTACAGAAACTCAACAGCAGAGTCCTTTGAATTAGGTTTTCAATTTACATGAATAAAATCTTGGTCATTTTGAAGCACCAGTGGACTAATCCATTGGGGGGCCAGGAGAAGAAGGACTGTAGAAGTTAGGATTCTAGTTTATTTTGCATCCAAAATGGGATGGTCCTACAGCAGAACTGCTGGGCCAATAGCAGCTTTGCAAACTGCCCATCTCAGTGCTATAGATTGACTGGATGGGAGGGGGAGCGTCCTCCATTTTTCCAAGAAAGGGATGCCCCAGTCATGCCAGACATCTTGGGCAAGATTTAGTTGCCTTAGCAGCAGGCTGCCTCAAAGACAAAGGCTCCAAATGATAAATGAAAAGTCTTCACACTAAAGACTCTGTGGATCCTCCTTAAGATGTTCATCCCATTTTGATCACCACATTACCAAAAAGATGTTCAGACTTTTGAAAAAGTGCAGAGAAGAGCAACTAACATTATTAAAGGCCTAGAGACTAAAAAGGTTGCAGGAACTGGATATGGCTAGTCTAGAGAAAAAAAGGACTAGGGGTGACATGACAGCAATATTCCAGTATTTAAGAGACTGCCATAAAGAAGAAGGATCAACTTATTTTACGAAGTACTAGAAGGCAAGACTAGAAGCAATGGATAGAAACTAATCAAGGAGAGAAGGAACCTGGAATTAACTAGTGGAACAGCTTGCTTTCAGAAATTGTGGGTGCTTTGTCACGGGTGGTTTTTAAGAAGAGACTGGATAGCCACTTGCCTGAAATGGTGTAAGATCTCCTGCTTGAGCAGGAGGTTGGACTAGAAGACCTCCAAAGTCCCTTCCTGCTCTGTTCTGATTGATATTCTTCAAAATAAGCACAAGCCCTCTGCTGGTTGAACTGGATAAGCACAGTGAGACAATGGACATTTCTATGCCATCAATGTTTAAATATGCAGACACAATTTCTTTTAAAGCAGTTTTTAAAATAAAAACTATTAACTATTTTATAAAATGTCTAGAGTTTGCAACTCTACCAGTTTTATGCTTCAAACTTTCAAACTATGTTAATGACATGGGAGTTTTAGGGTATTAAAATAAACACAGCTCATAAACGAACTACTGGCTTTGGAGAAAACATAAAAGCAACATTCTAGCATCATTAGCATGAATACTGGCTGCTTCTTTTAATCTGAAACTAGATTTACATTCCTGCCAATTAAAATGACAGTCCTTTGCTCTGCAGCATGGTTGTTTCTATCATATTGCTTTTTTTTTTACTTTATAGAAGTAAAAATAATAAATATTGGTAAGCAATCATATTAACTGTATTTAATTTAGTTCATACGCTAGTTAAATGAAATAAATCAATACTCTGTAATGTATTAATTGAAAAAAAGATATGGTAAAAGAGAGCAAGGGATAATTAAAAAAGGCAAGAATAACAGAGATATTGTGCTGGAAATTTTTAAAATGGGAATAGTAAACAAGTTAGAATAATGACATCCTGCACAGCGCATGTAATTAAGACTAACAGTAATGAAATTATTTGGAATATACCTGAAAAGGGAGGAAATTCTGAAAGAAGTATTGTAAACACTGCAGTAGTGCGTTTCAAAATTTTTTTACCACCAGTTCAGTGGGTGTGGCTTGGTGGGAGTGCTTTGTGCACATGCACACACTTTGTGTGTGCGCACCCACCAAACGCAGACTTTTTGCAGGTGCAAAGGCTTTTTGGCTCGCCCCCTGCAACCCTGCACTCCCCATCACTTCAGCAGCTGACGTGTGGCAATTTGCTATGCTGCGCAAAGCAGCTGTGCTTCAAAAGCAGGGAATAAAGGTTAATATGGGAACAGGGGCAGGTGGGTGGGCCCAACAGCAGAGCATTGGAGAGAACCGGTTTGGTTTCCACTGCTCATCGGCACTACCAGCTTGGCAGAACCGGGCCGAACAGGTAGAATATCACCACTGAGACAATGTATATGAGAATAATAAAAATACCTAAAATGAATGTTCATGCTCAAAATGCTTTAAATGGTCTTAAAAAATAATAATAACAATAAAAGGGAGTCATAACATCCTCATGATACAAGAAAGATCTATGGACAATTAGACTAGTGCAGTTGTATTTGATAGGAAAAGTGCAGTATATTACACATAAATGGCAAAAACAAAACAAAATCAGCAAGTACAAGAACAAATTAGTGATAAATCATTGCAAAACCAATTACAAAAATAAATGATCAATACATCATTGAGGTGCCTCAGACGTATACAGGAAATAAAAACTGAATTGGAAAAGCAACATTTGGAAGAATTAATGGTTGAAAGAAAGAGGAAGGCGCAAAATTTTGTGGTTAGGTGGAGTTGCTGATACCCTCAAAAACAGAGATGAAAAAAATTAAAAATAAGAGCCGAGATATGAACTGGCAATGGACACAGTATATGAACAAGAATGATGTGCAAGAATAGAAATCGGAGGAACAGAGAATAATCATCTTGGTGTAAACTGAATTCTGTTACATTTCCTTTTCTTTAATTAATAGATAATCAGAGTTGGAAGGGACCTTATAGGTCATCTAGTCCAGTAGTCGCCAACCGTGGGCTGCGAGAAAATTTTGGTGGGCTACAGAGAAATCTCACCCCCAGAGCACCCCCCAAAGCAATTAATCCAGGCTGTGCAGAAACACAAGGCAGCGCTGCCCACATGACCTATGGGAACCCTCCCCATTCACTCATTCCTTACCCGGAAAACCTGCCTGCTAAATTGCTATTTTTCATTTTTCCGACCATCATCTCTTCTGCTGTGCCGGGAGATTTAGATTAGCTAGGAAGCAGGAAATGGTTGGATTTCTTGCTTTCTAGCTAGTCTTTAGATCTTTGGCTCAGCACAGCCATACCTTCCTTAGGACTGAAGATTTGCTTGCACGCAAATTCAGTGCAGCCTCACAGCAAGCAAATTTGAGAGACTGAGCTAGCTGATGGCAGATAGATAGATCACTGAATGATTCTGTGAGCAACTCAATCTGCCTGCTTTGCCTGATTTTAGATAAAAGTTGCTTTTTTATATAAAAAAATCAATATTTACATGCATGATATGTTGTGAGTTAATTTTGCGAGTCGGCTTGCTAGCAAATTTTATGTGACAGACTGAGCTAACCAATGGCAGATAGAATGAATCTGTGATTCTGTGAGCAACTCAATCTGCCTGCTTTGCCTGATTTTGGGTAAATTGCTCTTTTTTATAAAAAATTCAATATTTATATAAATATATATAATATTTACATACAAGCCATGCCCAGCCAGTCACATGACCACCAAGCCATAACCACAAATTAGGCCATGCCCACAGAATCAGTTAGTGGTTCCTGGGATCTAAAATTATGAGTTTGGTGGTCCCTGAGGTACAAAAGGTTGGCAACCCCTGATCTAGTCCAACCCCCCGCCCAAGCGGGAGACCCTACAACATTTCTGACAAATCGCAGTCCAATCTCTTCTTGAAAGTCTCAAATGATGGCATTCTCACAACTTCTGAGGGCAAGCTGTTCCATTGGTTGATTGTTCTCACTGTCAGAAAGTTTCTCCTCATTTCCAGGTTAAATCTCTCCTTGTTCAGCTTCCATCCATTATTCCTTGTCTGGCCTACAGGCGCTTTATCAATTAGATTGACCCCTTCCTCTCTGTGGCAGCCCTTCAAATATTGGAAGATTGCTTTTATGTCTCCCTGGTCCTTCTTTTCACTAGACTAGCCAATTACTTTTCCTTTCTTTTCTTGCTCACTTTCTCTGCTCTGCCTAATATTGTTTCATCTGAAAGTAGTTAGCCTGATAGATATGTCTGACATTTGCATTGTTTTACAAGCAATCCTTGTTTTTCAACCATTCATTTGGTCACTGTTTGAAGTTACAATGACACTGAAAAAAATGGCTTACAACTGGTGTTCATACTCAGATGATCTTCCCAGGCTGCTCCCGACAAGTAAAATCAATGGAGCAAGCTCACATATGCTTAACAATGGCATGATTCACTTAACAACTGCAGTGAATGATAGAAAAAGTTGTAAAATTGGAGGCAACTCACTTAACAACTGCCATATTTTGTAACAGAAATTCTGGTCCCAATTATGGTTGTAAGTCAAGAACTGCCTGCATATAAGTCATCTTTTTAAAATTTATTCCTGGGCTCACCTTTTAAAGTCCAAGTGAGTCCAGGTCAAAAAAAAATGCAGAATGTAGAAATGCAACTGCAGAAGTGAAGTCTGGTTTCATTTTTGTGTGTTCTGCATGTAAACAAGAAGCAAAATTTTGAATGTTTATGGAGATTCTCAGTCATCCAGGTCAGGGTTGTTCCAAAGGTGCTTTTTTTTCAAGAGGCAACTGGACTTTCTGGTTTTTCTTTGAAGACATTTTACTTCTCATTCAAGAAGCTTCTTCAGCTCTGACTGAAGAATTCCCAGCCACCATCCATTTCCCACCATCCAGTCAGAACTGAAGAAGCTTCTTGGATGAGAAGCAAAACACTTTCAAAGAAAAACCAGTAAGTCCAGTTGCCTCTTGAAAAAAAGCACCTTTGGGATAGGGTTTTAAATGCACAGCCACAGGGGAAATTTTAACCCTTCCCAGTAGGCATACTGATTGGATTCATACAATGCCCTAAAATTATAAAGCACATTATGGCTCAGCATGATGTCTAAAACAGTGATGGACAACCTGGGATCCTTCAGATAGTTTGGACAACTGCTATTAGTCTCAGGCAATTTGGCAAATGGAGAGGATATTTAGTTTCAAGTATCTGGAGACATAAGATGGCCTAACTGTGGTATAAATATAGCCACTGATTCAGTAAATTGAAGGAATCTTGAAATCCTAAGCAAAGTCCTAACTTGGGAATAAGTTCAGTTTAACAAAGAAGAACTAATTGCCAAGTAAACACGAAGAGGGTTGTACTACAATAGTGTGATGGTAAACTTCTTAAGATTATTTAAATTGAGCACGAACTGCTGGCATAATTAGAATATTCTAAGCTTCCTCTTTTTATTAAAAGCCAATTAAAAGATTACCATTTCAGTTTACTATTGAAAGGACAAAAGCTGAAAAGATTAGTAATGCACTTCAATAAACTCCACCAATTAAATAGCTCTTTCCTGATGATTGCTAAAGGAAACTTCTTTTCTGAATACTTAGAGTGATGTTATCATATTATAGCACAATGAGTTCTAACAATGCATTTCACTCAGCTTCTTTGACCTTTGGAGACCTGAGGGAACAAACATACTGGGAGTTCATTAAGTCGTGATTAAAGGGTAAAAGCTGACTTCACTAGACAATTCTTGAACTGAAGGCAGTTTGTTGAACAAACATTCTTGGTAAATAGCCCTTTTTTTCCCAAGTTTCTGTCATTAATGGAACAAACCGGCCTTGATTTCTTTCCAGATTTGGGGAAAGAATAACGTTCCTTCATTCAAACACATTAATTATTTCTTCTATGTAAAACAAAATAATTTTTCTCTCTTTAAAAAGAAAAATCTAACATGGACTCCAGCTTTCAAAGTTTATGCAGTAATAAATCTGTCTGCCCTTGACCTGGTTTATGTTTTTAAAATAGCTGGAATATTTTTTTTTAAAGTTGTATCTATAGTTCTTATTCAATGTATAACCATTGAAAAGTAAAGTTGATATGGATGCAAACTTGTTTTTAAAATATTAAAGATATAGCTGCACTTTGAACTGCAATTGTGTTTCAAGGATTGGAAAAGTAAACTTTTTCCATATTTATTTAGTTATTTGTTTTAAAAGTGGTCTTCCAAGAGTTGTAGAAGGCATAGTATTAGAGGAAACAGGACTGATTTTTCAAAGAATTTGTTTTATTTTTATATATGTGGGCCATGGATATTAAATGCAAAATCAGTACGTTAAGCTTTATATGGGGTTACATGCCTGCTTTAATTTTTTTAAAGATTATAAATTATATAATATGTGATATTTCTATATTATTAAACCCATAAAAAGCACTACTAAAAATATTTGTTTTGCTATCAAATTATACCCGAAAAAACTTTCAAAGCTCCAGAGGCTGCAAAAATGGGGTATGACAAATTATATTTGCAGTCAATATCATTAGATAACAATATGACTGTCAAAACAGATAGACAATGTATTCACACACACACACACATACACACTTCAATTAATTGTGTTTCTATATAAATTACACTTGCCAAGGTGACTTCCAATTCAGTAACAACATAAATAAATCTCAAATTCTTTAAGGTTCCAGAAGCAGTTGTTATAATTTGTTACATTTTTTTTCATTAAATAGGTGCTAGAAGCTTCCTTCTTTTACTACCCCCCCAAAATAAGTAAATATAATTACTATATTTAAGTTTGAAATGTGTATATTATTTCCAAAATATTCAAAATGTCTTATATAATAGAACAAATACAATATACAGACATTTTAAATTCAATGCATAAGCATTCAATGTATTTTAATATTATTTTTTAAACAACAAAAGAAATGTCAAATTCTATGTGCATAAAACTGTAAGAACAACTGTTCTTTTTCCCACCGGATTTGTGAATTCCAAGTTTGTAATACTTGGATCCAAATGTGATTCCTTAATATAAATTGACCTCTGGTATGGAAAAAATATAAACTGACCTCTGGTCCAGAGGCCTGAAGGCAAAAATGCTTTGATATAGTCCTTGTGAAAATGGTACCCATTTAAATAGAGTGCTATTTAACAGATGGACACATTATTCTCATCAATCCTTTTCTTCTCTTTAAATGCAAGCAAAATAAAAGTATCCTGACTTCAAAAATAAAATATTAACAAAAAAAACTTTAACTCGCATATTTAGTCTTTGTTTCCAAAAGTCATTTTATTCCTAATGTTACACATTTCCAGAGTCTGAAGAACCATGCTTTAAAAACAGAACATATGGCTATTGATTGGAAGGTAAATCACTGCTATTTTCTTTGAAGAAGAAAAAGAAAGCCTGGCACTTTCTTTGTGCTTCATAATTATATATCTGGAGGCTTTGCAAGTTAATAATGTGGAGGAAAACGAAAGGTATAGCCTGACTCTAAGTTCAGGATGCAACCAGGTCATGACACAGATAGCCATGGAATGAGAATGCAAAAACACCCCATTTGTCCGCATGCCCAAACGTGCTTATTTCTTTCAGCACAAAGCAAGGACAATTGCCAGTCCAGCTGATACTTCACAGAGTAGCCCCATAATGCATTTCCTGAAAACAATTGAACCTTACATTTAGAAACCCTAACCTAAATATTAAAACAGAGATTTGAATCTGAAAAAAAAACATAAAATAAACCTGAGTTCGATGGAGAAGGTACTATGAAACTATTCAACCATCAGCCAATATTTAAATATAATAAAGCACAAGTTTATTTTTACAAAATAGATACATACATAACAAAGCATAAATGATTCAGAGGCACAAAATATAAATAAAGTTTAATCTTAAATTTACTCCTTATTCATTAATTTAAACAATTGTTTATATTTACCTTATTGTACTTCAGCTAAGATATTTAGCACAAGGTAAATGTGAGGTAGGGCAGAGAAGATAGACAGGAATATCAGTTGTTCCAGGGTTGTAGCCAAAGTTGTCTAGACTTGAGATAATTAATAATCCTTCCTTAGGAATAAACGTTCCTAGGGATTATTTATCTGACATATTTATTTTCTTTTATATAACTCATATTATTTTCACGAAAATGTATTTTTTTTGTCCTTAAAATCAAGTTTTGCCCTTATTTCTTTAAATTGCCTCAGACAAAATACAGTGTTACAGCTACAAATACTTGTAGCTTTCTTCAATTTCAAGAAATGGAATTTAAATTATTACCATCAAATCTAGCCCAGTTTAATTAATTTATTAAATAAGCTGTTGAATTTCAATACTGGTTTGTTTCATAGAATATAACTGGAAAGAAATTATCCCTCCTAGGTGTTCATATGGCCATCCAAGCCTTATCTTTACCCCATCCCCACGCCCCACTTCATTCCTTGCATTTATCATCAGTTTTATGGGAACACAGAGATAAGCAAAAGCAAGCATTTCTGGAGAAAATGTTGATTTGCCCTGAGGGAAAGTGATCTGTGATATCCTGGTCTAGCCAGTAAATCAAATATTACTTAGGTACTGAACTCATTTCCTAATGACCTGGTGGAATTATAAAGATGCAGCCTGATTTTTTTAAACAAGGTTTTTGTATGGATGGGACTACATGGGCTAATTTCTGGAAAATAGAAATTGAATTTTATCGATTTCTGCTCTAGTTTGATAACTCTAGTCACAATTTTCAAGTTCAGCTATGAATCTACTTAATTGTAGAACCATTTAGCTTATACTTTAACTAGTTTGCTAATCAGAATTTCGCAATATCCTTGGTAAAATTTTTATATTTTATATGCAATTTTCCCGTAATCTAAGAAAATATCTAATTAAAAATGAAATGATTTTGTTCTGTCAAGATTTGACAGAGCAAATCCATATGGATATGTGGTACCTGTTAAATTGACTATTAGATGGTTAGCACTTTCTAGGAAATGTCTTTCCTTAATAAAGACTGCAAACTCTTTATATCTGCACGAAAACCAGTGTGGTTTCTTACCTAAAAGACATCTAAAAGATAATGTAGGAGTAATTTTAAATATAATTAAATTTTTAAAACAATGTAGCAACAGATATATTGCATTAATCTTTCTGGATAAAGAAAAAGCAATTGGCAACTTGAACTGGACCTTTAAGGTAATGGAAAAGATGGGTTTTGGATTGGGCTTTATACAGGGTCTGAAGTCTATGCATTCCAAAAAGCTTGGATCATGGTGAATAGAGATTTTACAAAACCATGTGAAATCCAGAAGGGAACAAGACAGGGGTATTCTTTATCCCTTTTATTGTTTATTCTAGTGTTGGAACTGTTAAATAGAGATATTCGACAGTATAACACAGCTAAAAGACTATGATTTAAAGTGCATAATTACAAATTACGTGTGTTTGCTGACGATTTGGTATTAAGCAATCGATTCCATGTATATGGTGGAATTATAAAAGGGGATTTTTGTTTGATAAAGTGCCACTTTGGTTATCATCTCATGAAGCATTACATAGAACCAGGATAATATTGGAATGTAAATGGACGACATATCAAGACTTATTGAGGTTTGAAAAAGAGGGATTTAACATAAAGATGAGAAAGCAGTAAGTGAAGGATTTGGTTATGTTTGGTTTAATTATTATAGAATTTTTGAAAGATTTAAATTTGATTTAAAAAGTTTTGTTCTACAGGAATTAAATTTGGACTGAACATTATGTTCTGGATATGACCACTTGATTTCTAAAGTATATAAAATGTTACTCAAGATGAATCTAGAAGATGAATACATTAAAGAGTGTATGGTAAAATGGGCAAAAAATGGTTATAATATCATGCTAGATAAATGGGAGAATATATGGATGAATGGGCTAAATAAAATGATGTACCATTGACCCCAGATAGACTAACATGAATATATAAAGGGATTTCTAATAAGTCAAAATCCAAGTTCATTTTATCATATGTAGGTCTTACAAATATGTGAAAACATACTGGATAAAAATAACAATGAAAATGTAAAAATATTTAAGATACAAATATTAATGAAACTTGAAGCTTTTCTTTTAGACAAGCCAAATGTTTTGTATATTAGTCTCATTCAAGTTGAAAATTGATTTCCCCCACAACTGAAAAGCCAGTAGGCCAGAGATGGGGAACCTTTTATGGCTCACTCAGGAATTCTGGGAATTGAAGTCCATAAGTGATAAAAGAGCCAAGTTTCCCTACCCCTGGACTAGACAGTTTTATAAGAGACTGGAAACTGTGGGCTTTCTGCATGCTAAATATAATACAGATGGTTGACATAGGGATTTGAAGATTAGTGTAATGTTTAGCTTAATCTGTTGACTTTTTTTTCGTGTGTGTGTGTGTGTGTGTGTGTTCATCTATGAATATTGGGCAAGCCACATTATAGTTACAAAATATTTTGTTATTTAAATATAAAAAGAACAAATAATAAAATTAGCTGGTGATACCTTCAATCAGTTTTATTTAGCATATGAAGTAGAAAAATTTAACCACAGTAATAAAGTCATGAATGCCTGAAAGTTAAAAAAAAAAAAAAACAGAAGTAAAATTGATCAGAATGACTGGAAAATTTGCTTAAATTTGGAGCTATTAACGCCAGTATAAATACTTTTCATTTTCAAAAAAGAAATGTGTATTGTCCTAAGTTGCATTTCAAATGAGGCCTATTTCTTTCTGCACTAGTACAGTTTAGCCTTTTCAATAAAGAATGGAAACCATTGTTGCTATGTTTGTATAAAGGCCCAGTCCCACTGGTCAACAGACGCAAAACATATGCATAAAGGACACAGCGGATGAGCAAAATTTCCGGGGTGCTCCATCCGTTGTCATCCGCTCCAAAAAGTGGCGAAAATTTGCATAAACAGAACGGAAAAGAACGGATGCGGGTAGTATGTAGTGGGGATGTTAAACGGATGTTCATAGGAAGCCTAGCGGATGAAAGTGGATGGAAGCGGGTGACACATCCGAAGGGGTTCTGGGGAAGAATTTTGAAGCGGACGCAAAGCGGAAGGGGCGGATACATAGCAGCTGAACCGGATGCATCACGGACGCCTATAGGAAACAAAGCGGATGCCGCACGGATGTATATCGGATGCAAAGCGTTCACTGCGCATGGGGGGAGTATGAATTGCGTCAGCTCCGCGGATATAAAAGGATGCAGCACGCATGCAGTCAGCATACAGGGGAAAGACGTGCTGCCACATATATCTAGCAGGAACACCATGGTTCGTCAGTCAGGCAAGAAGAGGAAGCCGGTGCCTACTCGTTCTAGCCCTGGCAAGGACAGAACCAGCACCCCACCCCCTGGCACTGACTCTGAAGCTGCTGCTGCTGTGGTGGACCAGCCCCAAGGCCCTCAAAGCCCTGCTGCTGAAGGCCCTGCTGCTCAAGCCCCTGAACGCCCTGCTGCTCAAGCCCCTGAACGCCCTGCTGCTCAAGCCCCTGAAGGCCCTGCCAGAGGGAGGAAGAGACAAGGGAAGGAGAAGGGAGAGAGGAAACAGTACACCATTTCCGAGAAGCATGAGGATGAGGTGCTGGAATGGCTGAGGGAGAACGAGTACCTCTGGAGAAAGGTCCACAGACTCTATTGTGACACCAAGAAGAAGCAGGCAGCTTGGAGAGACAAGGCAGAGAGCCTGGGCTACACTGCAGATGTACTCCTGGGAGGATGGAAGCACATGTACACCTGGTATGGCAGGCTGCATCTTAAGAAATCTGGGCAGGCTCAAGAAATCCGCTGTCAAGCTCACTGACCGGGAGATGTACGTCATGGCCAAGTGCAATTTCCTAGAGGGTGAGATCTGCCACCGAGGAGCAGCCCCTTTGAGACCCCTCTCCCTCAGACAGCCCACAGACAGCCAGTCCTCTTCCAGCCAGGAGCCAGCTACCCTGTCCAGGCAGGTGTCTTCAGAGGGCCCCACGGCAGAGACCCCCTGACAGCTGCACTCCCCATGCTGACAGACTTGGAGGATCCCGTGGAGGATGATGCCCTGCTGTCACAAATGGAGGAAGAAGCAGCAGCTACCAGAGGCCAACCCACTCCCACTCCCACCCCCAGCTCCAGAGGATGCAGGCAGAGAGGCAGACTGGAGGGCCAGCACCACAGTGTGCTGTTGTAGATCAGGGACACAATGAAGACCAGCACAGAACTTCTCTCTCAGCTGGTCCACTTGGACAGAGCATCCTCGGGCCAGAACACCTTCATCACCTATGTGAGCCAGACCCTGAGGGACCTGCCCGAGACCCAGTACCAGGTGATGAAGCAGAAGATCACAGCACTTCTACACAACCCTTAAGGCCCAGCTGAAGCTGCTTCTACCCAGTCCAGGTCTGCTCCTCCACCCCAGGCGATGTCACAGCCCTTCCACAGCTTTCACCAGCCCCTCACCGACCAAGGCTACAACTACCAGGACTTCCCACAGCAAAAACAGAACTTCTCAGTCCAGGCCCAGGTTCATCGCACGCCACAGACGCCACTCCTCACTCAGCTGCAGACCAGACAGCCCCACTACACTCCTCCTTCCTCCACCCCACAGCCAAGCCTGTCAATGACAATCTGTCATCAGTATTGGGCCTGACATCTCAAGTCCTTGATGAAGGGCCTCTCAACCTCACGGGACTGAGTCAGCTCTCGGACAGCTTCCTGAACACACCATCCCCTTTGTACTCTTGGGGCCAAGCACCCCAATGGTGCCTCAGACCAGCACTCAAGCCACAGCCACCTCCACAGTCTCTGCCCATTTAACAGCTGAGACCATGGACATGACTCAGAGTGACTGAGAATAGTGTCAGAGACTGAGTTGTTTACTTGTTAAGTTTATCTTTGCTTAAGACACTTTACTTGGTTCATTTTGCTTTTTTAATAAAGTCATAAAGTTTACCTAAGAAAGTTAATAAAGGTTATCTTTGCTTAACACACTTAATTCAGTTTACTTGGTTCATTTTGCTTATTTAATAAAGTCATAAAGTTAAGAAAGTTAATAAAGGTTGTCTTTGCTTGAGACACTTGTTTCATTTTTTTACCTTTATAAAGTGTTGGTGAAAACTTTTTAAAAATGGTTAATTTAAATGGTGCATTTAAAAAATGCACATAAAAGCCTTTGCATGCTTGTGGGATAGATAAGGATAGTTGTGGGATAGATAAACCTCCAGTGCAACCATAGTGGGACTGTATGGTCCACTATCCCAGCGATCCAGATGATTTTCTCCCCCTTTTTATAGAAAATATTGGTTGTCCGCTATGGGGCCTTCTACATACTCTAGACATACTGCAGACATTCTAAATATACGAGATACATCCCAGATACAAACATTTTGTCCATTTTTAATACTTTATATACGAGATGCATATGCTTACATCCTTTCTATTTCCATGCTACTAACGTTGTGTAGAGGTTCCGTGTACCTTTTGTTTCCTCCCTCTTTCCGTTTTCAGCTGCAGCGGATGTGAGTTGCGAGGATGCCCAGAGGATGCAGAGAGGATATAGCGGACGTTTAACGGATGATAACGGACATAGAATGTTTGTTGCCCATATATGTCGCGGATGTACATCGTACGCAGCGGAAAGTTCATCTGTTCACAAAGTTTTGTGCAGCTCAAAACTTCTTGTGTGGATGAAATCTCAGTGGATGGATGCTCAACGGATAGAGCGTATGAAACACGTATAAAGTGAGTACACAACGGATGCGTAGTGTTTTCCAATGGATGGCATTTTTTAAAACATTTTACATCCTCTTTGCATCCGTAAGTGCAGTGGGACCGGGCTTTAGCCACTGTTTTTCATTGCTCCTCACCTTTCAAGAACTTGAACCATTGACAAGAATTCTATAAAACCTTATTTCATTCTGATGGAGATTTTATTTGGACATATTTATTTATATCTTAAATTTCCTTTCCATAAATATCACCATAGTGTTCTAAGTATAATTTTAATAACAATAAAATGCTTTTGTTCAGAAACTCTACTTTTATTATGAATGAATGAGCATTGACATCATAGCTGATCAGGGCCACATTCCTGAAAGGATTAATTTAGTTTGTATCTGGATTTCATTCTTAATATTATGGAAATACCATATTACATGTATATGCACATGCTCAATTGTATTGTCAAACAATATTCATCAAAATGCATCCTAATAATAAAGCTGAAGTAGTGCATTTGCGACGATCATTTAAGTAATGTAAGGTGAGGTTTTTATTGGTAGTACATTTCATTTCTTGTTCCCAGCTTATGCAGAAATTAATATATGTGGACCCTGGCATTATGGTATATCTATATGTTGACTTATGCAGTGCTAATTATTACATGTATCCCATATTAATTTGTTCAAAAAGTTGTCAGAGTGAAAAAAAGATTAACATTCCAAATAACAGTTACTTGATAAAATAACTTATTTCAGTTAAGACTGCTATAAAGCACTTAGTATATAACATTTTATTTCAATAAACCTTTCAAATCTTTTCCAGTTTTATTCCAGTTAATATGATAAATTATGCCACCTGTAAGATCATTAAGGCATTTGGAAAGATAAAAGGAATGCTTGAAAACATCACCACTTTACTATTTATCTTTTCAGCCACCTGTTCTTTTTCATAAACTAATAAATTCTATAAAAGCTTACGTCATTCTGATGGAGATTTTATTTGGACATATTTATTTATATCTTAAATTGCCTTTCCATAAATATCATTATAATGTTGTAAGTATAATTTTAATGACAATAAAATGAATAAAAAGAACTCCTTGAGAACTAAATTATTTCAAAGCAATTGACCCACCAAGGAACAACGTAACAGCAGTGGAGATTTTTCTTATTTATCTCTTAGTGTACTACTGGGTTCCACCATGAAAACGGAAAACAAATAGGTTTAGCAGTCATGAAATCTCAGAATCTTGTACTGAATAAATAACAGCCAATAGCACTTAAATGTAAGGAGAGACACCATTTGAAAAGAAGGAAAACAATTTCATGAAATAAAATATCCTTTTGAAATAAAAGTATTATTATTGCCTAATAATTTTTGTTTCATTCATGCTGGTCAACAGTGCCATGATCCATCTTTTTTCACTAATACAATCAGGGAAACCAAGAAAAATATGACTTCCCACTTCAAAATTCTGGATTCAGCAATGTTCCACACCAACATCACTAGGAAATTTTATAAATGGATGGATTTAAAAAAAAATATTAAAAATATTGCAATCTTGTCAGAATAACATCATATGAAACACTGTTTAAGCAACTGTTTAGTTGAAGAGAGAAAGAAAGGAGGGAGGGAGGGAGGGAGGAAAGAAGGAAGGAAGGAAGGAAGGAAAACCTTTAAGCATGGCAGACCACAAAAATTCACTGAAACTAATCTACTCCAGGTCTGAAATAACAGGAAAGAAACATTTGAATTACATTGGGAAGTCACTTGAAAGAGGTTGCATATAAGGTCAAGTGATTTCTACAACACTCCAATAGAAGGGCTTCTAAAAATAATAAAATAAAATGAGAACACTTTGATCCTCTTTTTTTTTCTCCGTACAGTGTCCTGTGTTTCTGCTCATGGCCCCTCTGGATCCAAATGTTATCTCTTTAACACTATTAACTGTATATCAGGTTTTGGAGAGACTTTGGAGATCTTCTAGTCCACCTCCCTGCTTAAACAGGAGAAAACTGCATTATTCCAGACAAATGATTGTTCTCTCTCTTCTTTAAAATCATCAGTGATAGAGCACCTACAACTTCTGGAGGCATTACTCTAATTTTTCTCACTGTCAAGAAATTTTGCCTTAGTTCTAGGTTGGTTCTCTTCTTGATTATTTTCCATCTACTGTTTCTTGTCCTGTACTCAGGTGCTTTGAAGAATAGTCAGCCCCTCCTTTCTGTGGCAGCCCCTCAAATATTGGAAGACTCCTCTCAAGTCACTCCCATCTTTCTCTTTGTTAGATTAGATATACCCACTTCCTATGACCGTTCATCAGGTTTTATTTTAAATTCTAATTATCTGGTTTTTCTGGAGGCTCAGCATCTTTTGGATCATCTTGGATCATGATGACTAAAACTGCACACAGTATTCCAACCAGTATAAAGAAAAACCAAGGATATAGGATATATTAAGTCTTTCCTGATATGATAAAGCAATATGACATGTTTTCTGGACAATGTTTTTCTGTGTAGTGAGTTTTGAGTTATATATCACAATGTCTTGACAAGATGGTGGAAGAGTCTATGAGGTTAATTATAAATCACTTTGACAAGAGGCACCACCAATGCCACTGAATCTAAATTCCTGGAAACTAGTTCTGTATAAGATCTTTTTTTCCGTACACTGTATTGAAAAAGCAGGTAAAGAATTCAGTTAGCTGTGTTTCATAGCATATGACAACACAAATATATGTCAGAAAATCTTTGCATATGAAGCACACTGCCTAGAAATTCATGAAATATGAATCCAAAGCAGTATATTCAGCTATATGACATTCATCCAGCAAAGTTGCCAAATATCTTTGCAATTAAAAGAGTCCATATCAGGCATAATGGTGAGTAGGAAAACAATCACCATGTGTAATGTAAATTCCAATTATAAGCATAGCCTATAATTAAGGCTTATCCAGCTGCTGCTATATCTAAAAAGTTTCCAATGTGTGATTTAGAAGAGATAAATAGAGGAAGTGTGTTTGATCTTTCTACAGCAAAGCATGAGAATAGAAAATGAGATTACAGAAGTCAGAAATAGGAAAGGTAAAATGTATATGATTACATGTTTGCTGCATTACCCTTCCAAGTTCAGATATCCAAGACATCATTCTGAATTATAAAATACAAATTTGCAAACTAAAACAAATTAACCATAACATTCCAACAAAGGATAAAGCCCATGTCACACTGCCCAACAGATGCAAAAAGGACACAGCGGACGAGCAAAATGTTCCATCCGTTGTTATCCGCTCTCAAAAGGGGCAAAAATTTGCATAACCGGAGCGGATAACACGGACGCGGGGAGGACGCAGGACGGATGCAAAGCGGATGCGGAACGGAAGCCCAGCGGATGGAAGCGGATGAGAGCGGATGCCACATCCGCAAGGCTTCCGGGGGGTCTCAGCAAAGCGGACACGGAATGGATACAGCGGATGCAGAGCGGACGCCGAACGGATGAAGCGGATGCAGAGCGGAAGCCTAGCGGATGCACAGCGGAAACCTAATGGATGCCTGGAGTTAATTGCGCATGCGGGGAGGATGCATTGCGTCAGCCCCGCGGATATAACAGAAGCAGCTTGGAAGCAGGTCGCCATTGAGAGGAAAAACCTGCTGCCGGACACATCGACTGCCTTGCCTGCCCTGCCGGCATGTCTGCCTGCCAGCCTTGCTGCCAGCCTCCCTGCCAGCCTTGCCGCCAGCCTCCCTGCCAGCCTTGCTGCCAGCCGGTCTGCCTGCCAGCCTTGCTGCCTGCCTTCCTGCCAGCCTTGGTTCCTGCCAGCCTCCCTGCCAGCCAGCAACCCCACAACCATGTGGAAGCACAGCATGCCTCAGCCATCTGCTGCCAGCCCTGACAAGAGGGACAGGGCTACCATCCCTCCCCCTGGCCCTCACTCTGGTTCTGCTGGGGCTTCTGCAGCAGGGGCTCGCTCTTCTGGGGTGGGGCTTCTGCTGCTTCTGCTTCTGGAGAGCTGATGACAAGCACTCCAGCACCAGCCACCTCCACAGCACCTGCACCCTTCACCCCTGAGACTGAGCGACCAAGAGGAGTGCCAGAGACTCTTTTTTGTTGCATAGCTTGTTGTTAATAAAGTCTATTTATGATTCACACACTTGCTTCATTTCTTTTTTTTTTTAATAAAGTCTTGGTGGAAACTTTTAGAAATGGTTTAAGCCTTTGCATGCTTGTGGGATGGGTAAGGATAGCTTTGGCATGGGTTAGGATACCTGTGGAATGGGTAATAGCTGTGGGATGGGTTAGGATAGCAGTGGGATAGATAAACCTCCAGTGCAAGCATAGTGGGACTGTATGGTCCACCCTCCCAGGTGCCACACCTATGGCCCTTTATTATCAATAACGATATAATCAATCATCCACACATGTCAACATAAACACAACTCTTTATTAAACGCCCTGTTCATTGTAGGCCAACCAAACATACATGGCCCAATCTCATCCGTGTGATGAGACAGGCTGAAGGAAGCATCCATTAAGCATTTACCATCCTGTCTTGCCACTCCACTGCTCCAGCTGGGGAGTTGCACCAATGTTTCAGGAGGTTGCGCTGCTTCTTCGCCTCACGTGAGGCTCTGTTGGGACCTTGCACATCCTCAGTGTCGATCAGGTTTTGCCCTTGCCTCCATTCCCCAGGCTCCATGTCCCCCTTGCCTTGTTCATGGTCCACAAGCCTGTTCTGCAAGACTGGGTAGCGCATGAGATTGTGCAGGATGCAGCAAGCTTCCACGATCCTCCTCATGGTCTCTGGGCTATGCTGCATGTTGGTGAGAAGTACCTGGAACCTGTTGGCCAGGATGCCAAAGGTGTTCTCCACCACCTGCCTTGCCCTGAACAGCCTGTAGTTGAAGATCCTCTCTTCACGGGTGAGGTATTTGGAGGTGTAGGGCTTCATGAGGTAGGTTGTGAGGGAGAAGGCGTCATCCCCCACGATGAAGTAGGGCACATCTTGTCGTTGGGCAGCGGGTCTGGATCTGGGAAGCCCACCATGAGGTTGCTTTCCAGCCCCTCCTTGAGGTGACTGGCGTTGTATACCTGGGCATTTGAAGATGGGCCATTGCCTGAAGCATCGATGTACATGAACTTGTAGTCAGCATCGACCATGGCGAAGAGGATGATGCTGAAGTAGCCCTTGTAGTTGTGATAAGTGGACCCCGACTTGGCTGGCGCTTTGCAGGCCACATGCTTGCCATCGATGGCTCCAACGGTGTGGGGGAAGTTCCACCTCTGATACCACTCCTCTGCAACTTTTTTCCATCCTTCCTCAGTGGAGGGGCACTGGAGGAGCTCCTCCTTGTATTCTTCGATGATGGCCTGTACCACTTCTCTGACAACAAAGCTGATGGTGCTGGGTGGCACCCTCCAGCCATACTGCATGCTCCTGTAGGTGGTCCCTGAGGCCAGGTGGCGCAGAGTCAGTGCCACCTTGAGCCCAGGGTCCAGGCTGGGCGGGAAGTTGGTGCTTGTCTTGGTCAACCTGGGTGTCAGGCGCTGCACAACTTCGTCAAACATGGCTGGAGGCATCCTCATGAAGTTCTGGAACGCCCGAGTGTCTTCGCTCCTGAGCTCCATCATCAGCTTGTTGTACAGTCCATCCTCTGCTCTTCTGGCGAACCATCTTTGGACCCAGACTTTTTTTGGGTGCCTCCTTTTCTTCCCGTAGTAGAGTTCACAGAGCCTGTAGATGGTTTCGCACTGTTACAGAAGGATGGTGGCTGCCGAAAGGACTCTGTCACAATCCACAGTGGACATGACTGGATGCTGTGGAAGAGGAAGAGTCAGATGAAGGCTGCAGAGGTCTGCACCGCTGGGTTGCTGTTCTGAAAGTGAGATGCAGGCGAGTTGCTCCCCCTTTTTATAGGCAGTATAGGTTTTCCACTAGGCATCCTCTAGGCATCCTCTAGGCATCCTCTAGACATCCTTAATATCTGAGATAGGTCCCCTCTGCGAACGTTTTTTCTGCTTTAAACACTTTTGTTTCCGTTCTGCATCCGCTAGGCATCGTTCTGCATCCGTTCTGCATCCGTTCCGCTTCCTCCCTGCGTCCGGGCGGATGCGAGTTGCGCGGATGCGTAGCGGATGCCTAGCGGATATAGCGGATGCGTAACGGATTCAGAACTGATGCCTAGCGGATGCCTAGCGGATGCAGAATGGACGAACTGGATACATTTTCCGCGCAAAAGTTTTAGGCAGCCCAAAACTTTCAGAGCGGATGAAACGTCAATAAACGGATGCTGGACGGATAGATAGGAAGCCAAACGGAGGCAGTGAGTATATCGCATTAACCAACGGATGGCAAGGTTTTTTGTCCATTTTACATCCTCTTTGCATCCGTTGGTTCAGTGTGACATGGGCTTAAGAGAGAAAGCAAAATGAAATTAGAAAATGACTTTTGAAGTATTACATGGTAGTTTGAATTTAGCACTTGAACATTCTTTTTGCAGATTATAAGTGGCTGTGGCTTTCGGGGGTGGGGAGAAGTAGGATAACTTTTAAAATATGAGGTATCATTCCATCTAAAGCTGATTTTCACCATCCATTCATTTTAGGAAAGAAAGTATGTTATAAATAATCTCTTGTGATAAGACTAAAATGTAAACATTTTCCCGACCTGGTTGCTTAGATTCTTACCCTGGATTATTTTCCAAAGTCTACTTTACAAAATGTGTACTGATTTGATCAATTATAAGAAGACGCTGGTGTATAATACATAACACAGGAGACAAAGATGCTTTTGAAATGGTTCAAAGTGCTAAGGCAAATCTGCTAAAAAGATCGGTTTATAGAAACAGATAACAGAAAAGCAGAGTTGGAAGAGACCTTGCAGGTCATCTAGTTTTTACTTTTGATATGTATTGACAAATTGGTTGCTAGTTTCCGGGAGGTGATATGTGATAAGGAATCAAGAAACTTTAAACCTTGGGGTGCTTCTTGCTGATTAGTAAAGCAAACCTTGGTTTATGTAAATATCAGACTGGCAACAAGAAAAAAAAAAGGAGGGACTTTACAAATTTAACCAAAGGACAGTGAATTGCTGTTTTCTGGACACTACATTTTTGACCTTTCAGAATTTAATTCAATATGCAGGTAAAATGCTCCTGTTTTGTTGTGTCACTGGGAATTAAATCACATTTAGTTTTCTTTTTTTGTTTTTGGATTTTGATTATATAGATGCCCTGCTTTGAGAATGGCTTTTAGAAAGTAAATTAAACCATTCATGTGTGAAATAAGGCCAGTATAAAGTTTTATTCATAAAATCCAAAGCATATTTTCTGATGCAGAATAAAAATAAATAAAAAAGGACTGCAGCAAAGATTAGTTGTTATTTAGTCTGCCAATCTATTGAGCCAAATTTTGATAAAATAAAAGTTTGCATCAAAGGCAGGCTTTTTTGATTGATATCAGCAAGCTGCCTTTTGAGCATGTGCTATCCAAATTATTGCTTGATATCTTCAAAATGTTTCAAGCATATTGAAATTCATACAATATTATTTTAAAAACAGAGCTACTTGATATGTAGTTTATTCACATTAATCCAATGGGTGTTACATCTAAAGAAGTCTGCAAATAATTTCAACTTTTGTTTAAAAAAATCTCAGCTTTTCCTACACTTAAATGAAGATCAAAACAAACCATTCTGTGCTTCTATAAAATATATAAACACACATACTGTATATTTATAATTTGTGTTTGTGGAACTGGTATGTGAAAACATTTTGGCCTTTGTCCATTTCATGGCAAATGTATATATTTTTCTGTTATTATTTGAATTAGTTAAATAAAACAGAAATAATAGCCACCAAAAACCAAGTATACTTCATTCCAAGGATTCCTAAGTCTATTCTGTATGAATTCTGTTCTGTAGGCTGGCTAAGAACTTTCCACCTCATATACTGTATAATGAGGTACTACAAGAATATTATTGGTGACTCCAAATCAAGAATGGCCATTTTTCTATGTCTTTGTCTGGCAGAGAAGCCTGAATCCTGGAGAAATGCTGCGTGCATTATATGTCAGTCATAACATAAATGCTATTATTCGGAATACAGCAGCTTCTCATCTTATATCCTCTGCATGTTGTATTAAGGTTTTTTTTTCTTTAAGATAATTTCAGTCAATGGGATAACTGACATATCTAACATGGATGTTGTTTTATATAGATTTTTATTAATGTTTGGCATCTATGGCAAATTTAAACATAGAATATTGCAAATTTTATTTATCTGTATCCTACCTTTATTATTATTTACAAATAACTGAAGGTGTGACCATATCCAACACACTTCCTTCCTTCTATTTGGCCCACAACAACCCTGTGAATTGGGTTGGGATGAGAGTCGCTGGCCCAAAGTCACCCAGCTGGCTGTCATGGCTAAGGCAGGACTAGAAATCAGTCTCTTGCTTTCTAGCCTAGTGCTTTAACCACTATAACAAATTGGCTTCTCCTGTCAGAAAACCATAACTTAAGATGGCACCATATGTTAAGACAAACAGAAGCACTTCCTTATTTGGCAAAACTTTTACGCAGACTTACTTAAATCATGCTAAGTAGTGAGATCCAATCAATATTTCATGAGAGGAAACTCATGGCAAATCAGGCTGACATTAACTACTTTTATTCTCACATAACATACATTAAGATGGCAAAAGTTTGTGAGGATAAATCATATTCTCAAAAAGAGTATTTCTTTTTGAAAATGTGATTTTAAAATTTTCTATTTTAATCTTCTATTATACTATTCCTTTAAATCATAGCCTCGTTTTATCAATCTGCAAAACAGGAACAACTATTATCAACTAATGCACAAGATTGTTCCTATATTATCGTTTCCTGATAAAAATCTTGGGATTCTGTGCATTTTAAGACATTTATTATATCCCGGAGTCATAAAAACGAATGAGATAAATATGGTGCAGCACACTCAGTTTCTCAAAGGAAGCTTCCCTTCCCCCCTTCCACTTTATTTCAGCAACAAAGAAATTGGAGAGCTGAGAGAAATACACTCCATGCTCATCTAAAATTAGAGAGGGTGGGGCAGCAGGCAAGTATTATAGGGAGCCAAATAAATCCTCACTATATTTAACTTACAGTAGGTAGGAGCTATATTCTCAATTATCTGTGACAGAGCAAGGGCACACAGAGTAAGACCAGCATCTGGTTTCATAGGACTTTAGCAAACATATCACTGAGATAATGTAAAACAGTGCTTGGCAAGAATCTGTAGTATGCTGCTAAAGGCCAACAGGGCCATGTGTAAAGCCCGATAAAAATAAAAGCACTGAGGCTGAGAGCTGCCAGAAGAGAATATGTAAAGCACAAGCTTTCATTTGCTGTGTTATCTTTCCAAGATTCTCCCTCAGTTCTCTCTCTCCTGTTTTCAGACAGGAAGAAATAGCACTGGGATTAAAAGGACGGTAACACACCAAACAGCTGCAAGCAAGCAAGCATCCTAGTGAACAGTCTGTTGTTCAAAGCACACACATATTACTTTTTATCATGTTACATATTTTATTCTTTTTCATGCTAGCTGTTCTTTGGTTGTTGGGATAACAAAGTTTCCTATTATTTCTTGAAAAGCACCATGAGTTAATGAGAATCATTTCCTTTAGAATCTATCTGTGAATTGTTCTGCAATTTTCTTTCCTAATTTCACCCCCATCAGCAGATGGGCACTGGATTAGGGTACAAGTGAGCAAGCCTCCGAGATGGTAATTATCAGATTTTGGAACAGTTTGCTAAGAGAGGGAATTTGCTTTTAATTATCCATTTCAGAGTGAGTTTCAAGAGTACTGCCATTGACTGTTGTTTTTAAAAATGTTTATTTTTGAACAATTGAGGTCACGGAGCCTCAAGAAAAGCCAATTTAGAATGAGGAGGGGGTGATGAGCAGGAACTTTACATCCACCATCGAATGTTTGCTTTGAGAGGGAGTTGTGCCTCTTCTTTCCAAAAGTAATTCACTTGCTTTTTCCCCTCACATACATCATCAACACAATAAGCAAATAGAACATATTCTTAACAACAATAGAATGCTCCAAGCTCTTATGAGAAGTTTCTTTTCTACTGTTAATCCATAAGGAATGGAATTGGAATTTTAGAGAGAATGTGAGATCCAATTATACAAAAGGTAGTAAGAAGAAGGAAGAAAAGAATAAATTTCAAAGGAAAGGAACTTGCACGGTCTACACACTCGGCTTAAAAGAATGTTATTTTAATGTGTCAATCATTTATTCAGTTAATGTGAATTCTGTTAGCATTTATTTACCTATTAGCATTCCTAACTCAGCATTGTCCAGACAATTGCCTGACCACCCTAAAAACATTCTTTTAACATAAGAGTTTTGATATACTTATTTTACATATGTGTGCAAATGTGTGTGTCATTATGTCATTAATGGATGTCATAAATTGTCATTATGAGCAATTCTGTATTTATAGTTTTTCTTATCTTCTTTGGGTAAAGAGTTTCTGTACTTTTTTTATCATCCCATCATATTAATAGGTAACTAAGTTCCACTGTTATTAAAAATAATCATTCATTTGGGGAAGGATCATTGTACTTAATAACGAATATGGTCCTTATTGCAACTGTCTAGTCATTACCCTGTTTTAATCAATTGTAAGGCAATTACACGCCTGAAGCTTATATGGAACTGATTAGATGAAGGAGATAACTGATGCTCTACTGATCAAAGGTGCAGAGTTACTTGGACATAAGCAAATAGGTACTGATTCTCCATAATGGAATGTAGAATTCCTTGTGGCCCAAGGAATTGTCCTCTCTTAGACATTGAAAAGTTCTTGCTTTGTGATAAATCGTCAGGTTGTTTGGTTAAAAGCTTGCAATCAAAGAAAACGTGTGTTTTCATACAGCTAAATACTGGGTTGTACATCTCAGAACAAAGAATGCAGATTATGCCTGAAAGAAAGAAGACTCCCTTCTTGGAAAGCAGCCAATGGAAAAAAAAGAGGCTGAGGTCTTTTTTGAATAATTAGCACTTTATGGAATCTCAGTGTACTACTCCAGCAAAGATGCTTATTTCAGTATGAAAATGATATTTCAGTATGATAATGCAATCTTAGCAGAATTGCCTCTTTCAAGCATCCTAGCCATAGAACTAAAGATCTCAGACAATATGCTGTTGAAATACACTCTGAAAATTTGTTTGGTGCATGCTAATAAAATTCCTCTTTATAGCTGCAAAATAAGATTGGGGCAGAGGCCTCCTAAATTGTTTGATTGTGTGAATATATATAGAGTTTTGAGAAGCACAGTGTGCTCACCATTGCCGTAAGATTTAAATAATTTGATCGTAATTTCTCCAATTCAGTTATATCCACACGATTCTGGTTAGCTTAAAACATAAAGCAAAAACATTTTTTTAATTCTCTTTATATCAGTTAGGATTATATCTTCAATGACCAGTTTAGCAATATTTGGGAAATTAAATCATAGTTGTGCTGTCCCAGCCAGTCTATGGGAATTGGATAGTTACTTAGGAATTGTGAGCTGTCCCCTTAAGGGAATGCATCATGGGAAATGTAGTTAAAGGTATCCTGGGAAATGTAGTTCATGTCACGTGGCTACATCTATAATCCTGATTGGTCACTAAATAGACCCTCTAGGTGTTGAGGGAGCTTTCCATCCATTTTTGCCTGCACTCATGGACTGATAACAGCTTTCTTTCTATCGCTAAGTGATGGGTTAGGAAATAACCATTTTTTACCTGCAAGGCTGATATACAAAGGATTGGTCATTATAGAAGAGTTTTGTCACAAATGTGAGTTATGAAGATACCTGATGTACTAATAAATGTATTTTGTTATGGATGTTTTGTGGAATTATCTATCTGCATCTGCATAGCCACAAATCCACCTCTGCGCCATGAGACAGGACAGAAAAATAGTCCTAATGCTATATAATTCTATAGGATATCTTTGAATTTTAGAATTCCAGTCTGAGAGTAATTCTCTTATGTTGACACAAATACCCAAGTAAGTTTCTGTTAAACAAGACCTAGGATCATAGTCACACAGCATTTCATAAAACCAACATCCTTAAATCTTTTCTACTGAGAACAATTGAGATTAAAAACTGGAAAATTAGCCTGTTTGATATGAGCTTCCTCTCATGAAATATTGATTGTATACATTACTATACTATTCCTTGCCTTTTTATCAGTAACAGGGTAGATCACATTACTTTGTATGATTTAAATAATGTTCCATAAAAGTTTTGCCATATAAAGAAGTGGTTATGTTTCGAGATCTAGAGATAATTTATCCCACACACTAACAAAAATTTGCCCTAACTGTGACTTTGAAATTCAGAGCTGACATGTCAGTACACCACCTTGGAATTAATTGGAAGCAGGCCAGCCAAAATTATCTTCTAAATACTAAGAGTATTGCATAATGTAAATATACTGTATGCTAATTGTGCATATAATTTTAAGTATGTTATATTGCATTAAAGAGTAGTTGTGTGTACTTTTAGCATGCTATAAACTGTTATATTACATATTACATATTGTAGCTGCATTTTTTCTTACCCAGTAGATTATCATGTAACAGGAGAGAACATAGGGTTCCCTTGGTTTTGAAGATTACACTTTCTGCAGCTAAGACTTGCAGAGAACAAACAGGCTGTGAATTCTATTGCCATGTTCTAATTCTTTGCCACTTGTCATTGTGAAAGTTTCAATTGACCTTCCATAGCTGCAGTGTCTTTCAAAGAATGCTTTTTTGTATGTAAATTGCAGGCAAAGGAATTTTGAAATTAAATCAAATCCAACAATTTACTAGAGCAGCTTAGAAAAGGTTTGCATTATCCTTATGTAAGACAATACAGTTGAATTTATGATCCACCTCCTACAAATATCTTCTATCCATGCACTGCTTCTAATCCAGTCAGCATTTCACTGGTAGAACAGAGATTGATATCACTTTCCAATGTCTGTTTCGCTGTTCTGTATTCTTCCCCCATTGCTTTGGGACATGCATAACACCACTAGAGATGACAGTCAGAACTGCAGAAATAATTCAGTGAGTCAGAAACCAAGTAATTAAATGACATCTTTCCTACTCCTGCAGTACTGTATCTTCCACTGAACTCCACTGGTGGAAGAAACACTCCCATTGTTGGAAGGAAACCAAATATCAACAGAGTCGCTATGTTACTAAGCTAAAATATGGTTACCTTATTTGTGGCCCAGTGTATTGTAGACATCCAGCCACTGTGATTTGCTGGAGCTTCATTGTTGTACAAACCAACAGCTGAGTTAATTTCATAATTATGGATTTAATAATGAATTATAAGTTGTGAAAACATAGTTGTGGAAATAATAAAATAAATAATAGACACCATTTGCTTAGCAGTATTTTTACAATTTTTTTTGGGGGGGGAAGTGAGCTTTATTTTGTATTTATAATTGCTCTTTTAATGCTGAATGATTTAAAAAGCATTATATTTCAATACAGATAGTCCTTGACTTAAAACAGCTCATTAGTGACCTTTCAAAGTTACACCAGCATGGAAAAAAGTGACTTATGACTATTTATCACAGTTAAGATCATTGCAGCATCCCCATGGTCATGTGATCAAAATTCAGACAGTTGGCAACTAACTCATATTTATGACGGTTGCAATGTCCCAGGGTCATATGATTATCTTTTGCAACATTCTGGCAAGCAAAGTCAATGGGGAAGCCAGATTCACTTAACAACCACATTATAACTTAACAAAATATTTACGTAAGAAATGTGGCAAGAAAATAGAACAAAACTTACTTAACAGATGTCTCATTTATCAACAGAACTGTTGTACTCAATTGTGCTGGTAAGTCGAGGACTACCTGTAATTATATGCATTTATTATCCATTCAAATGCAAGTATATGATTACAAATTACATGAAAAAAACAATTTCATTATACAACCTGAATTTCCTTAAGACTAAGTTAGTTTCAATCTCATAAAAATCTTCCTGCAATTTGTCCAACTTAAATAAAGAATCAAATATCTGCTTATATAGTAAATATCTCAATATATTCATAGCCATTTCAATCGGTCATCCTGATGCCTGTTTTTGATGAGACTGTGAATAAAGGATCATAGCGTGACGGGATGGTGCATTACCATAAATCAGGTTTTGTGAAAGATCTTTCTGTTCACATGGCCTGCAGTTCGTAATTACCATGATAATCTACTCTGAAATATCAGCTCTTTGATACATCAAAGGGACACCACAATAGACTACTCAACTTACTTACCACCTAAAGGTTAATTTGTGTACAACATGGTTTTCATAGTCAAAGTAATATTTACTAAGGTAATAGAAATCAATTTCACATTAACTGGAAATGGAGGGGAATAAACTCATTCATACATACATATATATTACATATATTATTCATGCTCAGCTAAAAATATAACCTAAAATGTTTTTATTGTTGCTGCTATAAAATTTGGTTTGTCAGAGAAAACTATAATCATAATCTTGCTATTTTTTTCAAGCATACTTTTAAAAATATAATCAAAATCCAATGAATTGCTAAAACGACAATAATTCTTTCATTTCCAAAATTTCAGATCAAGGACGATTTTCAAACAAACATCTTTCAGTACTTTGTTCAAATAATAGTGGTAATTTATTAAGAAACGTGCTTTGGAATGCTGAAGTTTATTCATGCTAATTGGCAATCCCTATAAATAAGAATTTATCCAATAAGTAAGCCATTCCTTTGTTGTATTTTAAGTTAATAAACCTTCAAGAGACTGCTTGGTCAAGCAAAAGTAAAACAATTATTATAAGTATTTAAATGCTTTGAATTTTTTTTAGCAATATGACAGAATAGTTTAGTTGTAACAGGAATTTCACAGGATACTCAGTAAATAAAATTAATATAAATGAGCAGTAGGTGAGAATTTTAATTTCTCTGCTGCTGAATTACTTCATGCAAAGTCATACAAATGAGAAATGGAAAGGGCATAGAAATAAATATAAATTTGTTCAGTAATTCATCTTATACAACTGACCAGCATCCCAGTTGGTTAGGTTTCCTTCATCTCAGTTGGTTAGGTTTCATCACATGTCATTTTGATGCAAAATCTCTTTAAGATTTTGATAATTCTTATGAGATCTTTAATGGGCAAGGATGGCCTTTTTAGCTCTCTTGGGGAAAGAGGCTTTAGGAGAGGCTCAGTGTAAATTATGTGCGTTCACCTGGCAAAGTCTTAATGCACCAATTTAATAAAGTAGCAAAAATCATGCCATGAAAATGAGTATTTTTTGAGTAATTTTGCTTTTCAGGAAGCAAAATTGTGGGCCACATGCATTTTACCCTCGACTTCTATGAATCAACAGAGTATGTAGTGACCCTTTGTAGGCTGTTGTATTGAGTTGTCAAAGAAGAATATATAGCTCAAAATTATGAGACAAGGGGGAACCTTATACAGCAACTGTAGGGCATTTATTGCCACAATATCTTATTACACAAAACATATAAATATTTTAGAACCCCATTCAGAAATTTCATTTCTAATCCTTTAATTGTTGCATTATTAAACTGATGAAGATTGAAATTTCTCTCATCTTTTATTTGGTATCTCAAGATGCAAAGATCTTAGTAGACAATACAAACTAAAAGTTTCTTTAAATCTTTGCAAAAGTATAAAATTAAATTCAATTTTTAAAATCTCTTACGAGCAACATTCAAACTTATCATCTGCTAGCTCCCAATTTCTCCCAGTTTCGAAATCACTATAATGGAAGTTGGGAAGCAACTACTCCAGCAATACTAGAAGTGGTAAAAAGGGATAGTGAGGGCACAAAGTACAAAAAATATAGGGAACCTGGAAATACCATGGATGGTAGATGAGCCAGTTTTGGGTGAGTACTGTATATATGTTGTTGCAATTATTATTAAACTTCAGCATTGGGTGGATGAAGTATTGTTTGTTTAACATAATTTCTTGACTTTTCTCATTTTTATTGTTGTGAGAGGTTAGTTTATAAATGTATAAATTAACTATATGGCCTAAGGAATGTACTTTTATTCCCATAAATCTTTCCGGCTTCTAAAAATCTTTTGAGACTTTAAACAGATGCACTGACAAATGCAATAGTACAAGGCACCTAAATTTGTTTCCAATATAACAGGGCTAATTCCCAAGTCAGTCTGCAGGATTGTAAAATTAGAGCATTTACATACTAGCAGGCCAATGATATATATATATATGATATATATATGATATATATATATGATATATATATATATATATATATATATATATATATATATATTTAATTTACAGATTCTGCACCACTGCAAAATGTATAATTAGCAAACACAAAAGTTTGCAGGAGGCCTAAACTTCCTCTCTAAAGCTGTACTTCCCACCCTTGCTTTAGTCAGACCACTTTATTTGCTTCTCAGTCAGGAAGACCTCCATACAAGCTTGGATCAGCAAAGGGCACCTGCCAGCCTGGTATATGTGATTCCTCTCAAAAGGAGGAATCTGTGAATTCCTAACATTAAAAGACAGCTTGTTTTTATCAGAATTGTCAGACTCTTATGAATTTGGCAAATATGTTGTCTTGTTATCCCCCCCCCCCCCAAAAAACATTCTTGATGAATGGATTTGACAATCCCCAGGGATTCTGATTCTGAAAGGAAAGAAACTGGTTGATGATCCTGGCAGCTTAAGACAGGGGTCCCCAACCACCGGGCCCCGGTCCGGTCCCGGTCCGTGGATCCTTTTGTACCGGGCCGCAAAGAATGAATATTCATGATTAAAATAGATATAAAAATATGTTTTTAGTCAAGAAATAGTTAAGAAGCCCTTTACTATTGGGGAAGAATTGATTTTGCCGGTCCTTGAAAAAGTGTTTCTGCGTGAAACTGGTCCCTGGTACGAAAAAGGTTGGGGACCCCTGGCCTCAAGTTATACTGCAGCATAATTCCCCTAATTCTGTCTGATCTAACGGAGGAAAAAGTTGGGTTCACCAAGGGGGGCAACACAACACATCCTGCCTGAATGAGAATGCAACCGAAGCCGAGCACATCCCTGATGACTTCCGAGAGGAGAGGAGAGGAGAGGAGAGAGACGGTGTTGCAGCAGCAGCAGCAGCAGCAGCAAAGCGTCTCGGAGTCGCCGTGCAAGAGAACATTTTTACCGCCTTTGCTGGACCGGGCCTCAGCTCCTCGTTGCTCTCTCACCCGCGGGAGCAAAGGCAGCGGCCGCCTGCAAAGCGACAGAAACGCCGTGTCACCCGAGCGCTGCTCTTTCGCGCCTTCAAAGCCGGTGTGCAATCTTTCCCCGGGGGGCGGGGGGGGACCGTCTTCCCTTGGCTGCAAACGGGATCCTGGCCTCGGAGCCATAAGCTCTGCCTCCCTTGCAAAGCCAGGTCGGAGGAGGAGGGTCGCCTCCCCCGCCGCCGCTCAGCGAATGGACGCTTCCCCGCGGCTCCGAGCCGAGGAGAAACGAAGCCTCGGTTCCTGGGTGGGCCGGGCAGGGGGAGGCAGTTCCTGGGCGGTGCGAGGGGCTGCCAGCTCCCACCCCGCTCCCCCTCCTCCCCTTCCCTCGAGTACCTGCGGCAGGCAGGGGCCGAGTCTCAAGAGAGCCCCGCTCCGGAGCAGCACAGAAGCCCGGCTCCGGCACCTGGTCGTCCGCCCTGCCGTCCCCGGGTCCCAAAGTCCGTCGGAACTCGCGCCCACCGCCCCACGCCGGGGGAGAGAGAGAAAGAAGCAGCGGGAGAGGCGGCATGGCCGAACCGCCGAGGCACCTTCGCCGCCGCCGGGCGCCCTCCGGGGCGGCGCTGCTCCTGCTGTCCCTTCTGGCTGCGCTCGGGACCACCCAGCCGCAGCCGGACTCAGCCGGGCCGTCGTTTCTCCGTCAGCCGGCGGAACCGGACGCTCTGGACGGGGCCGCCGCGGGGATCCTGGTGGCCAACCGCGGACTGCGCGTGCCTTTCGGCCGCTCCGTCTCCCTGGACCCCGCCCGCGACCTGGCGATCCGCGTGCAGCCGGGCGACAAGTGCAGCGTGACCGTCTTGGAGAGCGGGCCTGCGCCTCACCGCCCGGGGGCGCTCTCCCCACAACGCTTCCCCTGCGATTTCGGCCCCGGAGAGGTTACCTACACCCACTACGGGTCTCGCAGCCCCGGCCGCGACCGCCTCAGCCTCCAGCTCCGCTACGACTCCCCCGGTCGCACCTTCGTGGTGCCTTTCGCGCTGGAGGCCGAGGTCTTGTCGCAGCAGCTGCGCCTCCTCAGCCGCCACCTGCCGCTCGCCGTGGAGAAGCTGCGGGGCCTCAGCCAGCCCCTGGACGCCAAAGTGCTGGCCTTCGCCGAGGAGGGAGAAGCCGGCCGCCGCCACTGCCGCCTCACAGCCCTCCCTCACGCGCCCAGCAGCGGCAGCCACCTGCCTTCCTACGGGCGCTTGATCGACGCCCGCGGCCGCCCCCTGCCGCCGGGCTACAGCAACGAGTGCCGCCGCTTCCTGAGCGAGGGCATCCGCTACCAGCACACGGCTCCCACGCCCTCGCCCAACCGCGACCACATCCCGATGCGGGTGGAAGTGCTGGAGGACAGCGGCTCTCCCGACAGCCTAAGCCAGCAGGAATACTTTCAACTGGTGGTTCGGATCCGGGAGGGCGCTGAGAACACCCCCCCCAAGCCCAGCTTTGTGGCTTTGCTCATGATGGAGGTGGACCAGTTTGTGCTTACCGCCGTCACCCCTGACATGTTGGCAGCGGAGGACTCGGAGAGCCCCGCAGATCTGCTGCTATTTAATCTCACCTCTCTCTGGCTCAGTGCTGGAGGGCAGGAGGTGACAACTGGTTACTTGATAAGTACGGATGATCCTAGTCGGCCACTCACTTCTTTCACTCAGCGGGAGTTGAGGGAGCTGAAGATTGCCTACCAACCGCCTACAGTGGACTCAGACCATGAGCGCCTCTTCCAGCTTGAGATGGAGGTGTTGGACCCTGAGGGTGCCTCTTCAGACCCCTTTGCCTTCGTGGTGGTGGTGAAGCCTATGAACACTTTGGCTCCGGTGGCTGTCTTTAATCGAATTGCCGGCCCTCAGATGATGCTTTTTGAAGGCCAGTCAAGGCCGCTTTCTGACAATCTTGTAATCAGTGATGAGGACAACTTAGGCGAAGTGAAGATTTGGGTTACAAGAGGTCTAAAACATGGGGAACTGAGAGTTTTGGGTGCGTCTCCTGGTCGTCATTTTTTTACTGCAGCAGAGTTGGAAGCTGGACAGGTGATCTATCAGCATGATGGCAGTGAGCACAGTTTCAGTGATAACATTATCTTCCGCATGAAGGATGGACAACACCAGGTGGACTTTTTTTATCCAATTACAATTGCCCCTGATGATGATCAACCACCACTCCTTAATGCCAACACTGGCTTGGTCCTAAGTGAGCACCAGATAATGCAGATCTCACCCTTTGTTCTCAGTGCTACTGATATAGATTCTGATGACTCAACTATTCGATTTGTTGTTAAGGAGGTTGAAAAGTCTTCAGATATACCGATCCGGAAACATTTTGGTGAGCTTCTATTGCGTCAGGAAGAAGTTCCATCATCCTATGAAAAAAAGGAAGAGATGGAAGATCATGGTGATCCATCCTCCTGGCACTTTATAGACAGTGAGGCTATATATGAGAAGGTAGTGACTGAATGGCTGCAAGAGGATATCCTACATGGAAAGTTGTTCTACAGACATATTGGACCTCATAGCACCAATGTAGTGATGGACCAATTTGTATTCTATCTCCAAGATGATAATGACCCTCCAAATCAATCTGAAGAACAGGTATTTATCATCAAGATACAGCCAGTAGATAACCTATCTCCAGAACTATACCCAGGGACAACTTTACAGATGACTGTCCTGGAATACCAGGTGACACATTTCAAGAAGCATTATCTGTGTTATACTGATTTGGACACAGATGACAGAGAGCTGAAATATACAGTGCTTACATCACCAACTGACATTGATGAAAATCACCCTGTTTTGGCAGGTGAAATTGTATTGACTGACAGCCCTTTAGTGCCTATTACCCATTTCACTCAAGCACAGATAAATCATCATAAAGTGGCCTATAGACCACCAGACCAAGAACTTGGCATTACTCCAAGAATAGCACAATTCACTTACAGTGTAGAAGATGCAGCTGGTAATTCCGTGCTAGGTATTTTCACTTTCTTCTTGCAGCCAGTGAATAATCAGCCCCCACAAATAACCAATGCTGGTTTCACAGTTTTTGAGGGGCACACCTTCTTTCTTACCACTACGCAACTAGATGCTACTGATAAAGATACAGACACTGACCGAATTGTCTTCACTTTAACTGAAGCACCCCAACATGGCTACCTGCGCTACCTGGAGGAGGCATTAATGGTACAGGGTGAATCTTTTCTTTTAGATGATGTTGCTAATGGTCGCATATCTTATCAGCATAATGGTGATGAGTACAGAAGTGATTCCTTTCAATTAGAAGTAAGTGATGAAGTTCATCAAGTACCAATCACAGTTAAAATTGCTGTTCAGCCAGTTGATGATGAACGTCCCAGCATCATGGTCCCTGGTAGTAATGGACTTTTGGGGGCCTTTATTGATGTTCTGGAAAATAGTGCTTCTGAAATAACTACTTCTCTTATCCAGGGCACAGATGAGGATACTGATGAACTGGCATTAACTTTTATTGTAGAGGACCCCCCTAAGCTAGGTAGCATTTTAGTGGATGGAATACCCTCTAAAAGATTCACTCAAGAGGATCTCATAAGCGGAACAGTCGTTTATGCTCACAATAGTGGAGAGATTGGATTGAAGAAGCAGACTGATTCTTTCAATCTTACTATTTCTGATCGGTCCAGTGAGTGGGTGGTGAGAGGAAACACAATAGAAGGAGTGCGTGTGACTGTAACTCTTTTGCCGGTGGACAACATTGCTCCTGAAGTTATGTTGGGAGAAGAACCATTCACTGTTCATGAAGGAGGAAAGAATGTGCTAAGGTTAGAACTGCTGGATGTGGAAGATATTGATACTCCCAGAGATGATGTTCTCTGTACCATTCTAACGCAGTCAACTGCTGGATACCTAGAGAATATCTCTCCAGCACCAGGATCTGAAAAATCCAGAGCTGGGATTCCCATCAGTGCATTTTCCATCAAAGATATTCGTGTTGGTCATATCAATTATGTTCAGAGCATCCATAAAGGGATAGAACCTTTAGAAGACAGGTTTACTTTCCAGTGTTCTGATGGTATCAACTTTTCACCACCTCATTTCTTTCCAATTATCATTATCCCAACTAATGATGAGAAGCCCGAATTGTTTGTACGTGAGTTTGTGGTGTTGGAAGGAATGAGTTTAGTAATTGACACACCCATTCTCAATGGTGCTGATGGCGATATTCCCCCAGATAAATTGCACTTCTTTATAACTGTTCCTCCAAAGCATGGGCAGATTGTTAACCAGCTGGCTACAGGTACTGTATCTGTTACCAATTTCACTCTAGAAGAAATTCAGGAAGCATCTAGCATTGTATATGAGCATGATGACTCAGAAACTAAAGAGGACTCTTTTAAAATCCAGCTTACCGATGGTCTACACACAGTGGAAGAAGAAGTATTAATAATGGTTATTTTGGTTGATGATGAAACACCCCGGATGTCCATCAATGATGGATTAGAAGTAGATGTTGGGGAATGTAAAGTTATCACCAGTCAAGATCTCAAAGCCACTGACATAGACTCAGAAGACAGGATGCTTACTTACATTATTCGTTTATCCCCCAGGCATGGCTTATTACAGCATATAAGTAAAGAAAAAGAGGTGCTATATAACATTACACTTGGCATGAATTTCACACAGGATGACATAGATCATAAATCTATATGTTATACACATATGGGCCAACAGGGACTCCGTGACTTATTTAAATTTGATGTCACTGATGGCATCAATCCCTTGATAGACAGATATTTTTACATTACTATCAGCGGCATTGATATGGTGTTTCCTGAAGTGATCAATAAAGGAGTCACTCTGAAAGAAGGTGGTAAAGTGACTCTCACTACAGATCTCCTCAGTACAAGTGATATCAACAGTCCTGATGAACTACTTAGGTTCAGCATCACACGGGCACCAAGCAGAGGTCATTTAGAGAATTCTGACAACCCTGGAGTTCTTGTCACTACCTTCACTCAGCTTCAACTAGCTGGAAACAAGATTTATTATATCCACACTGCAGATGATGAGGTGAAGATGGATAGCTTTGAGTTTGAAGTGACTGATGGCTATAATCCAGTCTTCCGTACTTTTAGAGTTTCTATTACTGATGTGGACAATAAGAAGCCAGTTGTCACATTACATGATCTCACAGTTCAAGAAGGGGAAACCAAACTGATCACACCATTTGAGCTAAATGTGGATGATCGGGATACACCTGATCATCTGCTCCGTTTCATAATTACTCAAGTCCCTGTACATGGTCAAATTATTTATAACAACAGCTATTCTGTCACGAGCTTCACTAAACAAGACTTAAATGAAAATATGATCAGCTACAAACATGATGGCACTGAAACTAATCAGGATAGTTTCTCTTTCACTATAACAGATGGGACACATCCAGATTTTTATGTTTTTCCTGATACCATCCTTGAAACACGTATCCCACAGATGATGAAAATTCAGATCAATGCTTTAGACAATGGAATACCACAAATAGTAATGAACAAAGGTGTCTCCACACTGAGAAATATAGCAACTGGACATCTGGGCTTCCTAATAACTAGCAAGTCTCTGAAAGCAGAAGACAGAGATAGTCCACACAAATTATTGAAATATAAGATCACAGATGGACCAAAGCATGGATTTCTCATTAATATTGGTCTTGGAAATGCAAGTGTCAAATCCTTTTCCCAAGGTTAGTACTATGTAATCACTAGTTTTATTTATTTATATTTTTAGAAAATTGATATTTTTAAAACAATGAAATCTGTTTGAATTTGTTTTAAAATCATATTACAGATCAACATCTACACAAAAATTAATCTTTTATAGGCTCATACCTATCCAATCCATTATTTAACTTGGTTTGTTGCCAGGTTCAAAATTAGCTGGATTCATAATCCTGTCTAGCCAAAAGCATTTCCTACCCCATAATGGCTTATATCCATCAGTAAGAGCTCAGTCCATTGTAGGTCAAGTGACTTTACACTAGGAACACAAATACATTTTAAAATTGCCATAGATTTATATGGTTTATTATATGAGCATTCTCATGTTTGGCAGTGTAAAATATTTAACTTTTACAAATTCTCAACATTCTACAATTTTGTTATATCTTAGCAGATATATAAACACTTATAATATGTATTATCCAATGGAATAAGAAAACAATTTTGCTGTGATGTCATTCCATTGATTATTGTGGTATTGTTCAGTGATTACAACCAGCACAATCTATCAGTTTTATATTTAATTAATAGCTTGGATTCACACTTGAAGATTTAATGAGACTTGTTTGTTCTTTTATACTGAGATTTGTAAATGTTTTATGGCTTAGCATAATGAGTGAACTACTATGGTTTGTTTTACATGCTCTAATGGTACTATGTGTACACCTAGCTATAGGTTCTAAATGAAAACAAGTGACTCACAGTCGTTTAAACCAGTTTTCTCCAACCAGATGCTTTGCAGATGAAGTTCATAATCTCTGTCTGGACATTGAAGTCTGAGCACCTGAATAGCTCGGGTTCATCTGAAAGGCGTTAGATTTGGTATTCCAGATGACAAAGGGGGAAATATTATTAATAATATTAAACCTTTTCAAACAGTAATATGTTGTGTAGGATACATACATAAATATATGCTGATTCGAAACAAACAAAAGCAAAAGGGGGAAATTTAATCTGTATTGAAAAGATTTTGAGGTCAGCATTGTGGTGACTTGTGTTACTTTTCTCATTCCATCAGCTGATATCGATGATATGAAGATATGTTATGCCTTGAAAGAACATGAAAATGCTACAAGCGATATTTTCTATTTTTCGGTTGAAGATAATGGTAAGATTTTCTGTTTTTTACACTGGTTCAGTAGGTTTAGAGTGGTGTGCATATGAATATTGGCATAGAATATTGTGAATTTGTTGTAATTCAGGCTGCACGAAATACATTGCTTATACTGAAACTGCTTTTTTAAAAAACATGTCCTAGAGCTATTGAAACACACACACAACACACACACACACACACATGTATATATATAAAGTTTTCGCGGGTACTTACATGAATGCAGTTCAGCTTCCTTCGGGTATTATCCCACGTCATTTTAGTGCTTTTAAAGTTGTAGCAACGTTTCAGCAGAATCTCATCTGCCATCATCAGGCTTCTGCATTGAATTTGTATGGGGGTCAGAGTCTCACAGCTGTTGGTTTTAAATTTGAGGCTAGCCTATTGTTGTGCCAGGATGTTTTTTTCTACATCCTGATTGGTTGGGAGTCTTGGTCTGTGTTTATTGAACTTGGAGTTTGTTTGATTGGTGTTTCTGGTTTCTTCTGTCTGTTTTGTGGCTTTGATTGGCTGGCAACACTCTGTTCCTCTGTTGGAGGCTTTCAGTGCAGCTTGGCTTCACGTGAAAGGATGGCTATTATCTATTAGGAAGCTAGGTTTCATCTGGGTGCCTGATTGGGGTGTGTTTGAGCTGGAGGTATCAGAGGGAGTCTGTTTGTGCCCAGGTGTTTGCCTGGCTTGTGGTGTGGAGATCTTTCTATTTGAGAAAGCTGAAATGTTGCTACAGCTTTAAAAGCACTACAATGACGTGGGATAATACCCGAAGGAAGCTGAACTGCGCATATAGGTTTGGTTTGCTATAGATTCATTATTGTACCCTATTTAGAGATTTGAAATGGCTTCTTTAGAGACAGTACTATCAGTGTGAAACCTGATTTAAGAAGTGAAGAAATATATTGTAACAGTCTCCGTGAATTGATAGGAAAGGTTTGAATATTTCTGTTGTAATAATTTTCAATCAAATGTCATTATAATCTGGTAGCTGTGCAAATACTAATTATACATTCTAATTGGACTTCTTAAATGTTATTTTGGTTATTATTGATGAGCATGTGCTTCTTGCAACTCCATCTCATCTCTGTGGCAGGAGGGGATATTTTTCTTGCTAAGAGACAGATCTAAATGTTGTTCCAGTAGTTGCAATCTTAAAATTAGTCATGACAGAAAGGGAGAGCATAAGAAAACTAATTTTAGGCCGATGCTGTATTTCAGATTTGATTCCAAAAAGTGGTTCAGGCTACACAGTGCACATCTGTTTGCATGTCTTTAAAGCATCCATTCCTTTTTTCAGCCAACTACAAAGAGTAGATGTATGATCCTGGAGGAATTGTATCTGCTTTAAAAACTTGAAGACAGGGTCTAACTACTCTGAAGAACCTCAGATACAAAAATGCTGCACTGTCATTACACAATCAATATAACTATTTACAATATATTTAATCATTTCTATTTCTGTCCTATTAAAATCATGATTTGGTGGAAAATGTTGAAAGATGGGGAAAACTGGATATAAGCATGGGGTAGGCAGAGATAGAAATGGAGATTCAGATCTCGAGTTTCCAACTTTTAAGAACATTTTTTCTCATTCTTTTAATAACTAAATGATTGAGGAAAGAATGCTATGGGACAATATATGAAAATAATCATGTATATTATAATCACTTGATGAGACTAAAATCCTGGTGTATCTAATTGTTTAGCATTTTAATCTGTATTTGGCTATACTAGGCAGTATATTGGCTATAAGAGTAGTCATCGCACAAGTAGGCCCCTTTCCAGAATGTTCACCTGTGGAATGATGGAACTGGCTGAGGAATTCTGGGAGTTGTTATTATATTATATTATACTTATATTATGCATGATATGTATAAGGGTGTAACATGGAAAGGGCTGTACGTGGAAAGCCTGAAGTCTATTTTGTCCTCTATTCTGTTCCCACTTTAGCCTTTAATATCCATTAGAGTAAGTAATAATTTGAGATATATCACATTCATCATGCAAATAACTCTCGAGTCCTAACCACACCAAGGATTAATTTTATTTAGATCCAGTAGGATTTCCTTTCATTTAAACATGCATAAGATTGTGATAAAGAATATGTACTTTTTTTTTAAAAGCTGTTATAAGCTAAAAAAAATTTGATTTATCAGTAAAGTCTTTAATGATAACAATGATCACAGGCTTTATTACTATTCCTAGATTTTAAAAGGAAAGTCACATGCTTTGATAATTTTGCCTTCAGGCAAAAGTATTCTTATACAATGTACAATGAAATATTAATTGTATGTGAAATTTCTTATTTGGAGGATGTTTGCATTACACTCAATATTAAAAAAAACAGAACAAAGATGTGGCACGTTATTGCATTCCAAAATATATTCTATATATGTCTGTGTTTTCTGAAAACCATATGAGACAGTAGCTGTTTAAATTTAATGCTGGATTACTGTTAAGCAAAAATTATTTACTAATTTGTTTGAAATTCATATGTACTAAACATATATAAGATGAATATGGTTTCTTTTGTGCATACAGAACTTAGTACATATGAATTTAGTAAAAGTGGCACTATCTTTGGAGTAAATAGAGATTGATTTCATAGGGTACAATCATGTACCAAAGTGAGAGGCTAATAACTGAGGTTCTGTAAGAGTGAAGAAGACACATGCATTCATCAGAAGTTTCTTAATATTTCTGAGAGTAATGAAGGTAATAGATAGTGTGAAGCAGCTGATAGGTGATAATTGGTTTTAAGAGCTGTGTGACTAAATGTAATATGATGTTCAGATTTACTGACAGAATTTACTGACAGTAAGGAAATGCCCTTAGGTGCATTATTTCTAATTACAATAGATAACTCTATTTGTGCATTGCATAGGTGCATAACAATGAAAAACAAAAATCTTGTGGAATAGAAATTGAATAACCAGGAGAATACATTTAGCTTTTGAAAGAAGTCACAGGAAGACTTGAAATAATGAATTATAATATCTTGCATAGTAATTCTTCTAATAATACAAAATATGGGATAAGTGAGGCAGAAATCTTCATTTATTTATTTAGTTAATATATTTACACAGTATGTATGCATACAGTATACAGTACTGTAGGCCACTCATCTCATATACATAACTAGTTAGTTATATTGGTTCCAATAAATTCTGCAGGAGCTGCAGTGATTACCAGAATTAGAAGAAACTGCAATGACTTTATACCCCTGTGTTTGCTCTCTCTCTCTCTCTCTCTCTCTCTCTCTCTCTCTCTCTCTCTCTC
>BLBF01000026.1:11078831-11138728 GCA_015471245.1 Laticauda colubrina | reverse complement strand
TATTATCCCACGTCATTGTAGTTCTGTTAAAGTTGTAGCAACGTTTCAGCAGAATCTCATCTGCCATCATCAGGCTTCTGTATGGATATGGGTCTTACAGCTCCTGGTTTTATATATATATATGTTTTTTTTAGGCTTTCGCAGGTACTTACATGTGTGCTGTTTAACTTCCTTCGGGTATTCTCCCACGTCATTGTAGTTCTGTTAAAGTTGTAGTAACGTTTCAGCAAAATCTCATCTGCCATCCTCAGGCTTCTGTATAGAGTTAGATTATAGCTTAAATAGTAAGGTACTTTAATGTACGATTCTTAGCAAAATGACATATAAATTAGATATATGTGATTTTTCTACAATCCAGAATGTTATTTATGAATTTTGAAATACTCGGTGCTGTGAATTTTGAATTCTAGGTGCTATTTGATAGAGTCTATGTTTGGGGTAAAAATTTTGTAACATGTTTTTTTTTCCTGTAATCAAAGCAGAAAATTAAACTAGTCTCATAGCCAGTAGCTTACAGACTAACATAAGTTAGCTGTTTGTCTGCAGTGGAAATTCACGTGTCACATATGAAACTAACTAAAACAACAAACTTCTGTGTTAATGGCCACCTACAGAATAAAGAGGAGTGGAAAAAAAAGTATTGTTTCTTTGATAATCATAGAACTGCTGTTAGACATTAACCTAATTTGGAGCATTTTCTCCTCTACTAGAATTCTTTAAAGTGGTTTTTGGATGGAAAAGCATGATGACATTTTTCTCACACAAAAACATTCCTAAATATTTTTTAGAAAATGAACAGTTTCAACTAGCTTTCCAAGATCTGGTGACATCTTAGTGCAGGGGTATCACACTCATGTCATCACAGTGGCATCATGTGATGTATCGGAACTTTTCCCCCCTTTGTTGAACCAGATGTGGGCGTGGCCAGCATGTGATGCATCCAGCCCATGGGCCAGGAGTTTGACATCCCTGTCCTCATGTATAATACTTCATAAGCAATGTTGTGTGATATAAGATAGGAAAATTGTAATCTAACATTTCTTAGATGACTTTAGAAAAGTTTTTGGCTATATTTTATCTGGGCCAAATCAAAATAATCATGAGAAACAATTGTTAGATCCATTTGAAAGACATAGGAACCAAATGTCTACAGTTAACTTACTGCATTCATTTCAGGGCGATTTACTTATTAAAAATGTTAGCTCAATTTATGCTATAAACTGTCATTCAAGCAGAGCTTAAAAATTACGAGACTTAAGCAGATCATATGCATCAGGCATATCCACATGGGACTATTATCTTAACTTCTTCCCATGCTCCCTAGCCATAAACTTTTCTGGTATACAGGGTTGCAATCAGGGGTGGATTCAATTTTTTTAACAACCGGTTCTGTGGTTGTGGCTAAGTTGGTGAGCGTGGCTTGGTGGTCATGTGACTCGGTGGGCATGGCCAACTCAATATCACTCACATCGAAGCAGGCGCTCCTCCTCTGGTCTCTCATGACTGTGGGGATGCTGCAATAGTCGTAAGTGTGAAAAATGGTCATAGGTCACTTTCTTCAGTGCCATTGTAACTTTGAATGGTCACTCCACACAAGCAAAGTACCGGTGAAGGAGGGAAAAATACTCCAGAGAAGTTCCTGAGACACGAAGTGTAGTGCTGCCAAGAATGTAATAAGGGTTAACAGAGAGGCAGTTTCTGGAAGCAACACCAGAATGTTTCCTTCCTGCCTTACTTACAGGATTAGGCCAGTCATTTCTTCTAACAACCGATTCTCTGAACTGCTTAGAATGTTAAGAACCAGTTCTACCGAATAGGTGCAAACTGGTAGAATCCCATCCCTGGTTGCAATCATTATAACATCAGAAGCTGTGGTCAATTATTTCTGCTGTAGGATTAAAATCTCACTGCTTGCTTGGTTTATTATATACTGCATTATTAACAAATATGTACTGTACATATTATTAACAAAAATACAATGAATACAATAGTTCGGGTATATTTGGGCTAAATGCAATATATTGGTTTGTAACTGAGATTTATTTATTCATTTTTTATGACTGCTTATCTCATCAAATAATTCTGGATGGCAAAAACCTCCATAGTTAAAATGATACAAAAATTAAAATATGCACATATGCAAAATTAAAAATAGCTGTACACAATCACCACAATCACTAGATTAACAAGGAAATGGATCTTGATCTTGAAGGATTTAGCCTTTAAGGAAAAGCCAGCAGGGATGAGGCCATCCTAATTTCTGGCAGGACAATGCCCCATAAGATGTGTGCTATTGGCAGAAAAGTCACATCTTCTAGCTCCTGTCAACTGGCATTCCTTAATTGATGGGATCCAAAACATGCTGCCTGACTGAATCAGATGGGTAGAAGCAACTGGGGAGAGACAGTTCCTCCAGTAATCCAGTCCAAATAATATCTGTTTGGGGTGTAATTAAGATATTTGTTTCTTCATCATTAAAGTCTTTCTTCACCGGTCATAATGAATCTATTTAATTCTCCAACAATTATGACAATATAACAGTGCTATGTCACATGATCACATAAATCAAGGCCACTACAAAGTTTTAATGAAACTGTCTCTTATTTCTTTATTATTTATTTCTCCCATCATTTAGACCAAGGCCTATTATTTTATTTTGAAATTTGAATTCTGGATGGCAGTTCTGGATTTTACATTTTAAATCTATTAATAATAATAGTTTGGCCCGAATATTAAACTTAAATAAGTTATGTTTTTACAGATATTCATTGTTGCACTTTCTATCATTTTAACATTGTAGAAGTCCTATATTTGTATTTGAACCTGAATGAAAGAATTAGTATTATGCAACAATTTTGGTCACGTTTATGATTCCAGGCACTGATTTTCTTTAAAATAGAGTACTTGTTAAAATGGTATCATCAGCATAAACAGTTAAGATCTTAAACAGCAATGCTAAGCACACTTATCACCATAGAAAATAAATTCCAGTGCATCAGAAAGGAAAAATTATCAGGAAAGTTATAACTATACCATTAAATTCATAATATGGAAAAATGTATGTGTAAAATATAGACCGTGAATCAGAGGTGGTATTCAGCAGGTTCTGACCAGTTCTGGAGAACCAGTAGCAGAAATTTTGAGTAGTTTGGAAAACCGGCAAATCCCACCTCTGATTGGAGATTTTACAGTATCCTTCCCCTGCCACGCCCACCAAACCACACCCACAGAACTGATAGTAAAAAAAAATTGAATCCCACCACTGCCTTTAATGTTTTACTGATCTCATTTATTCAGTGAATTTGCTACTTAAAGAAAGACCAAAAGGCAGCCATTTTTCTTCTTTTCCCACAATTTAAGAATCCAAAGTTTTGAATTTTGACAATGATTTTATATAGAAAATTTAATAATCTGGTTTTATGGCTAGTGTGAGACAGAAGATGAAGTGCCAAATAAGACGGGCAGATTTATATATATTAATAGACTGTTTGGGATTAAACAATTTGAATAAAAACTATTTCACTTAACTTGTGTATTGTTCAACCATATTTTATTTTATTGAATAGCTAAAGCTAAACCACAATAAATGATTATTTCAAAATCTCAGTGGCTGGATTCACAGAATTTATTAAAGCAGATCTAAACAAACCTTATCAACTAAATCAGCCTTATCCTTGGTAGCTCAGTGGTTAGAATGCAGTATTGTGGGCTAATTCTGCTCATAGTCTGGAGTTCGATTCTGACAGGCTCAAGGTTGACTTAGTCTTCCAACCTTCCAAGGTCAGTAAAATGAAAACCCAAATTGTTGGGGGCAATATAGTGACATTTTAAAGCATCCAGAAATTGCTGTGTTGCACTATGTTGGGGTAATATATAAATCTAAGTGTTTTATATGTGTAAGTGTATAAGTGTTTATATACTTATAAATCTAAGTATATAAAATCTAAGCTGTTGCTATTGCTGAAACCAGGCCAAAATTTCATAACCTCCCCTGAAATGGACATGGCCAAAATTTTGGCCATGTTCATTTCAGGGGAGGTTATGAAATTTCTGGCCCTTATCTTTTATAGACTTGAGCCGAAGTAGACAATTGTAATTGAAAACAACATTGCTCTCTCTTAGATTCATGTAAACTATGATTGTCATACAGTTTTTTCTTACAATTGTGTTAATATGATTTCTTCCAGTCCTTGACAAGGACAAAGGATGCTGCACTGATTTCAAGCAAGATTGGTAAAAAACAAAAAGAAAACCCTGACAAATAGTGTTCCTTTTACAATTGTTATGGACAGGACAGAACTGGTAGTAATCTTGATTTTTAAGCAGAGTTCTAGAATCTTTTCAAAAGAGTTTTAAAAGCTACTTTCAAAAAACAGAACTGATTTCAAAAGAGTGTTTAACCTGTTTATGAAAGGAGCCTGTGTAAGTGATAGAAAGTTCTTTGGAAATAATCAGTTATGCATTATGTGGATAGATGCTTCTGAACATCTGTCCCATCTTTCATGCAGCTGAAGCCAAAAAGGCCATAGAGGGCAGTGATCACAGAAAGATAATGCTCAAATCGGCCTAAAGGTCCCAACAGGTTTTCAGTCCTAGGCAGATGGATAAGGTATCCATATGTTTAAATACAACTTTTTAAAAATATACTTACGTCAGTCTTTCTATGAATATTCTAAACAGGATATTCATAGCTTTATGAGAAGTAAGTGATCCAGAAAAATTTCCAGCCATGGAAATTGAATTCTGCACATTCCAGTCTTTTTCCAGGAACGTCTTCCAAATTAATACAGTATGCAAAAATGCAAGGCCACCCTTAGGTTCACAATATGTAGGAAAGCTTATGAATATAGTAAAGCATGACTTTGAACTAATGTCAAGGGTCTACAACTTGAGCCATCTGCATGTGTATTTCAATGTCTTTTTTGTCTCCTGACCACAAGCATCACAGTTGGATTTAATACTATTGTTACATCTAACAATTTTTTTAACCATGATGCCATTTTCCTACCCACATATTATATAAATAAGTTTTAATTTAAAAATAATTAAGATTAATCATAATAATATAATACTTTTTATTCACATATAATACTAATATGTAATCTACATGGTAATGGACATTTTATTTATCAAGATGTGGAAAAACCTTCCCCCTAAAATGGAATTTATTAGCTATAATGAACAAATCCAAACAAATCATATCATTCTTATGCCTTAATATGGTGAATGAGATGCACGTTCAACTTTTTCTCAACCCCAGGATCACAATCTTGAGTATTCCTCAAGTAAATACCACAAGTATCTATCCACCTGTCTGCCTAGTATCTTAGGGGTATGGTTCCTCCTTGTTGTTGAATTACAGTTTAATGGAATAAATTTAGCAGAATATGAATTCTGAAGTTATGATCTAATTTGGACCTAGACATGTTTATTTTTAAGCTTAATTTCCTACTGTATCTACAAAATAAATCTCATGTGTGAGATCGCTTTCTTCTTTTCGGACCTTTCAATGTTCATACATGTACATGTACATGCACACACGCACACATATCATGCATTTATGAACCACTTAATCAAAGAATACCAGAAATATTTTAAAATATGAACTACAAACATGACAGTAAACTCAGAAGCGATGACAAATAAGAGATTGAGTGAGCCAAAGCATTTCAAAATATTCCGCCATATTGTAAAACAATCCATGCTTCAAAGCATTTCTCTGCCTCAAAAGCTTCAGCTACTTTGACAACATCTTGGGGAAAAGTTTGAATTTTGGGGGGAAATGTTTCTACTTATTTTATAATAATAAAACTTATTAAAGTTTTAAGGAACAAACACAGATCAGAAAGACAGGAGTCTCCAACCTTAACAACTTTAAGACTTGTGGACTTCAACTCCCAGAATTCCTCAGCCAGGAATTCTGAGAGTTGAAGTCCACAAGTCTTAAAGTTTCCAAGATTAGAGACTCCCTGCTTTAAGATATATCCATTCCCACTATTATTTCATTTATATAATTAGTATCTCATTTTCCTACCAACTTATGATATTTAAGCAATCATATATCTATATATATAAAAGCAAAATATCACTCAGGCATCATCACAAAATGTCCAGAACCATAAAGCCTACAAACTTGAAATTTGGCACGTATGTTCCTCTTGGCTTCTAGGTCCTCACTTAGAAAGGATTTTTCAAAATGACAATCAGAGCATTAGTATTTCGTATGTTATTATTAATATGCTCTGATGCTGAGGAATTCTACTCTGCTTCCCCACCTGAAAAGAATTCTGTTCCAAATGCAAAACACAAGCAGAGGAGAGGAGTTTCAGTTTCAGTTTTAGTTGCATAGCAACAACCAGCTTTATTACAGAACAGTTGAGCTAAGCCACGCCCAGGCTCTTTGTGGTCTCCTTCTTGTTCACACAGCAAATACTGTTTCAGTTTCCATCTTTCAGTTTCCAAACAGCCTTCAACTCTCTCACACATTGACAGGACACTAGCTAGATGAATACCGATAGATGCCGGTAGGGAGAGGCACAATTCCCCCCACTCCTGTTTTCCTCCCCAAAAACTAAGCTTGATCACATAGTATCGTAGCAAAGCATGGGTATATATTTTGCAATCATTGTGACAGATCGTGTGGAGAGAACCTTTTTTTGTGCCAGGAATAGTTCAAAATTAGATAATAGGTTGAATTAGAAAATTTTTTTGGCTACAAAGCAGAAAATAGTCCAAAGAGAAAGTCAGTTTCACTTAACAATCGTATTACTAACTTAATTTCAGTGGTTCACTTAACAACTGTAGCAAGAAAGGTTGTAAAAATGGGGCAAAACTCACTTGACAACAGAAATGTTGGGCTCAATTGGGCTCATAAGTCAAGGACTACCTGTATTATCTTTTAAGCTTGTATCCATTAAGTCTTAATTAATTTGGATATTTGAGATTTTGGGAGTGATTGCAAATTTGAGAGGAAACCAATTCAGTTTAATCCCTCCAGATTCCTAGAACTGATTTTTAAAAAATGTTTTAAATGATCCATAGGTTATAACATTTTGACAAAAATCAGGAATGGTAGATCTTTCAAGAAACTTAAAGCAAGTTCACCTACCTATCATCAATAGTTTCAATATAATAAAACCTTGAAATACTCCTCTTGCACCTCTTTAAAAAAGGATCCTGCCATGGCTTGCTGGCACACTGGATTGGGAAGTGAAAAAAATACTACCTTGTCATGCATCCCAGACTATCTTGTTCAACTCTCTATCCTACTTCATGTATTCCTTGTAAAGATGTGGAGTTTCAATATGTTGTCAAAAGCAACTCCATGTGAAGCACTTTAAAAGGCTGAAAGATGTTTTGAAGTCACTGATCTGATTTATTATTTAATAGCAGATCTCCTTGTGATTTGGTAATCTGATTAAATAATACCTTTTAAGAACTGCATGGAAATTTTGCCCAGGAAATCACACATACATGGAATTAAACAAAATTTGCTTTTTTCAATTATGGAAATTTTGCCCAGGCAATCACACATACATGGAATTAAACAAAATTTGCTTTTTTCAATTGAAAATATGACCCTGAACAATCTTGGCTACTAATACCAACAAAATGGCATCCCAAACCCCTTCTAGGCCATAGACTACTGACCTATATTATGGCCTAACCACAATACATTTTCTGTTATTAGTAAGCAGAGTTACAATGAATCAGTGACAACTTTTAACATACTGTAAGATTACATTTCCTATTAATACCCAGATGTTATGCATGAAATGTCTATAACTGGCTAAAATAATGCGAAGCTTGAAGGGTTGAAAAGATTAAACTGAAAAGATTGTAATTTGCTAAATGGACTAAACAAGTGGTATAAATAGCTGTGTATGTGTGTGTTTACTTCATTAAAAGAGGATGTTTAAATATGACATGATGTATATTTTGCAGATTCACACACTGAAGTGATTTCTCTTCCCAATCTTTTTGCATGGTGAGATTCTTCCGTTTCTTGACTGTTCAGAAAACAATCTGTAATGAATCAGTCAGAAGTTCTGAACAGAGGAAGTCAATGACAATTCCTGAATAGTAAACACAGCATGACTATCCAGGAATACTCAAAATTTTGTTCACTTCAGATTTTAAAGCAAACCAGAACATAGAGAGGAACAATTTTCTGAATATGATATCAGAGTTTTCCTCTTAAAAAGTACCAAAATAAATATGAATTGCATACTTTAGGAGAGATAAATGTTCAATTGTACTTTTTGATTGATTTATTTTTTATTTTCATAAAGCTGGAGGAGGAGGAGGAGAAGGTGGAGAAGGTGGAGAAGAAAACAAGATTTCAGCCGATTCAAATGTATAGATGAAACTGTACAATCTGACATAAATCAGAATAAAAACCCTATATATTCTTAATTCTGATTGATGGTTGCCTCTTTTAATAATTAAGGATTTTATATTCTTTGGGCATATATTTCATATGGGTTTAGCTATCATTTCAAGGACTGCTATTGTCAGGCTTCTGCCAACAGTCATATTTCATCAGGAGAGCCCACTATTCACTGTCAGAATATCCTGATAGGAGCTGTATCCTCCTAATCATGTGTCCATGTCATTCCACACTGGTGAGAATATCAGACTAAAAAAGCAATGGAAATAAGCTGGTATGAACACTTTTTAACACTACTATAATGGAAAAGACATTGCATATTTTCAGACTGACTAATTTGGTATGGAAAACTATACATCAGTAGCTTGCATCTGTTATTATAAGCAAATCATGATATAGTCTTTTATGAAGTCTATGAAATAATTATGCAGAGATATCAGCCACAGCCAATTATTCACTTTTTAACAGTTTAATAAATCAATTAAATTTTCATATATTTATGTATGATAGTAGCCTTGAAAAATAAAAAGCATTACTTTTAAGATTGTTCATTAATCTCTATTGAGATTTCTATATGATAAATGCATGTTTTAGCATGTTTTGTCTTAAAAAGATACATTTCCTTTTATGAAACAATAAAGAACAGAATGCAGAGAATGCTGTTCTCTTCCAAAATAAGCAGTTTGTTATTCATGCAGTTTTAATATGATAAATTATTTAAATGAATATATTAAAATATGTTTCACAATCAATTGGGATGCTTTTAAGCAAAAAATTCTTCTTAATCAGTATAAGGTACAAAACTGGAACTCAACTTTTGATTATACTTCTGAAATCCCAGGAGAATTAGAATTTAATTTTTATAAATGAAAAATAATTATAGTGCATGCTGCAATAATTTTAAACTATGGAAATATCCATTTATGTTCTATATGAGGAATAAAATGCTGAGAAAGCCTTTATTTTTTTCTAACCAAGAACCTAGTAAAATATTCAAACCTATATTTTATTTATTTATTTTATTTATTTGTCACCCAGTTCTCTATAGGCTGACTCTGGGTGGCTAACAAGGTTAGTTTCAAAGATACATAGTATGATTTTACATTGGATTTGTATTACATTAGAATAGTAAATTCAAACATTACTTAAGTGAAAGAAGCATTAAATAACCAAAAATAAAATAAAATAAGGTGTAACCAGTAAACAAATTTGGGACTCTGCTATTGCAATGCATCTCATGAAGCAGTTTAAAATGAGTATAAAAAGATAATGATGAACTGTGTTCCAATGTATTCAGACTCACAAAATTCATTTTAGAAGCCCCTTTGAACTGTTCCAAATGCTCTGACTCCCTTCTGACCATTGTTTTCACTATCTGTGTGATTCAGATTTTCAGGTTATTTTATTGTTTCACCTTAATAGTAATCTAGCCACTGAAGAAATATTTTCACCATTGTGCTTTGCTAACGCTGGAGTGAAAACCGGGTATTCATTGAAGATTTAGTGTAAGATTTGAGTTCATAAGCAGTGTCATGAAAAACTCCCTTTTTATGACTCTGTAATCCCATAAAATTTTGGGAAAACAGAAGCTTGACATGTCTGTAGAGGTAGATCTGTCCGTACTTGGAACTTTGGAACCTTCTATGAATGAGGAATTCTGGGAGTTGGGAGTCCACAAGTCTTAAAGTTGCCATGTTTGGAGATCCCTGTATTAAATTGTATGTCATTTTTTTTTTATTCTTAACAAAACAAAGAAAAAAGGCTCAGTTGACTTCATACTATCTATAGCAATATTTTCTCTAACAGCTTAGTGATTGGAAAAATCAGCAAGCAGATGCTCTGCCTTTCATCTTAATCTTTTCCAGTGGTTTCTTCCATGTTTGTCTAATCATTTATTAATATTTCATTTGTACAATGGTAGACACTCACAAGGCTTGTGCTTAAAATGGCAGGCTTTCAGACAAGATCTCCCAGCCTAAATGTTGAGGCTATTCCTATATGAATAGCCAAAATAAACATCTGGATGGCTTGTGAAGTTCTTCAGGAATGTTCATGTGACTATTTTTCATAAAGCTTCCAAGAGTAGGTGAAAGTAAACTGATTGACGAGTGTAGCTTTAAAAAAAATGGAGAATTAAGTAGAACTAGAGTTAAACGAGACTCTGAAGTTGAGTATTTTTATGTTCCATAAAAGAAAAGAATTAAGTAACAAAGTATGGACAAATAGCATTAAATTTTTCTGAAGAAAAATTTCATTTACTACTGCAGGTTTTCTATTCCTTAGGAGCATCCTGCGTTTGATTTTATTTTTAGTCTTCATATTATTGTAGTGACAATATGTTCTTCAGTACCACCTTTTGGCTTTCATCTCTTTACTTTATTTTTATTCTTCTCATTTGGGCATTTTCATATTTTGAAACGTCTCTCATCTTTCCATCTCTTGTACTTTTAAATACATTCCTCAATATTGGCCTGGTTCATACATCCTTCTAAGCTATTATGTACTTTGGCTTAGCATATTGTGTGAAATCAAATATTGTGGTTTATAACTTAGTCCATTGTAATTCTAGCCAAATAGGATGATTCAACAATAATTTTTCAAAAGATGGTACAGAGGAATTATTGAACCTGTCATCTGCACCTCTATAATTGTCTGGTTTGGTTCTGCAACCCAACAGGACAGACACAGACTTCAGAGGATAATTAAGACTGCAGGAAAAAAAAAAATACTATCAACCAGCCTTCAGTCAAAGACCTGTATACTGCACGAGTCAAAAAGAGGGCTGTGAAAATATTTACAAACCCTTCACATCCCGGGCATAAACTGTTTCAATTCCTACTCTCAAAACAACGTTATGGAGCACTGCACACCAAAACAACTAGACACAAGGACAGTTTTTTCTCAAACGCCATCACTCTGCTAAACAAATAATTTCCTCAATACTATCCAACTATTTACAAAGTCTACATGACTATAACTATTAATCTCATCCCTCCTTATCACCCATCCCTTTCCATTTGTGACTGTATGACTGTAACTTTGTCGCTTGTATTCTTACAATTTATATTGACTGCTTCCTAGTATGATTTGATTGCTTATTGTACTTATTGTTGTAACTTATGATTCTTGACTCTTGACAAATGTATCTTTTCTTTTATGTATACTGAGAGCATTTGCACCAAGACAAATTCCTTATGTGTCCAATCACACTTGGTCAATAAAGAATTCTAATATGATGTATGAAGCATTGCATTGTTACTTGTGTCAATAATTTCTTAAATCTGCCATTTTTTAAAGAATTATGGCATAACGTTTTTGCTGAGCTTCTGTTATTGTGGTTATATCTAACAATACTGAAAAAATGTGACCTTTTTTGCTTTCCTAAGTTTCCTGCTCTGAAATAAAATGTGCCTCTGTTAGGCTTTTGTAGCAATTTTTCATCTACATATGAATTAAATTGGAGATCATTGTGGTTATTGTTTTCAAGTTGCTCAATAATTATGCAGTATGCATCTGATTTTAAGAAGAACTATACTTTGTGAGCAAAAGAACAGAAACATTGTAACAGCTTTGTGAAAGCAAAATATGAGGTGACACATCAGACAAAATGTCATACACAACCTTTACCCTTCAAAATTGATCTCATGAATGGCTACTTTCTGCCTTTTTCAAAGTACCCCCCCCCCAAAAAAAAAGCAAAAAAAAAAAAGTGGGGGGAAGCAATGTTGATCCATTATAAAACATTCAAATTAGGATGATGCTTTTATTTGGCACTCAGAGGACCTTATAAATTAAACAAATATAAACTATGTGACAAGTATATATTACTCAGTGGAGTAACCAATAGTCCACAGTTTCTCTTCTATCTTCTGGTAATAGTCAGGTTAAAAAGACAATGCTCCAAAGGCTAAATGACATTAAACATCAAACTGAAGTTGGTATCTATCAAACAAACTATCAAACAAACTTTGATAGTAAAAAACTTCAGGGGAACCTACAAATTATCTACTCACATTGACTTTCTTCTGGCTGAAAAACTAATGTCTTAAGGGGAAGGCACAAAGTGGTACACCTAGTGTTAAGACAGATTAGATTTGCTATGGGATTCTGGGAAATCAAAACAATCCATCATATATTCTACAAGGACTTTCATAATTTCTATAATGGACCTCCACAAGGATCATACATTATCTTTGTTACAGCCTTTCCAGGAAAGACAGATGGTTATAATGCTAACCTTCTTTCAGATTCTAACCATGTTCTCATCAGTAGAAGCAGTCCTGGTGAAAACAAAGCAACAACTGAAGTCAAAGTGACCAATTATATAACCCAAACATCATGTGATTTATTGTTTTAGGTATAGGTGACATTTGATTGTAAGACTTGTTCATAGAACAGATGCTTGGGAGATTCAGAAAGTGAGCTCCACATATATAAAATCATCCTGAATTACAAAAAAAGATAGGATATAATATAATAATAACCATTTTAATACAGATTTCTAATCAATTTTTGTATATTTTTGAAGCTGAATGCAACACATTCTTAATACTTTGAAAAATGCATAAAAGCCATAGAAGTTGAGGAGAAAAATTTATTTTCTTGGTGCCTTTCTTCAGATTTCAAACCTGTTAATTCAGGCCCTTTCAATTGTTAAAATGGTTTAATTAATCCCTGAAATAAAAATATTTTAAACATTCAATCTGAAAGTTTATTTCAACTGAAAACAGCTTTCTTTTTTAATTTTTTAACTGATTAAATTTCAAGGCAGTTTTCATATAGGCAAAAGTCGCAGACCACCCTGGTGAATTGCAGCTGATTGATGCAGGATTGCAGGGTGTTTCTGCTGGCATCAGGGCTGTAATGGATCAGTATAATTCAGCTTTTATCTAACATGAAAACCCTCTATGAGAATACTGTGTGGTCCACTATGGTGTTTTATGGATCTAAAAATAGTATTGAAAAAAACTTCACCACCTGTAAGGATGCAAAATTTCTGGAAGCCAATCCACCTTCACAGAACTAGATAAATCTACATTTTTATTCTGACTGAAAGAAGTTCAGATCATTCTCATTGCGATTCTAAAAAGCCTTTCCAGAAGTTACTTAGAATCCACTGCTTCAGGACATAAAACCTCTAATATGAGGTGCCAGATCTCCTTTCAGCCTAATATTTTGCCAGCATCATTACATGGCATTATTGCCTCATTATGCAATTACAAGCCAGAAAGATTTTCTAGTAGCAGGCTGTTCAAGACACAAGTAATGAAATTTCGAATCCTAGAATCCCCCATAAAACATTATTACAGGGCTGATGAATTTTTTAGTTGCATACACATTGGTAATATAGGCATATATACACTTTGACTTGTTCCAAATATTCTAGGTCAGGATTGTCAAACTTGTGCCCTGTGTCATCCCAGATTTAGTGAAGGGGGAAAAAGTCGTGATAAATCAAGTAAAGACAACATGACACCTTGTGTTTGACACCCCTGATCTAGATACTTTAGACATATAGACTTTATCTAAATATAGTAGTCAGGGCAAGAATTAATTTCTTTTTAGCAAGTCAGATAAAATCCTTTTCCCCCCTGACAAGGTACTACTGACACCGGGTAAATTTCACTACAGTACAGACCTAAGATGTAAAGCAATTATAATGCAAAATGTCTAGAAAAATAGATTTCATCACAGAGCAATTCTTGAGATAAATATCAATCCCTAAAATGTTTAAGTATCATTCATCCTTTAAAAAATATTGAATTGCATTTATTTTAATGTTTCCAAACACTTTATAGATAAGTTTCTTTATATCTTCCCACAGCAATCATTTACTGAAGCAAGATTATGAGTCACACAGTCCATTTATGACATATTAGAAAGAGATTGTATGATTTGTACCCAGGATATCGAGGGAAGCTCACAATTTAATGGTAGACAGCATACTCACAAAAAACAGGATGAAGAATTTACAACTTCTCAACTCTCCATTTATGCTATTTAGAAACCTTCCTCCCTAATCTAGAAAAAATAATTTCTTTTCATTTTCTACCAATCTCTAAACACATGGGAGTTTGAAGACCACACAAACTTTGACTTAAGAGCATATCCTCCATAATTTAAACTTCAAGCATCTTGTGGAAAAACTCTATTGCATTACACCAACTGAACTTCTAGAAGCAAAATGCTTCATAGGAGGAACACAGCATGAGAAAACAATGTGTTCTCACTTCCCTCTTTAATTCTTTTTTATGGAAAAATGTCTTTTTGAACTGAATATGGTGGATCATTTGTTCCCGAAGCAAGTATGTCATTGACACCATGATGTCAAGCCACAGAAGTACTATACTTAGCAGTCTGCTTCATATACAAAAAAATGCTTTGTCGGAAAATCAGCTGTCAACTTTATCAGTATCCTGATAAAGACAATTTCACTTACTCACACACACACACATTTTGATACCTTCAAAAGGTATTTTGATACCTGGACAAGTTCTTCCCTGGGAGGTAATTCACTTTATATCAATGCATAGTGAAAACTTTATCAGATTTTGTCCAATGGACTTCAATGCAGCAGATCAAATTTCTGATGTGACTTTTTGTCATTTGAAAAATTACAATGCTATAATGCAAATAATTGATATCATTATGCAAATCCCTCCAATTCTGTATTCTCCAGATCAATAATAGATCCCTCCCCTCCAATTAGGTACAGTTGATGTATTAAAAATTTGTGTAACTAGCTAGTTCTTACATAGTGAAAAGAAAATAGGTCCATACTATATCAGGTAGCTATCTCATCACAAGTTCTGGAAATCTTGTGTGCCAGTTTAATTAATTCCAATCTAGTTGGTGGTTATTATTTTTGTATAGAACCTAGTTTTCTCAAAGTTAAAAGTAATTCAAAGGAGCAATGAAAGCTTTTACTTTGAAGACAGCAAGTGTTTAAATTCAGAAAATAATTATATTTAACATGGTTCTTAACACAAGGAAAAGATGCAATATCAGTATTGCCATTACTATATTGTATCTCAAATGTAAATTCACTATATATTGTGCAATAGTGATTTCTTGAATTTATTTAGTATTTCTTGAGTTAATACCCCTATATAAAATCAGCTCCTTGCCTAACCTATGGACACAAGCCACGGTCATCCCCATCTTCAAAAAGGTAGACCCCAGCCTAGTTGAAAATTACAAAGCAATCTCCTTATGCTGTGTCACCTGTAAAGTCATGGAATCAATTATTAACCAATCCATTATTCTCCACTGAGAACCTACTGTCCAATAAACAATTTGGTTTCAGAAAAAAACTATCCTGTAATCTGCAACTCTTACACTGCAAAAACATATGGACTACACAACTCAATCAGGGCAAAACAATAGACGCAATCTACATAGACTTCTGTATAGCCTTTGATTCAGAGGTACACGACAAACTACTCCTAAAACTAAAATCTTACAGTATCTCTGGACACCTGCATAACTGGATAGAAGCATTCCTGTCAAACAGACAAAAAATGGTCAAAATTGGGAGTGTCCTATCAAATTCTTTTCCTGTCAATAGTGGTGTCCCCCAAGTCAGTGTTCTAGGACCAACTCTCTTCATACTCTATATAAATGACCTCTGTGATCATATTAAGAGCAACTCTGTTCTTTTCGCTGATGATGTAAAGCTGTTCAATACACAGACAATACTGCTACTCTTCAAAAAGATCTGGACTATGTATTAGAATGGTCAAAAAAATGGCAACTTCAAATCTCAACAAATAAATGCTCTGTCTTACATATTGGCAAAAAAAAATCAGAAAATAAAGTACAGGCTGAATAGTCAAGATCTTGTTGATGATCCAAGCTCTGTAAAGGACCTTGGAATCTAACTGTTATATATTAGCATACTCCAAATACTCTATTCCCATTGGTTCACAAATACTCGTATCTGATTGGTGTTCTATTCGACGGTGATTGGTCAAAAATAACTAGCCTATGATTGGCTGCCCCAGTGGCAGGAGAATCAAGAAACTGTCATTGGCCACAAGCCGCGAGCAGCCTCTCTATAAAAAAGGGCTGCCACGGCTCCTGGTTCAGACGGAATCCAGCAACTAATAAAAGAGGTGAAGTTACAGTGGTCTTGAGTCTCATTCTTCGTGAACACAACACTGGCGATGAGGATGGGATTCTGAGACAAGGAGACCAGTTGAGCACGTGACAACGAGAACCGAGCAAGCGAAATGGCTGAAACCAACTTGCCACCCACACCATTCAATCCAGCGACAGAGGACTGGGAATCATACATCGACAGATTCCTCATGTTCCTCAAGAGCAACGACTTACAAGGAATCTCTGACAACAGAAAGAGAGCCATGTTCCTGACGCACTGTGGACCTACAGTGTTCAAGATGGCCAAGGCATTGGCCAAACCGGAGGACGTAAAACAGATGGCCTGGCCAGATTTGGAAAAATTGCTGAAGGCTCATTACGCACCAACCATCTCCAGCCTTATTCGGAGACATGAGTTCTACAAACGGGACCAGAGAGAAGGTGAGTGTATTGCAGACTTTGTAGCAGCTCTCAGGGACATTGAGAGGCATGCGAGTTCCTCAACATGGATGAAGCCATGAGGCATCGCGTGGTCCTTGGTCTAAAAGATCTCACTTTGCAGAGCTGACTGCTAACCCGACCAAAAATTACAGTCACTGAGGCCATCGCTGAGGCCATGGCAGCTGAAGCCACTAAAAAAATCAGCAGCCAAAATGCAACAAATGAATGCGACAATACAAAAAACAGCGGCAGAAGCAAGCTAAGTTCCAGAGAAGAAGTCAGAGAACACACATAAGACCATCACACGCCACAAGGATAGTGAATCGTTGTCTGAGACCGATGATGAAGAGGAAGAAATCTACACACTCCAGTCAGAATGAAATAGATGGGAGAGAAAAGGACGTAAGTCAGGGTTCCAGTGCGCCAGATACGGAGGAGACCACCCCCGTTACGAGTGCCGTTTCCTAGACGCCATTTGCAGGTACTGCGAGAGATGGGGACACATAGCAAAGGTCTGCCAAAACCGGAAAAGCTACAGCCCCTGACGTAGAGACAAAACCCCATTAAGAATAAAAGAAAAATAGATATTGAGCCATGAGAGTCGAGAAAGCAGAGGCAAACGGCTAAACGAAAGCTACAGAAAAGAAGAAACACACCAAACTATAACCATTGGCCATTCAAACGCAACCAATGGCCGGAAGGTACATGTGGCAGTCAGCATCGAAGGCCAAAAATGGGAGATGGAGGTGGACTCCGGCTCATACCTATCAATGGTATCATGGAATACCATTAAAAGACTGATACCGCACATACACAGAAAACTAAACACTGATACTAAAAGACCACCAAGGAAACAGGATCCCCATAGTCGGACTTGGACACTTCCAAGTCATATTCAAAATACACACAAAAATTCTGCCTCTAACCTTCATAGACCAGAACCACCCAAGCCTGCTGGAACTCGAGTGGTTCGAACCCTTGGGAATTGGAGTGACCGGAATCAACAGCATCACCGAGACAGACTGAGAGGAGAACCTAATGAGGGAGTTCCAGGATGTCTTCGATGGGAAACTAGGCAAGTACTGAGGGTCCCCCATATCATTTAATTTAAATCTGACAATCGCTCCAATTAGGTTAAAAGCGAAGTGAATCCCCTTCGCATTAAAACCGAAGATCGATGAGGAATTAAATAAAGTCAGAGCACAAGGAATATTGGAACCAATTGATCATGCTAAATGGGAAACCCCAATTGTAACCCCAATTAAGCCAGATGGGTCCGTGAGAATCTGTGGTGACTACAAGGCCACCCTAAACCATGCACTAGAGCAAAGCGCATATCCTGTTCCGGTAGTGCAACACCTGTTACACTTACTGGGGAGAGGCAAGGTTTTCGCAAAGCTTGATCTTGCACAAGCATACCAACAATTGCCAGTCGACCCCGAAACAGCAGAGGCACAAACGATCATGACTCATAGGGGAGCATTCAAATGCAAAAGACTGCAATTTGGAGTCAGTGTGTGGCCCCAGGGGTGTTCCAAAGCCTGATGGAGCGGTTGTTACAAAGCATAAAAGGGGTAGTCCCATACTTTGATGACGTGCTAGTGTCAGCCAGCGACAAGAAACAGCTAGAAGCCCATCTCAAAATAGTATTGCAAAGATCGCAAAAGGTGGGAGAAAGAAAAATATCAGCTAACCACTTCGAAAGTCGAATTATTCCTGGGGTATCTAATCGATAAAGATGGCATCCACCCCACAGATAAAAAAAATCAAAGTGATCAAAGAAGCGCGCAGACCAAAAAAACAAAGCAGATTTGCAAGCATCCTTGGGACTTATCAATTTTTATAATGTTTTTCTGCCGCAGAAGGAACGATGGCGGAACCACTACATAGATTACTGGACAAGGCAGCCACCTGGACCTGGGGACGACGAGAAGAGACTGCGTTCCAGAAAATAAAAGATTTAATAACATCTGAATCTGTATTAATACAATACAGTGAGACACTACCACTGACAGTCACCTGCGACGCATCACTGTTCGGCGTCAGAACCATATTCAGCCACATGCTGCCAGATGGGAGAGAAGCGCCAATCGCATTCTACTCCAAAATACTGTCCAAAGCTGAAAGGAACTACAGCCAGTTGGACAGAGAGGCGTTAGCAGCAATTTCCGGGATCAAACGGTTCCATGAATACCTCTACGGTATGACCTTTACACTCATTACAGATCACAAGCCCCTATACAAAAGATTGTATTCTATAGGGGGGGATCAGGTGGTCATACCGGAAGTATTACAAGAGCAAGTACTGAATATTTTACATGAAGGACACCTGGGTATCGTACAAATGAAATCCCTGGCCAGGAGTTATGTATGGTGGCCAGGAATGGATAAGAATATCGGGAGATGGGTAGAAACCTGCACTAAATGCCAAAGATCACGACCTGCACCCCCTGCAGCACCTATACTCGATTAGGAAACACCGAGGGGGCCCTGGTCAAGAATACACATAGATTTCGCAGGGCCTACAAAAGGACACACATTTTTAATTATAGTAGACGCTTACTCAAATTGGCTGGAAGTAAGTGTCATGAACTCAACAACTACAGAAGCAGTTATCAGACAACTGAGGAAACTTTTCGCCATACATGGGTTACTGGACTTATTAGTTTCAGATAACAGGCCACAGTTCATAGCACTGACATTTGAAAAGTTCTTCGCCGAACACGGTATAAGGCATGCCTTGACAGCGCCGGGCCGGCTGGCTACAAATGGGCGGGCAGAACGCATGGTCCGGTATACCAAAGAAACCATAGAAAAATTAGACACGGGAGACATACAAGAGAAAATTTACAAAATGCTCACCATACAACACATCACACCTAACTCCACTACAAATAAAAGCCCAGCAGAATTACTAATGGGCAGAAAATTAAGATCATATCTGGGTAGATTACATCCCACCTACAGCCCTGAAAAACCAACAGACTCCTCCAGCAAACACCGCACATTCGACCCAGGGGACCTAGTCTATGCTAAAAATCTCACGGGGCACCCACTGGGGGTACTGGCAAAAATAACACAAGTAATAGGCCCCGGTCACACAGATTAAAAACGGATGATGGAAGAAGCTGGAGGAGACACATAGATCAATTAAGATCAAGAACATTGGAATGAACAACTGACACACCCAGGCACGAAGAACAACAACACACTCCTGTAACACAACATCCATTAAACAAAAACAATAATAATCAAACAAGAGAGGGGGGAGATCCCTCAAACACAAATAAGAGGGGAGGGGGAGACCCTCCGTTAGAACAAGGAACACTGCAAAATCAAAAAACAACCCACAAACAAAATTCTCAAACCCAGAAAGAAACAACTACTTACCTGAAGAAGACTTCAGTGAAGAGGAACAGGAGGCACAAGAATACCAAGAGGCCACTCTGGAAGGGAGCAGCCAAGCTGACTCTACCAGCCCGGGTAGGCCAGGCGGGAGCGGCATGGCTGACTCCACCTTCCAGGAGGTTCCACAGAAAAGGACGGGAGAAACAACGATCCCGTCCAAACCCGCCGAAGACAACAGCACGACTAAACTGCGCAGGTCAACTAGACAACATAAAAGCCCCGCCTACTTACATGACTACGTAATATAGGAGCAAACCAAGAGGGGAGGGGTATTACATATTAGCATACTCCAAATACTCTATTCCCATTGGTCCACAAATACTCGAATCTGATTGGTGTTCTACTCGACGGTGATTGGTCAAAAATAACTAGCCTATGATTGGCCGCCCCAGCGGCGGAAGAATCAAGGAACCGTCATTGGCCACAAGCCGCGAGCAGCCTCTCTATAAAAAAGGGCTGAAGTTACAGTGGTCTTGAGTCTCATTCTTCGCGAACACAACACTAAGAGCTAGAGCCCACTATAGCCATACAGCCAAAAAGGCATTAAGAGTTGTTAATCTAATCCTACGTGGCTTTTTCCCTGGTAATATCACACTATTAACTAGAGCATACAAAACATTTGCAAGACCAATACTCAAATACAGCTCATCAGTCTGGAACCCACATTGTGTATCTGATATTAGCACAGTTGAGAAAGTCCAGAAATATTTCACAAGAAGAGTTCTCCACTCTTCTACTTGTTGCAGAAAACCTTATGCCACCAGACTTGAAATTCTAGACCTAGAAAACCTTGAATTACGCCTTCTTCAATCTGATCTAAATATGGTGTATAAAATCATACATTGCAATGTCCTCTCTGTCAATGAATACTTCAGCTTCAACCATAACAACACAAGAGCACACAATAGATACAAACTCAAGGTTAGCCGCACCAAACTTGATTGCAGGAAATACAACTTGAGCAACAGAGTGGTCAATGTCTGGAATACTCTACCTGACTCTGTGATTTCTTCCCCCAACCCCAAAATCTTTAATTTTAGACTGTCTACTATTGACCTCACCCCTTTTCTAAGAGGTCTGAAGGGGGCGTGCATAAGCGCACCAACATGCCTTCCGTCCCTGTTCTGTTGTTTCTTTTATTTTTCTTATATGTACCTATTTCATGTATTCATAACTATGTATATACTTATACCTATTATCTTGTAAGAGATTGACAAATCAAATAAATAAATAAATAAATAAAATAAACAAATAATTATTGAATAATTATTTAATAAATAATTATTTAATCAATAAATAATTATTGACTCACCCAGATAATTTAAATGATTATTGAATAATCATTTAAATTATCTGGGTGAGTCAATATCTTTTGCTATTTTTGGGGAGGAAGAAGTAAGTCCCCAATTATATAAATAAAAACAATTTGATATATATTTTGAATTATATGTTTGATGACAATGATATTAAAAATGGGTAAAAGGGGTTTATATTTATAATTGGTAACATCAATGGAAAAATTCATGAAAATTTGATTTTCATTTGTATATCATTCCCTATTAAGGGAGAAGAAGTCAAAACAGAGAGTGTGTTAATTGTGGCAATGTGATAAATACCCTAACTTTTTGTACATATATTAGAATTGCACAGTCAAAATGATGAGTTTAAGATTGCTTTGTTATCTCCACCATCAGAATGCTGGCCTATTCCTGTGCAATTAGGTTAAATTTACTCAGAGATTATGATTTCCCCAAACCTTTAAAAAAAGATATTTCCTCAAGAATGATATACTTCTGGGTGTATTTTTTATTTTATAAACGGTGGTGCTTATTCCTGGATTACAATGAAAAGCTAGGTAATTTTGAAAGCAAGGGATAATTTTATATAAATTTTGATTTGTTATCACAACCAAACCAGTGATGGGATTCAAATGTTTTACTACTGGTTCTGTGGGCATGGCTTGGTGGGCATGGCAGGGGAAGAATACAGTAAAATCTCCAGTCAGAGGTGGTATTTGCCAGTTCTCAAAATTTCTCCTTCCGGTTCTCCAGAACTGGTCAGAACCTCCTGAATACCACCTCTGAAACAAACAGGACAAGCACAGACTCTAACAGAAGTTAATACTGCAGAAAGAATAATTACATCTAGCCTGCCTTCCATAGAAGACCTGTATATTGTGCAGGTGACAATGAGGCTGAGAAGATATCTGCAGACCCCTCACATCCTGGATATAAACTGTTTCAACTCTTCTCTTTTGGATGGTATTGCAGGATATTACAGGCCAAAACAAGCAGACACAGGGAGAGTTTTTCCCTCAGGCTATCACTCTACTGAATACCTAATTCTCACAGTGCTTTCTACTGTCTATGTGTGTGTACCCAAACTGTATGGCTGTAGCATTATTATTATCCTTATTATCCTTCTTATTGTCTACTCCTATTAATATTATTATTATTATTATTATTATTATCATTATTCTGTTGTTTTGCATGTACACTAAGAACTTTTGTCCCAGAGACAAATTTCTCGTGTATCTAATCACACTTGATCAAAGAAAGTATTCTACTCTTACTCTGGTCTGCTCTATATTCTATTCTATTCTATTCTATTCTATTCTATTCTGTTCTGTTCTGTTCTGTTCTGTTCTGTTCTGTTCTGTTCTATTCTCCTCAGCCAAATCTACCATTTGTATTAAGATGCTAAAATAAGAATGCTGAAAGTTTTTAAGCTGAATTATTTTTCTGCTGCTATTTGTTTCAGCTTTGCAAAGAATTGACAGACAGGCACAGCCATTGTGTTTTTAATCACAGAGAACTTGTTTACTCCAACCTAAAAGGAATTCATACCATTATTAAATGATCTGATCCCCAAACCACTTTCATTTCATAAGATGAATTCCACTTCCAGATGCAGAACCCAGAAAACCCCAATAGAGATAGTTTCCATGTACAAAAGGAAGGAATTATTTTCCTATTGATTTTTTTTAACTGGAAAAATGTAAATGCAAAGACCACACTTTGGAAGGATGGTAAGTTATTCAATTTCTACAGGAAGGATGACAAGCAATGCCAAATTAGTATCCAGTTACTTCTGAGTCTTCCCCGACTCTAATCGGAATGAAAAGTTGAGGTTTTATCATAAAGGGAGCACACTGAATACTGCATGGATTGCAATCCTGAAGAATGACACATCTGTTTTTATTCTTCATTCCTGTAGAATCCTTCCAGTTGATAATTTGGATTAGAACCAGATTGGTTGTTTTCATAGGTCCTTTTCCTCTCAACTCAGATACAACAAACCTCTCCCATGGGCCTAACTGTTTGTGTTCTGAATTTGTGGTTTACATGGCAAGAGCTCTCTGTATTATATTGCTAACATATTATCCATCTTGAAGAAAATAAAATGAGATACACTTTATGTAAAGACTTCTCCTGTTTTTAAACTTGCTGATAAATAAATGCTTTTGTAAAAGGAGAGGAGCAAATATCTAATTTCCTTTGATTCTCTCCTGTTTTCCCTATACATTCATACAACTTCAAATGCAAGATTTTAAATAAAAAAAAAACATACTGAACTTTCACGTGTTAAAACTCTTATTTACTGTTTGGACCCTTTTTTTGAATAGTTTGTGCTCAGTAGCACTAATTGATGAAGAAAAAGCTTTATGTGGAAGGTTAGATGTTGCTGCAGGAAACACAAGCAGATGTTGCAGAATCAGTCAGCTCTGGTGGAAGAGCTTCCATGTAACAATAATAATAATAGTAGTAAGTCAGTAGTGTTCAGGACAATTGCTTTTACATCATCATGAGAAGCAACCAACATTCGATACTAGCTGGATTCTTATAGTACTCTAAGACTAGAACAAGATTAAGAAAATACAAAATATGCATTCACATACATACTCTGTGTGTGTGTGTGTGTGTGTGTGTGTGTGTGTGTGTGTGTATTAGGTGAATGCAGTCTTTGTATTTTTCTTAACCTGATTAAATTGTATATGTGTGAGATTCAACAACATGCTAAACTCTACACTATGCAATCCTGCTTTAACCTAATCTAAAGATTGGCGTGAACCGAACCAAAGTGTATCTACTGTAATCTTCTAGAACTACAGTCCCCAATCTCTGGGGTGTGGTCCAGTACAGGACCTTGAGCCATTCAGAACAGGGAAATGGAACTTGTTCAGAACTGGGCCATGGAAGCTGTTTGGAACTGGGCCATTAGGAACTGGGCTCCATGTGTGCTTCCCCACTGGTCATACGGAGCCTCCGCCCCCCCCAGGCCTCCAACAATTTGATATCAAAGTGAGCACATATGTTGTTTTAAAGAGATATTGTTCACCTTAATGTAAACTCAAAAAAGAAGCCCAAGTTACAAAACATTGGTACTTCTAGACATTTTTACAGGTAATCATTCTGGTTCATTTATGCAATATATAGGATCGAGATATTGTAGTCTTTGTCCTTTCATAATCCCCTTTGTTTTTTCTATTTTTTCTTACATCTTTTTGCTGTTAAAAAAAAGGAGGATCAATAAGAAAAAAACATGCAATAATGCAAGGTGTATTTGTCTAATGATCAAATGAATTTTGGAAACATCGACAAGCATATGTGTTGGGTTCTATAGAAGGCCCTTACACTATTAAAGTTCTTGTTCTTTTTCTTTCTCTTTCAAATTTTTAAGGTCATTCGTTCACTATGGACTAACCTTAATTTTATTCTAGAAATCATATAGATAAATCATGCCTGATATGTTATGTCTAAATAACTTATTGGCCTCATATTAGGAATGAATTTTAAAGAGAAATCCTATCACTCTATCCTAAATTTCCCAATCAATGGAAGACAATGGTACCCTAATGGTAGACAAGATCTCACAATGCTACTTTGCCCCCTGCAAGCCTATTTTTTCCATTTGAAAAACTTATTGTATACATGGGTTTTTTTGTCTGAATTTCCCATTAATTTAACACCTAGTTTTTCAGAATTTGGGTTAGCAATGTTGTAAGATCTGATGTAGACAGCTTTCTGGCCGTTCTTGCAACGTTTAGCACTACATTTGTTAGATCAGTTCCAATTCATTCAAAAGGCCACAAGCCAGATAAGGTGTTAACAGCCAACAGTCTGTCTACATCAAACTATTTAGTTTCCAACTGCAGAAAACTAATCACATTTTTAAAAGTTTCATGTTGACAGAAATGATGATGAAAGCTTTAACTCGGAATTCAAGAGTTTTATTTATATCAAAAATGATTTTTTCCAAATAAAGTTGTAAATTAATCGCACATGGAATTCATGATTTGTCGTGACACATACATTGCTGTGGAACAGTTAACCATTTTCCAGCTGGGTTTATGGACTGAGAATCTAGTTAACTTCAAATCTACAAACATGGATGGCCTACTTCTGTGACTTTTTGTTTTGAGCTTTCTAAATTGAACATTCAATTCAGGTTTATTTCAGGTTCTATGAGCCCTTAGTGCCAAATTCTTGAGTTACTTTATAACTGTGATATACTTACTTGCTGCTATAGAGATGTATATGCTATAGAGATCTATATAGAGACAGAAGAGATGTTTCTGGTATTTATATTTATTTTGATAAAATTACTAGTCTGATAGAATTGATATTACATTCACTATTAAATATATTGGATATTAAATTGCTATGGGGATCTCTATGTGCGTATTTTGCACTATACCTGTGCAATACACTTGTCATTTCTGTTTGCCTTTTGAGCAGGTTCTTCTGACTCAGTAGCAATGCTTTCAGAATTGCAATGATAGTAATTTCGCACAAGAAACAATGAAGCTTTGCATCATTTTTATATCAATTGTTTTTTACCTATATTTTATTTGACTCACCCCACTTATGGATCCTGAGCATACATCAGGTTCTGTCACATTCTGCTAAGGATTCACCACCATATCTTTGTCATCTTTTAAAGATTTCTGTGGCTCCTTCCTCCCTTGCAACTGCTCAGATCTTTTCCCCCTTCCACACTCTAGAAAAATGAACCCAATAGTAATTAAACTATGGCTGAAGATTTCAGGGTACAGATTGAATGCCTTTCTTTGTGTTTTCTTACTGATCGGTTAAAAATAGCAAAGATCATATTCTCCACGTTCTAAAGTCACAACAGTGAAGACGTTTGTTAAATTTTCTTCAGACTGCTTTTGAAAAAATGCAGAGTAAAAACCAGCACAGAAGTGCTTTATGTGTACGCTTTTAAAATGAGGACCATCAGTTGTTAACATTTATAACAGCCTCTTTTAACCAGAGAGCATTTAATTTTTCAAAGTATGTTTTAAGAGGCTAGATGGATAGAGGGCGAGCAGAATGTATGGAAAATAAACTGAGATATTTGAATTACCTACTGAGTGTTTGCTTTTAATGTTATGTATCAAAATATCTGTTCCAGTAACCAGCTGTTAGTAGATCCTAGATCCTATGTGCAAACATCTTGTAAGGATGTTACGACAAGAAACTTTCTATTCTATCATGTTATGATAGAAACTCTCTTATCATTAGTTGGCAGGTTAAGGTATTTTGCATACAGTGTTCTCCATTGGTGCCAGTTTGATTATCTTATATAATCAAGATCTGTATGAATGACATTATGTTTATTCTAGTCTCATTCCCTGCTTGTTCTTCTTGCACATAAACAGCTACACCAATACTAAACAACTATAATTTCACATTGCAAACACAGATGTGGAGAAATCTGAGCCATTCACAAAGGTCAGTCAGGTCAAGAAACACCAGATTTTCAACACCTGATTTCTACATAGGATACTAATTCCAAACTATAATCAGCTGATTCTGCAGCTTTAAAAGCCCCCATCGGATTAAAAAAAAACCTAAGGAAACCAGTGAAGAATAATTCCATGTACATTTAATAACGTAATACAGTTTTATAATTCTATAGGGAAGCTGTGGCATCTATGAAAAATAGAAGCTGTGGCATCTATGAAAAAATATTCCACAGATGATATGAAGGTATAATTCAAATTGAACTAGATGATTTGAAAGGATATTTAATGTTGCTTAACTTCCATCATGATATTTATTTTATAACTATGTATGAAATGGTCTGATTTAGATTAAGACCAAGGTATATGAAGCAAGTGGAACCCAAGTGGATACCTTTCTGTTTCTTTGTTGGGACAAAAAAGTTAAACTCTTCCCTTCTCACGTGGAGTATTTAAAAATATCCTCTGAACTTCCACTAAGCACAGACAATTGAGTTCTCCCAAACAAATAGCTGCAAGTATTAAGTTTCCCTTACCAGTGAACGCAGTATTCCTGAAGTATTGTCAAATATATCTTGTTAAAAAAAAACCTCTGGGAAATTTATGTTGAAATCTTGATAATTTTCTTGAACATAATGTGACTTAAGAATCAGAAGCAGATGCACTACTTCCTATAGAGTCAACAACCTAGTTTGGATATAAGATTGCCCAGTTCATAAATCATGATATAAAGCAATAGGCAGCAGCCTCTTGTTCTTTATTTCATTACTTTCATGTAGTACTGAAATTCTGATTTGTTTTAAATGAAAACTTACCATTTTGACCAAAATTAATATTGGGTTATTTAATCAAAATCTTAATTTGACCAATAGATCCTAGTAAATGGGCTGATTTTCCCAGTCTGTACTTTTCATAAATAAAAATGGACATTTTTTTGTTTACATTTAATAGATAGCCAAAATAAGTAAACAAACACTAGTTCAAGGGTATCTAAAGTTGAGGTGTCACATTTGAATAAAGCTTACATGTAACATTATTTTGAGTTTATTTTTGTGTTCCTGGTGAAGATCTGTTTCTTGAAGTCCCAATTTAGCACCTGTCCGATCAGAAGAATGCAGTTTTTAAAGCAGAAAATGCTATTCCGGTGCTAGATTTTGTTTTCTTATTTAATCATATTTTTTTAAAACAAAATTAAAAATTATCAAGGGAAATGATAAATGGGAAGCATCTTGACTGAGATTTCAGATAATACACATCTTAGGACTCATACAAACACTGTATAACATATCTTTTTTGCGATATAGGGTCAGTATAGTATAATTTTAGTTCTATTCTATTCTGATAAAAACATTAGAAAGTTAATCCTGCACATCTGCCTATAGAAAAATATAAACTGACAAGGCATTTCTTGGGCCTGTTTAAAAATGAAAAGGAGAATCTAAAACATCCCAGGGTCATTGTAACATTTTGCATAAATTAAGCAAATGGCTCTGTTTAAAGTCTTGCTTATTTTTCTTGCCCTGGGTTGAGTTCAGAGAGATTCTACTGAAGTGGATCCAAGACTTTCGTTCTCTGAACCCTGGAACTTCACAGAAGATAGATTGAGGCACTCCTATCAGAAGGCTTTTGAGTTATTTTAGCCTCAAGCTTATTAAGAGTTATTCTCTAGCTCTTCTCTGGAGGGAGCTGGTATAGACAAGTTGCTTTATTGTGAGTGTTAACTTGCCTTTGTTATCTCTCACTAATTTCTGATTCAGGAAAGGGAACAACTTTGTATCTCATGTCATAGATTCAGTAATGTAGAATCACAACACTCTTTCTATATTTGCTGATTCCTTACACATATGCACACAAAATAATATTTTGCTCAATGAAATGGAAGTATCTAGCTTTTAAAACATTTTAAATCAGTTCAATTATTAAGCATCCCATTGCAATAGGCCCAGAAGGAGGTAGTAAAAAGTGGAATGAATTCATAGTCCAGGAATAATAAGGATTATTTAAAAGAACCAATTTATTTTGATTCTTAACTGATAGTCAAGAAGTTCATGACATTTTTCCAGTTATTCAGTCATGCTGTATAACAGTAACAGTATAACTCACCTAACCTCAGGATAGTTATATAATAACAATCTGAAGCTACTGGAAATTATATGTAGGAGAACACTCCAAAGCTCTCAATTACCTCTTTAAGAGGGGGGAAAAAAAGAGGGACAGAAGCAAAAAAATATAAACAATGCCATCAATTTACTCCAAATTCTTCATGTTTGACCTGATGATAACATAGTTTCTGTTTGTCTTTGCTGGCTCCTCTATGTGTGTGTTTATCTGTAGCTTGCAGCTAACTGATCACATTCCATATCTGTTCCATTGTGGTAAACCAGCACTATTTGGTTTGTTATTTTTTTTCCCTTGAGGTGCCTTTTAAAATACTTCCAGATGACAAGTGGCCAAATTGCTTTAAGAGTAGTAGGACCAAACCATATTCCTACTTTGAAATGACATGTGGAAAAACAGATTCCTGTTCTAGTCTTTCAGTATAGTTAAAAGAGGAAAAAATGGGCATGTGTGTCCACGTTAGCAAATAGAGCTAACTCTATAACATTATTGATCAAGTTATAAACACAGGAACAAAGAGAGAGAAAAGATCTGCCAGGCCTAAGATTGTATATCCGCTTTGCAATAGATTTACTTGCAAAAGGAATGTTTTTATTTGTTAAATAAATAAGTTTTACAAAACTGTATAGCAATCTTTTCCTCTATTCTGCTCTCTAGCTGCATTGAGATAACTATTCCCAAAGTTTTCAGCCAACATGGCCAATGGGGGTTACCCCCCAAAATGTCTGAAAGACATCAGGTTAGGAAAGGCTGTCGAAGCGGCTCAAATGGGAACAAAAAAAGCTGTAGTCCATAGTGTAATGAGCATTATTTTCAATCAAATATGCTAAGACAAAGAGTTAGCAATCTAATAGAGAACACAATTCTGTTTCATTTGTCTTGGCATAAAGCTGAGAAAACAGAATAACTTGAGAAAACAGAATAACTGAGTCTGAATACATTTTTTGCGGATACTTGCCCAACATCTTCTTTTACATGTAAAAAGAGTGATAAGCAATGCAGTTGCCTTTCATACAGTACTGCAAAATTATGGCATTACTATATTTGGAGTTACTGCTAGTGATAACAATGCATTATCTGTAATGCATTATGATACAGCACAGTACCATTAGTACAAGGAAGTCTTAACACGTTATCTGGAGGCTGTGAAGATCTGGATGGTAAAAGACACCTTAAGCTTAATCCCAGCAAAATGTAATTATTTGTCCAGAAATAGCTTGTTTCAAATAAAAATTAGTTAGTTAACATCCTAAACCCTTAATATGTTTATGTGTTTCTTAGAGACAGGGTTTGTAGCAAGCTTCTACTACTGGCATGAAAATGGGGAAGGCTAGTCAAAGTGAGGTGAGACAGTTCTTCAGATACCTTGGACCTTTGCCATGTTAAGATTTTAAAATAATAACCAACACTTTGAACTGGACCAAAGCAAACTGAGAACCAATGCAGTTTACACAACAGTTATGTTTCTTGTGTATATTTCTAGAACTATGTGTACTGCTTCATTCTGCACCAGTTGTGGCTTCCAAATACTCTTCAAGAGTAGCCCCATGCAGCATGCATTACAGTAATCTAAACAAGAGATGACTAGGGCATGAGTGATCATATATGGCTTCATGATATAGGTTAGGGCACAACTGGTTCACAACATGAAGTTGTGCAAAGGCCCTCCTAGCCACAACTGTCACCTGCTCTTTTGAGGGATATTTTTTTTAAAGTGAATTAGTCAATTTTACCATTATCAGAATTCAGCGTTGACCACATTACAGGTAGTCCTCAACTTACAACCACAACTGAGTCCAAAATTTCTGTTGTTAAGTAAGTCTTTTGTTAAATGAGTTTCCCCCATTTTACAACCTTTCTTGCCTCAGTTGTTAAGTGAATCACTGCAGTTTATATTTTAGTAACCTGTTGTTAAGTGAACTAGGCTTCCCCATTGACTTTGCTTGTCAGAAGGTCGCAAAAGGTGATCACATGACCTTGGGGCACTGCATCATAAGTATGAACCAGTTGCCAAGCATCTGAATTTTGATCACATGATCATGGGGGATGCTGGAAATGTTGTAACTGAAAAATGGTCACAATTCACTTTTTTTAAGGCCGTGGTAACTTTGAATTGAAAAGCAAACTGGTATAAGTTGAGGACCACCTGTATAGTGTAGCTGCTGTTAGTTGAGGACACCTGTATGAGTGTAGCATGATTGCTAGCATCAGTCATGCTACACTCATGGATAATTGATCCTACAGTAACAACTTCAGCAAGTTGTGAAGAAGGATGAGGCCCTTAACTGAACATAGTGCCTACACAAGACTACTATGATTATTCACAATTAAGTAATCATATTAACTAATCTGCATTTGTTAGTAAACACATTCCTGTTAGAAAATATAACTTCTAGATGGGCACAGAGAGAGATGGGCATCCTATATCAAGTGTCAAAGGTTCATGACAGGGGTGGGATTCAAATTTTTAACAACCGGCTCTGTGGGCCTGGCTTAGGTGGTGAGCGTGGCTCAGTGGTCATGTGACTGGGTGGACATGGCTTGGTGGTCATGTTATTGGCTGGGTATGGCCAACTCAATATTACTCACATCAAGGCACGCATCTCCTCGTCTGGCCTGTCATGACTGTGGGGATGCTGCAACAGTCATAAATGTGAAAAATGGTCATAAGTCACTTTTTTCAGTGCCATTGTAACTTTGAATGGTCACTCCACACAAGCAGAGTAGCAGCAAAGGAGGGGGAAAAAACTCCAGAGAAGTTCCTGAGACAGGAAGCCTAGTCCTGCCAAGAATGTAATAAGGGTTAATGGAGAGGCAGTTTCTGTAAGCAACGCAAGAATGTTTCCTTCCTGCCTTCCTTACAGGATTAGGCCAGGAATTTCTTCTAACAACCAGTCCTCCTAACTGCTTAGAATGTGAACAACCGGTTCTAGCAAATAGGTGCAAACTGGTAGAATACCACCTCTGGTATGATACATAATTTGATAGGTGTTTGTAGAACCATCTTTACTCAGCAGTTTCTGTCCATCCAATAAGCTCTAGTGGTGAAGCAGGGAAAATCACATTGTCTTTGCTGAAAAAGTAGGGGATGTTTTTTCTTTTAGATAAAAGTGACACTCAGATTACATGGAACATGTACATGGAGTGTCACAGTTTAAGCAGTTATTTCACAGGTCAGGTTTGGCAGCACCCAATTCTTTTCCAACATCATTCCTAAATAAGGAAACAGCTGCTTCTTTTCCAATCTGTAAAATAATGATTCTGATATGATAAAGGGAATGATATGATAAAGGAAATTGTCTAATCTGTAAAAAATATTCTGATATAATAAAGGAAATGGATTAGAATGGCATGGGATTCAGTTGAGTGAGGTTCAGCACAATTGATTCATCTTAATCATTTATTCCCTTGCATCTAACTAAGGCAAAGACATGACTTGGTAACTTATTTATGTTATCCACAGCCTGTATAATAGGCAGTGTTGTCATCCTTACTTACACTGAGATTACGGTAATGTTTTTACCTTTATCCTGATGTAGGCTGTGCTATGGACTAAACCATTTTTTAAGTGGCACAGTCATGTGACTCCTTGGACCAGCTAAGTAGCCATTGGCAATTAGGCATAGGTGGTATGTTTTCTCCATGCCAGTCCCTGAAAACTGTCAGAGTTGAGATGGCCAAATGAAAATGAGAAGCCCCTCTGCCAGACATCGGATGTAATTTTTCAAGCCTTTTTTCAAGGCTGCCAAGCATCCTATCCACTATCCATCAATTTGGGATGAAAGAAGCATTATGTGAAAATGTTTAAGACATAATTGATTTGGGTCTAACTATGGCATTAGCAAAGTTCTATGGCTGCTTTCTTGTCTGCAGTAAAAATTCTATTCTGGCCAAGCCAAATTGGAATCTTCTTCAAATCAAAAAGTTGAGTTAAACATGACTTTATAGGAATCTTGTGACTTACTGCCAGGTTCTGGTCAGGAGAATCAGCCAGACATTGTCTTTAGGGACTCTAATTTGGACAGTGGAGGAATCTAGTTCTTTAAAGCCCAATAATTGGGTTAGACATTTGAATCAGCTGGAAGTTAAAATAGTATTAGCAAGGTGGATCTATGGTATGAAGAGGTTGTGTGTGTGTGTAAGAGAGGGAGTGAAGGCTTTTGCCTATTTCACTGTGCAGCTCCTTTCATTTCCATCAGCAATTAAAGCTGCTATTTGACATAAATTTAGTGCTCTTCTCAAAAATCTTCAATCTACCTCACATTAACTGGACCCTAAACGAATATAAAACTGAACCCATACATGCAACTTCTACAATGCTGCAACAAACCTAGGACTGGAACAACTAGTAACCAACAGTACTAGATTTAACAACTGCCTCGATCTCATCTTCTGCAATTGTTTGAATTCAATTTATGGAATACAAATTAAAGAACCCTTTTCCAACAGTGACAATAGCATGATTGACTTTTGTCTCAACATACATCCACACAAAAATCAACACAACAATGTGATCCCCAATTATAACTTCAAAGAAGGCAACTATGATCTTATAGACAACAATCTCTCATCCCTTGATTGGCAATTTCTATTCACTGGATGCAATACTGTTGAAGACCATTACAACATATTTTAACTTGAAGTCAAAAGAGTCATCAAACTATATGTACCAATAACAACTCCAAAAACCAGAAAAAACAGATTACCCATAACAATAAGGAAGCTTCAATCCAAAAAGAGATCACTTTGGAAGAAAAACAAATCTGGTCATGTTGCCAACTTCAAAAGCCGATACAAAAATTTATGTCAGATAAAGACTGAATGCACCAATTATCACATTAAACAAGAAGAACGCACCAATTCTACCTGCACTTTCTATAATTTTGTAAACAAACTAAAAGACTCAAGGTCCATCCCATCCCTGAAAGGACCTAATGGTAAAGACTGCAATGATGACACCATTAAAGCCAACCTCTTTAACACATTCTTTGGCTCAGTATTTGTAAACAGCAATGGATCATGCCCAGTATTTCCTCGCCGATCCACAGAAAACTAAAATGATCTAATACATATCGATTTTACAGAAGACAATGTTGAAAAAGCACTACGCTATCTAAAACCATCTCGATCTATTGGACCAGACGGAATATGTACCTACTTCTTAAAAAAGCTATCCACTGCCATAGCTGAACCTCTAAGCATAATCTTTGAAAAATCTTTCAGGACCAGCTCCTTGCCAAAACTATGGTCACAAGCCACAATCATCCCCATCTTCAAAAAGGGAGATCCCAGCCTACTTGAAACTTACAGGCCTTTATGCTGCAATTACATCTCTTTATGCTGCGCCACCTGTAAAGTCATGGAATCAATTATTAACCAATCGATTATCCTCCACTTAGAGACAAACAACCTACTCTCCAATAAACAATTTGGTTTCAAAAAAAAACTATCCTGCAATCTGCAACTCTTACACTGCAAAAACATATGGACTACACAACTCAATTAGGGCAAAACAATAGACGCAATCTACATAGACTTCTGTAAAGCCTTTGATTCAGTGGTGCACGACAAACTACTCCTAAAACTAAAATCTTATGGTATCTCTGGATACCTGCATAACTGGATAGAAGCATTTCTGTCAAACAGACAACAAATGGTCAAAATTGGGAGTGTCCTATTAAATTCTTTTCCTGTCAACAGTGGTGTCTCCCAAGGCAGTGTTCTAGGACCAACTCTCTTCATATTCTACATAAATGGCCTCTGTGATCATATTAAGAGCAACTGCGTTCTCTTCGCTGATGATGTAAAGCTATTCAACACCACAGACAATACTGCTACTCTTCAAAAAGACCTCGACTATGTATCAGAATGGTTAAACAAATGGCAACTTCAAATCTCAACAAACAAATGCTCTGTCTTACATATTGGCAAAAAAAAATATCAGAAAATAAAGTACAGGCTGAATAGTCAAGACCTTGTTGATGATCCAAACTCTGTAAAGGACCTTGGAGTAATCATCTCTAATGATGTAAGTGCTAGAGCCCACTGTAACTACACAGCCAAAAAGGCATTAAGAGTTGTTAACCTAATCTTACATAGCTTTTTCTCTGGTAATATTACACTACTAACTAGAGCGTACAAAACATTTGCTAGACCAATACTCGAATACAGCTCATCAGTCTGGAACCCACATTATGTATCTGATATTAACACAGTTGAGAAAGTCCAGAAATATTTCACAAGAAGAGTTCTCCACTTCTCTACTCGTTGCAGAATATCTTATGCCACCAGACTTGAAATTCTAGACCTAAAGCTAGAACTATGCCACCTTCGGTCCGATCTAAGTATAGTATATAAAACCATACATTACAATGTCCTACCTGTCAATGAATACTTCAGCTTCAACAAGCAAATAATAAATACGAACTCAAGGTTAATCACACCAAACCTGATTGCCGGAAATACGACTTTAGCAACAGAGTGATCAATGTCTGGAATATTCTACCTGATTCTGTGGTTTCTTCCCCAAACCCCCAAAATTTTAACCTTAGACTTTCTACTATTGACCTTATCCCTTTCCTGAGAGGTCTATAGGGGGCGTGCATAAGTGCACCAACATGCCTACTGTCCCTGTCCTATTGTTTCTTTTATTTTTCTTATATGTATCCATGTATTCATAACTATATTTTTACTTATACCTATTATCTTGTAAGCAATTGACAAACCAAATAAATAAATAAAATAAAAAGATGATATAAATCGGCAGGCTTCTTTTTATACATGGGTTTAGTACTATTCTGAAATGCCGTTCTTTATGGATAGCACTAAACCTATAGTCCTTTTGAGATATCAGCAGATACTTAAGATTTCTTTTGACTACACCCAGGAAAAACAATTGTGCAAAACTAGAGTGACTTTGATAGATGACTAAGCCCACATGTCAGAAGTAACTTCTTTAACCAGGGCCAGTGTGTACCTCATCCTATATTAAGCAGAATAATTGGTGGATATTTTCTTGCAAGTTGTGAGATTTGAACTTAGGAAGGAACCAAAGGGAAATCTACCCATTCCTGCCCTTTATGTGCCTTATAACCCATAATGATACCCAGCTAGTATTTTACCTGTATCAAGGGAGAGATTATAAATGGATCCAAATTTTGTATTATTTAACTACATCAGTTATAGCTTTTTAATATTTGAAGGACTATTGTGTATTTAATTTGACTGCAAGGAAGAGTCCTTTATGGGAAATGATCAGTTGTATTTTTTGTAACCAGTAATCAGGAGTTATGGACTAAATCTCTCTTTTCAAAACAAATCATTAAAATCCAGTTTTTACCCTGCCTTGATGGAATTTTGAACAACAGAAGTAAATGTAAAATGTACAATTCTTACATCCTGGTTTTCAGAGTGTGGTGGTCTGGACAACTAGTTGGAAGTGCTGCATAAAATTCTTGCAGAAATATCAAATTCTATTTTTGGCTAGGAATATTAATTGGAACAAAACTATACAATCACAACAAAAATACAAGACAAATTGGTCTGCTTTGCAAATCCAAATTCAGTTTATTTGCTTAAATAATAAAGATGTTACAAAAGCTCAGTGGGATGTGGTTGTAAGTCAAGTTTAGTATATTTGTAATTTTTAATGTGTAAGAATATTTGACTTGAATCCAACACAATACATCCAGTAACTGATTAATACTCAGTTACTGAGTATTAGTAACTAACTAACATTTGTACTCCAAATTGGAATACAAATTTTAGAATACTATTTAGTTGTGCACAGCTTGACAAATGTATAGCTTTTAAAGCACCATGTTTTTTTTCTACCTGCAAGTTCCTTCAATTTTATATGGAGTTGAAGAAAAAATGTTGCAATTTTTTTTTATAGCTTTCAAACAGTTCTGTCAAGAAACCTATAAAATAATTGATTGAAGCATACATAAATCATAGGTTTAGCATAAGATGTTTAAGTGCTTTCCAGTGCATTTCATATTCAGAACCAGAAGGTTGGGAAATTGAAATTTGACCTTACTGCTAAGATAAACTATGCATCACATCACACTATAATGAAAGTTGGAACTGGTCTAATATGCTATATGACATATGCCTAATTGTGGAGGAAGGCAGATTAGACAGTATAAAATATATAACTATTCTTTGGTCATGAAAAATAGCTAAGAGGTTCAGAAGGATGGAGTACCATTGCTGTTTTTTAGCATTTGCCATCTAAAATGATTGCTTCACACTGTAATGCTAGAACTAGTTATGACAAGATAAACCAAGATACTGAAAAAGTTGTCATTGAAGTTGTTAGGAATATTATGGTAGAAGGAGCAACAAGATAATGCATCATCGCTGTATGAGTGAGTCAAACAGTGTTTGCATGTATGGTTGCAAATATTTGCCCAGGTACTCATGAAAGAATTCTGTTTTATCTTCTTCAAGATGATTTTTGACATCAGATGAAGACTTTTTCAAAACATGTTGGCTAGGGTTTGATACAGATGGCATCTCTTGGTTGCTTATTCATGGGAAATAGCATATACAAAATCAGATTATGTGTTCATCTTCATTTTATTCAATGTTGTGTTTTTTATTCTAATGTTCTGGAGTATCAGACATATAACCTTTCCCAGAATTATATGTAAGGACTTCTGCATAACTTGGTGTTCTTTAACTCTATGAAGCAGAATACTGCTAATTTATTTAGTTTTACTGAAACAGTGGTTCAATAAATGTTTTTGAGATTTCTGATATTAATATGGTTAATCATGCTGAATAGCTGTTCAGCTATAAATGGTGAGAAGTAAACATTTTTAGTAAATAAAAACAAACTATGTTTTGCTCATAAAGTTAAAAAAATATTTATAGAAATACTGATCGGAGGTAAATAATTCTTTGGTGATACAAGATCACCACTGCATTCAGAAACGTAAAAATAGAATAGACCTTACCCACTTTTGTACGCAACATCTGATATTAAAATTTCATAATTTTTCTTTTAAAACGCTGGAGTTGTTCTTTCATGATAATCCTGTCTTGATTTTATGAACAATCATTTTCTGTCCAGCTGCAGCACTACAAAATGTATTGTTATTTAGTACAGATAAGAATTTTATTTTTTTTAAAGACAAATATAAAGATAAAATTTAAAAAAATAAAACTGAAATGAATAAACAAGGTGATTATAGCTTTGGTTAATTACAATTATAGATAGTAATTACTGAATATGTTAGTTTAAATAACTAAGAAGTATTATTCTGTCTTAAATGAGTGTAAGTATCTAGAACTACAATTATTAGTGATGGTAGGATTACAAACAGTAGGAAACAAAACAGTAGGAAACAACTTCTATCTTATAATAGATTTTATTTTTATTATGAAAATACCTGCATATTGGGAGAGAAAAAAATATGAATTGGGGCAGGAGTTCACCCTTGGCAACTTTAAGACCTGTGAACTTCAATTCCCAGAACTCTGTAGACAGCGATGTTGGGAATTCTGGGAGGTAAAATCCACAAATGTTAAAGTTGCCAAGATTGGCACCCCTGAATTAGGATCTCAGGTTCATTCTCAGCAACAACTCTCAGTGAATAAGATTCAGTGGTGGTATTCTACTCATTTGGCCTGCATTAATTGAACTGATAGTGCCGAGGATCATCTGAGAGTGAACCAGTTCGCTCCAACAATCAGCTGCTCGTCCCTCCAGCCCATCCCGGCTCTATGCTGACCTTTATTTCCTGGTTTTGAAGCTCAGCTGCTTCGTGCAGCACAGCGGGTTGCCGCGTGTCAACTGTTGAAGACACAGGGAGAGTTCAGGATTAGGAGGAGGAGACGGTTATTCTCAAATTCTCTGTGCATGCATGAAGTACGTGCACAAAGTGCACCCACCAAGCTACGCCCACAGAACCGGTGGTAAAAAAAATTGAAATCCACCACTGATAATATTCTAAGGAAACTCCCAACTAATATTGCAGAAGATAAAGTGTTTAAATGAGCCAAACAAAAGTACACTATTTGATGGTATATATACTATTTGAGGACTGTCAGGCTGGAATCCACTACTTGTGATTGTCTTGCATTTGTATCCTGCCATTCTTCCATATAACTCAGATCTATGAACATGTAGACATTTTTAATCTTTGTAATAATAACCTGCTGTAATAAGTTGGACTGAGAGATAATGATTTGCCCAAAATCTCTTGATGAGCATCTTGGTCCACATGCCACAGTCAAAACCACCATATTGCAAGGTTAGTTTTCTAAAACAAAAGCCTGATTAAGGGTGGCAATTGCTAATTTAATGACAGTTGAGAAGGCATTTACTAAGCATTTTTCTTTATAAAAAAAAGTTGTAGCACCATCTACTTTAGCTGTTATCTGCAAGATTCATCAGGGCAAGCTACTGAATGGCACAAACTAGTCAAGAGATATTCTCACACGAGAATGAATTATAACTTCACATATTAAAAAATTCTATACTACCAGAACTACTCCCACAAATAAATTGCTTTAGATCTACTATCAAATGCAAAGCTTTTATTTCTAATTAAAGTTTACTTTTATGGCATTGGCTATGGTGGCAGTTTAATCACATGATAACAGATAAATGTAACATTCCCCAAATTACAAAGTTTAGTATATTAAATCATGGCACATTTAGGTTAGCAGTGCAATACTGGGCAATTACATTCTAGCGCTCAATTGGCCTTTAAATTTCCAAAGAGAAACAGATGTTAAAAAACAGATGTTGAATGTTACCAAGACTAAGTATAAGTTCATCTCAGCTGCTTAGGTATGTGGCTATGAAATGACCCATTTAAAAGAAAAATACACACACCAGCTATGCAGCCTGCCTTAAATAATTTGATACCACCAAATATAGCTTGTATATTGTCATTAAAGAAAATGAAAGATTATATTTATTGCACAGATTATATTTTTCTTAAGGCAGATTTTAATTTTGTGAGATGTATTAAAATATTAACATATTAAAACTATCATTCCATTTGAAAATACAAAGCTATTTTTGCTTTAGTTAATATCAGTTTGCAATGACAAGTTAAAATCAGCTGACACTGACTTATAGCAAACATTACAGGAGGCCTGGGGGCAGAGTCTCCAAACATGGCAATTTTAAGACTTGTGGACTTCAACTGCCAGAATTCTCCAGCCATCATAGCTGGTTGGAGAATTCTGGGAGTTGAAGTCTACAACTCTTAAAGTTGCCAAGTTTGAGGACCCCTGCCTTAGGGTCTATTCTGAAGTAGGCACTCTTAATTGTTTTCTTATAACTGGCAGATTTGATCTATTTTAGTCAGTCTATCACACAGCACAAACCCCTTAGGCTATTCTTGTATTTTGATGCAGTTATTCCTTCTTTTGGAAAGGGGTGCTTCATTCTCTGTAATGTTTTCCCTTATTATTATATAAACTGTTTGAAGAGCACTATTTTACACAAACATCCTGAAGAAAAAGCACATGGAGATTTATCACACAATGACATCCTTTAGCACATGATACTAATAGATGGACTTGTCTTTCTTTGTGTGTGTTTCAGATGAAGTTGCTGAATTTTTAAAAAGTGTCTAGATTTTGTGCATGCTCAAATTGTAACTAGGTTCATCAGAAAAGAGACGGCTAATGTTAGCCAAGTCATACCATCCTTGAACAAATTTAAAAACTACCATGGATGAAGATATGCTCTGTTTTTTGCTTATACTTTAATTGTAAAACAAATCTCTAACTTAAAAAAACAAAAATCACATTTAAACAAATGACAATATGATGCTAATATGAGGCATACAAAAAAGGAAACAGTCTTTTAACAATTTCACAGAATGTTTCTGAAGTTGATTTCATACATAAACACACAACACAACCAATATGCAATAAACAAAAGCTATATCTAGATTCATATCATATCCATTATAGCAATAACTGTGTCTAACACTCTATATAGAAATAGTTGCCAATTAGTTTTTATTAGACCTGCTTGGCTTCTTAATTGTTTTTCTTAATGTTATATGGATGTATATACACACACACACACATGCACACTCAAACACTCACTGATTGTCAAAGTGGCAATCAGGTACTATAGCAACCTTACTTTAATGCTGTACCACTAGCAAACTCATACAGTAACAACTCTGGTTAAGGAAATAAGTCCACTAAATTATTGGCCGGAAGAAAATATTGTCTAGCTTGCTGGTTCTTCATAAAAGTGTTGGCGGAGGAAGAACTGTTTCTTTGAGGACAAAGTTGTGTAGTTTTTTCTTCTTGATTTTTTTTTCAAAACTGAGCACTGATCAGGGGCTTCCTTCCTCTACGCTCAGCTTGGAAATACAAGGAAATTCAGAAATGGGAATCAGTATGTTGTTGTTGCATGCCCTTTCATTTGACAGCTCACAATCTGCTTGCCTGCAAACAATTCCCTGTCACCTAAACTGATCATATAAATATAGGCCAGTAAACACCAAAGGTTTATCTCATATTTGTGTGAATGTAATTTCACTCATGATCATATTATACAGATGGAGATAGGTTTGTTTAACTGTAATGATAGCATTTTGTTAATTAAATTCTGTGCATACACAAATGAGCATGTCAAGTTGTTCACTCAGGGCCACTTAAGATTAGTGAAATGTCTTCCCTTTTCTTTTTTTGTAAACAAAGAAAGCTGTGAAAGTGCATTTCCCAAAACTGAAATACATGTTTCCTAGCAAAATATCATGACTGACATATCCCCATAACAGACTGGGTAAACATGGAAAATATGTATTCCTTTAAAATCACCCGTGTTTGTGTTAAAACAGCAAAAATGGACAAGCAATCTTTTGTCTTGTTTTCATGTTTTGGCAACATGGGTAGCAGCTTCCACCTTGCCAACCAGTTGGCTCAGTGGGATAAACATAGTGGTTAGTGGCCTGAACCTTTTGTGGCCAAATGTGTCATTAAAGCCTGGTGGTCCATGCGTAAGGTGAAACCACAACCGTATAAACACGCATGCTATTTCCCACACATCCAAAAGAATGTTGGGTCTTCTGACATCTTCACAAAGGAGCTGTGTTCTGGGTATCAGAAACTGGATAGAAGCATGTAATGGACTTTGAAAAAATACACAGCTGTTTTCCATTAAAATTATGCCATGATGATGACCAAATGAAACTTCATGGGGGAAGTTCCCTGTATGTCATTGTTAAACATGATCTTAAATACATGACTTCAACATGATTCCTTCTTATTTTCATAAAAATCATTCATCTGAGCAAGAATCAGCTTTTCATTGTCATATTCAACTATTAACTCCATATCCACTAATTCTTTGCTCACAGAATTGGATTCGTCTATTGTGCAATAAAGACAAAATGATGATGTTTTGAAATGAAGCACAGTGTTTGTAAAATGGCAACAATTAGGTAGAAAATTAAGACCACTCAGCATTTTTTTCCAAAAATTTGTACGAAAAAGAGAATTTCTGTTTTCAGCAGAATAAACCCAAACATATAACTTAATAAAGGTTTTCACTGTCCAATCACGTCCGACTCGGGGGCAGTGTTCATCTCCATTTCTTAGCCAAAGGAGCCAGCATTGTCCCAAGACAGTTCCATGGTCATGTGGCCACCATGACTGCATGCCATTATGCCAAGGAGCACGGAACACTGTTATCTTCCCACCAAAGAGGTACTTATTTATCTACTTTCATTTGCACGCTTTCAAACTGGTAGTGGTCAAGAACTAGGGCAAGTAATAAATAGCTCATTGTGTGGTACTCGGATATTGAACCCAGGCTGTCAGCTTTCCAGCTGTAAAAGCTCAGCATTTGTAACTGCTGAATAAAACACTGGTTTAACAGTGAAACAACTAAGAATGACAAACTGATACAGGTGTGTGTTGGACATGAAACAAATGCAACATTATGTCAGTAAAAAAGAAGTTGCTAGGAATTACCACTGTTCAGAAATAATGCTAAATCTGTATTTAAAAACAGACTGAACAATAGCCAAGGTGCAGAAACAGTTGTTCCTTGGAGCATTAGGGACAAAGTGATCTCTCTCTTCTTCCTTCCTTCCCCCCCCCCCCCCATGTGTGTGTGTGTGTTTATGTTCTCTCCCATCTCTTTTACATTATATTCATGATTTCATATTCTCTCATTCTCTTTTTCTTTTTTTCCTTTGGACAATCCTGCATATCGCCAATATTTCATTTTAATCCAGTGTTGCTTTTGGTGCCAGTTCAAAATAAAGACTTGTAGATAGAGAGATAGAGAGATACAAGTGAAACCCAAAAAATTAGAATATTGTGCAAAAGTTCATTTATTTCAGTAATGCAAATCAAAAGGTGAACCTAATATATGAGATAGACTCATTACATGCAAAGCAAGATAGTTCAAGCTGTGATGTGTGATAATTGAGATGATTATGGCTTACAGCTCATAAAAACCCCAAATCCACAATCTCAGAAAATTAGAATATTGTGAAAAGGTTCAATATTCTAGGCTCAAAGTGTCCCACTCTAATCAGCTAATTAAGCCATAATACCTGCAAAGGGTTCCTGAGCCTTTAAACGGTTTCTCAGTCTGGTTCAATAGGAATCACAATCATGGGAAAGACTGCTGACCTGACAGTTGTGCAGAAAGCCATCACTGACACCCTCCATAAGGAGGGAAAGCCTCAAAAGGGAATTGCAAAAGAAGTTGGATGTTCCCAAAGTGCTGTATCAAAGCACATGAACAGAAAGTTATGTGGAAGGGAAAAGTGTGGCAGAAAAAGGTGCACAAGCAGCAGGGATGACCCCACCTTGAAGAGGATTGTCAGGAAAAGGCCATTCAAAAGTGTTGGGGACATTCACAAGGAGTGGATGAGGCTGGAGTCAGTGCATCAAAAGCCACCACACACAGACGGATCCTGGACATGGGTTTCAAATGTTCCTCTTGTCAAGCCGCTTCTGAACAACAAACAACGTTGGAAGCATCTTAACCTGGGCTAAAGAAAAAGAGAACTGGTATGTTGCTCAGTGGTCCTTTTTTCTGATGAGAGCAACTTTTGCATCTCATTTGGAAACCAAGGACCCAGAGTCTGGAGGAAGAATGGAGAGGGACACACTGCAAGATGCTTGAAATCCAGTGTTAAGTTTCCACAGTCTGTGTTGATTTGGGGAGCCATGTCATCTGCTGGTGTTGGTCCACTGTGCTTCATTAAGTCCAGGGTCAATGCAGCCGTCCACCAGGAGATTTTGGAGCACTTCATGCTTCCTTCCACAGACAAGCTTTATGGGGATGCTAACTTCATTTTCCAGCAGGACTTGGCACTGTCCCACACAGCCAAAAGCACCAAAACCTGATTCAATGACCATGGGATTACTGTGTTTGATTGGCCAGCAAACTCGCCTGACCTGAACCCCATAGAGAATCTATGGGGCATTGCCAAGAGAAAGATGAGAGACATGAGACTAAACAATGCAGAAGAGCTGAAGGCCGCTATTGAAGCATCCTGGTCTTCCATAACACCTCAGCAGTGCCACAGGATGATAGCTTCCATGCCATGCCGCATTGAGGCAGTAATTGCTGCAAAAGGGGCCCAAACCAAGTACTGAGTACATATGCATGCTCATACTTTTCAGAGGTCCAATATTGTTCAATGTACAATCCTTGTTTTATTGATTGCATGTGATATTTTAATTTTCTGAGATTGTTGATTTGGGGTTTTCATGAGCTGTAAGCCATAATCATCGCAATTATGACACATCACAGCTTGAAATATCTTGCTTTTCAAGTAATGAGTCTATCTCATGTATTAGTTTAACCTTTTAAGTTGCATTTCTGAAATAAATGACCTTTTGCACAATATTCTAATTTTTTGAGTTTCACCTATAGATATAGATATATAGATGTATGCTGTTCAGCTTCCTTCGGGTATTATCCCACGTCATTGTAGTTGTGCTTTTAAAGTTGTCGCAATGTTTTGGCAGAATCTCATCTGCCATCATCAGGCTTCTGTATTGAGTTCGTCTGTGAGTCAGACTATCACAGCCATTTCAGTTTTAAATTTATTTGAGGCTAGCCTACTGTTTAGCCAGAATGGTTTTTTCTTCATCCTGATTGGTTGGGAGTCTTGGTCTGTGTTTATTGGTCTTGGAGTTTGCTGCGTTCTGCTTGATTGGTGTTTCTGATTTCTTCTGTCTGTTTTGTGGCTTTTTTGTCTTGATTGGCTGGCAACATTGTGTTCCTGCATTGGAGGCTTTTAGTGCAGCTTGGCTCCGAGTAAAAGGACGGCTATCATTTGTTAGGAAGCTAGGTTTCATCTGGGTGCCTGGTTGGGGTGTGTTTGAGCTGGAGGTATCAGGGGGAGCCTGTTTGTGCCCAGATATTTGGCTGGCTTGTGGTGTGGAGATTTTTTTGTTTGAGAATGCAGGCTTCCAAATGATTGACAGTCTGGTGGAATCATCTCTTCTATTCATGCTGTCAGGTCTTTTTTCAATCTCTATGGCTTCTCTGATGATTCTGTGGTTGGGGTTTTCTATAGTGGCTAGGGTTTTAGTGCCATTGAAGTTGATGTTGTGACCTGTGGTTTTCATGTGTTGGACTAGTGAGGAGGTGTGTTCCAGCTTTTTTACTGCATTTTTGTGTTCATCCAGGCGGGTACTTATTCTTCTATTGGTCTGTCCAATGTATGTGGCCGGGCATGAAGCACAGGGGACTTCGTATATGCCTTGGTTTTTCAGGTTAATTTTGTCTTTGGGGTTTTTAAGGATGGCTGCTATTTTTTGTCTGTTTTGAAGGCAGTCTTGATGTGATGCCTGTGTAGTATCTTACTGATTTTGTCTGTAGTACCTCTTATGTAGGGCAGGACAGCTGTTCCATAGGTCTGTTCATCTTCTAGGTCTCTATTATGTCTTAGTGTGTTTTTGTGGATCAAGCTGGTTATTTTGTTTTTGTGGAAGCCGTTGGCTGTCAATACTTTAGTCAGGGTACATAGTTCAATCTTTATGTGTGTCTTGTCTGCCAGGCGTTTGGTTCTGGCAATTAGTGTTTTGACCACGGAGTTTATCTCTGCTGGGAGGTGGTGAGATTGGGCATTGAGGTAGTGGTTGGTGTGTGTTTTCTTCTGGTATACGGTGTGTCCTAGTGTGCCATCTGTTCTTTTGTAGATTAATACATCTAGGAATGGTAGTTGTTTGTTTATTTCCGTTTCCATAGTGAACTTGATTTTGGGGTGTGTGCTGTTTAGGTGTGTTAGGAAATTGTTTAGGTTTTCTTTTCCATGGGGCCAAATCACAAATGTGTCATAGATGTATCTTAGCCATAGTTTGGGTTTGTGGGTGGCATTAGCCATCTCCACACTACAAGCCAGGCAAACCCCTGGGCACAAACAGACTCCCCCTGATATCTCCAGCTCAAACACACCCCAACCAGACACCCAGATGAAACCTAGCTTCCTAACAAATGATAGCCATCCTTTTACTCGGAGCCAAGCTGCACTAAAAGCCTCCAATATAGGAACACAATGTTGCCAGCCAATCAAGACAAAAAAGCCACAAAACAGACAGAAGATATTAGAAACACCAACCAAGCAGAACAGAGCAAACTCCAAGACCAATAAACACAGACCAAGACTCCCAACCAATCAGGATGAAGAAAAAAACATTCTGGCTCAACAGTAGGCTAGCCTCAAATTTAAAACTGAAATGGCTGTGATAGCCTGACTCACAGACGAACTCAATACAGAAGCCTGATGATGGCAGATGAGATTCTGCCGAAACATTGCGACAACTTTAAAAGCACAACTACAATGACGTGGGATAATACCCAAAGGAAGCTGAACAGCATACATGTAAGTACCCGCGAATACTTAATAAAACAGATATATAGATATAGATATACATCAGAATGACAGAGTTTGAAGGGATCTTGGAAGTCTTCTACTCCAGCCCTCTGCTCAGGCAGGGAAGTTTTTTTTCAGGACAGGCAGCTGAGGCCAGAAGAGGCAAAAAAAAAAAAGCTGTAAGAAAAAAGATATGTTGGAAGATTTTTTTTTAAAGTGAGCCACACTATTTGTTTTTAATCTACATAAGTTTGTATAAATTGATATTTAGAATTTTTCTTCCATGTTCCAGAACTGGAATACCAAACATTTTAATATGTGTCTTCTGAAAAACCAATGCTTGCAGCACAAAGTAAATCCAATTACATTCCATGTTGTGCCAGAAATATAGAAAAATTCAGTTTTTAAAAATGGGTCTCTTGCAGCTTTTTGTAATGTTATGAATGGAGGTAATAAAGCTATAATCCAAGCCATTCAGAAAGCGCTCAAAGAATCAGTTCCAGTATATTGTTAAAAAGTATTTCAAAACAGAAAACCAAATAGATAAAGAATGAATAAAATGTGTTCTAAAAGACTCCTCAAATAAAATCTTTAGATATTACAAACAAGAGAATTTGGGGGGTTTGGCCACTTTCTTGGCATATTTCATAAGGATGCCCTACTTTTTGCTGGAAGAAAAACCCTTGTGTATAAATGAGATAACATGCATAACTGCTGTGTTTAGAAAACAGCAAAGTACCATGTTAAAAGTCTCTGTTTTAGTCAGCCCACCCACTGAGAAAAAAGTTGACATTTGAAAGCAGGATATAGTGAACAGTTTGTACCATTGTGCCCAGTAAATCTGACAGTTCCATACTGACATTTTACTTTAGTCGATATACTGAGAAGCTGAGCTTTGTCAACCCCATAAGGAATTTTATCAACTTTTGAATGCAATTTCTATTTCAGTTATGTTAAGGCAATTGGCCTATTTTTTAAAAAAAGCTAAACATGCTCAAGGGAGTTTTTATTTTATATTAATACATCACCAGATTTAACTGTTTTTGGACCTCCTACGGTAGTCATTGAACATCCTGTAAGTGATGTTTATAACTTGATGCAAATGACAAGAATTGAATGACGGGCTAAAAGACCTAGACTGAAACACTTTGGGTCTACAGTTGAGCTCCCATGTGCAAAATACTTGTCAGAGCAAGAGAGAAATGGCTCTGCAAAACAAATCTTTTCAGATTATAAATTCTGATAAGAAACACATGCTGTTCTTGTACTATCAACAGTATTCCTAATGGCAATCTTGGTGGTATAAGAGTCTTAAGTGTGTATACCTAAAACAAATAGAAGACCCAAATTAAAACTCAGATTACAACTAAGTCTGAACAATAAATCAGAATATATTTGATTTCTCATAGTAATACACTGACTTTGGCTAACATATTAGGATGAAAAACTGCAAGTCCTTCACCCTAAAGTAAAAGGCTCCCTTTAAAAGGTGTCAATTCCAAGAATGCTGCAGCTATGGCCTATTCACACTATGATCACTGCTCAGTTTCATTTCAAAATCCAGCCAATGACACTCAACATGAAAAAACTGGAATGGCCAATTTTATCCTTTTTTTAAAACTAGCTACTTAAAAATTGCATTTTATTTTCCTACCTGACAAGATAGAAAATGCTGATTTCTGCTCATGCAGAAATAGAAATAAGTGTAATTTCTGACTCAAAAAAGTTGAATACAAACATTTTCTCTGACGCTTTTCAAGGATCTGGGATTACATTTCTTCCGTGATGGTTATAACTGTTTCCCAACACTATTAAGTTGATCAATTTACAAGGACATAACTAAACAGATTTTTGGTACAATGAGGAGATTTTGACAACCATAGAAGGTTCGATATTTCTTCAGTATATTCTCCTCACATATAGTATGTGGTAATGTCAGTTTTATCAAGAGCCATGGTAGCACAGTGGTTAGAATGCAGTACTGCAGGCTACTTCTGCTGACTGTTGGCTGTCTGCAATGTGGCAGTTTGAATCTCACCAGGCTCAAAGTTGAATAAGCCTTCCATCCTTCTGAAGTGGGTAAAATGAGGAGCCAGATTGTTGGGGGCAATATGATCACTCTGTAAAGCACTTAGAGAGGACTGTAAAGCACTGTGAAGAGGTATAAAAGTCTAAATGTTATTACTATTACTATTGATGGCACTGCTTTTTTTCTCGTCTGATGTCCTGTTTCTTCAAAATGTCAGTAGAGCAGATCCATTCATGAACAACAATTAGCAGTCAGAAAACCATATAATTTAATTAATTTCACAATACATGGAGAGCCTCAAGCACAGTTTCAACTGGGAAACTGAACACTCTAGATCAGGGGTGTCAAACTCATGGCCTGTGGCGGGATGCGTCACGTGCTGACCCCACCCCCATTCGGTTTATCAAAGGGGAAAAAAATCCCGATACATCATGTGATGCTGCCGTGATGCCGTGAGTTTGATACCCCTGTTCTAGACTAAGCTAAATCTAAAACTACAAGGGAAATCCTGGAAACTTGACACTTAGACAAATCAGCCATCAACAGACACATGAACATTTACATACCATTCAAAAGAGACATTACAAAAACTAAAAAAAGAAACAAAAAGACAAGGATATCACCTCACCAGCACCAATGCCCAGATAGGCAATGATTAACATCAGGATTAACATCAGATAAATAAGCAATAAGCAATACCCTAATCAAAGAACTACCAACTGAATCAAGCAGTAAATAACAGTCTAATCATGAACCTACTAAAGAGAAAACAACATCATTATTACTTCCAACAGGAAAAGCTACTGTATGTAAACAGAGAGGAAATCCCACTCTTTCAACACTGAATGTGTAACCTAGTCAGGTTATGAAATGTCTGCAAGAGAACACCAAGGTGAGAGATCATGAAGGATTCCACTCTTCATTTCTTGTATGTAATTGCTATTTTAGTCAGGGATAGATCATATACATTGTGTACAAAAGTTGCAGATTCTGTCCATGGCATTTGCACATATTTATGTATTCCCCCCCCCCCCAATCTAACAACCTTGCTCCTGGTGCTATCTCTATAGTGCAATCTCTATAGATCCTGGCATTTCTCCAAAGCTATATGCCGTAGTTCTTTGGTAGTAACCCCAATGGAAACAATAGAGACTGGAAATAGGTGGTGTGAGCCTGATCTAGATGAACCTATGGTCTCTATCCAGGCGAGCCTGCTAAGCCATATTCTAAGCATACTAAGAGGGCTAGAAGAACAGATGTCTTGAATAAGTCCTTTGCCCAAGAGCTCTGCTTGGAAAATAGTGCCCACAAAGGAAATAAACCAGTGGATATAAATTAGAGGCCACTTTTTTTTTTCAAATATATAGAAAGAAATAAAAGACTGGGTGTTAGAAATATCTTAAAAGGCATTTTATCCCTGGATCCCCTCCAGTACCTCCATGATATCTTGTGTGAAGCAGTAAAGAGAGGGGAAAATGCAGCTGCTAAAAACAGCAATATTTCCTAAATGTTAGAAATGAAACATAGTAACTCTTATCCTGAATCTTCGTTAAATGTGGCCTTAAAAATATTTACTAAACTGCTAACCACAAGACTAAACAAAAGCATTACTACCATTGTAAATCAAGATCAAGGCAGTTTCATGCCAAGGCAGGAAGGCAGCTGATTAATTTAAGGAGAGTGCTACGTATATTAGAAGAGGTGAGAGATGATGGCGAACCTCCTGCTGCCTCTTTTTTAGAAGCTGAGCAGGCATCTTTCTCTGTGGGATCATTCACTGCTATCTACAGTAAGCATAGAATAAGTTTTGTTTAAGATTAGAACTCCGAAATCTAATTAAAACAATTTACTTTCACCCATTGGCCTTAATCCTTATGAATAGCTGACTGTCTTCTCCAGTTATTTTGCTAAGAGGCATTTATAAATATATTCTTTCCTTTTTATGGATCTGCTCAGCAAGATTTCTCAGGAGAAGCAAACATGGTCAGCATCAAGACAAGATTTGACACCCATAATGTTTTGTAGGCCACATCCGATTCTGTTTATAGAGGAAGATATATCTGTACTTAATTTACGTCAGCAATTTTGTCCCTGCAGAAGAAGGAAAACATTTTGTTTATAGGCCAATTTGTTTCTGAATAGTATTCTTTAGCAATGTTTGTCTGATAGTTACGATTAAAAAGGACAAGCTTTTGCTTAGCAAATCTTGTCCCCTCACATATGCTTTCAGGCTTTAAAGATAAAATCAAGGGTAAAACCATTATTGAAACCATAAAGTCTTGAGTACTGTTAGCTTCTGAGAAACAGGACATAATTCATATATTTCCACCTGAAATATTAAATAGGCTTATTTCTCAGTATGTTTTTTTAAGATGTAGAATTTCCTCACAAGTAAATATCTTTGGGATTCAATTTGCCAGGTAAAAATACAAAATAGGAGTACACTGGTAAAAAGTTTGTAATGTCAGTAACTTGCTTGAAATTAAGAATGATGTTGGATTTATTGTTGAGTGTGAATAGATAATAATACATATAAATAGGGTCATAGCCATTTTATTTATTTGTTATTTATTGATTTGTAGCATTTATAAGACCACCCAACTTAAAGCATGTAACTCATACAACAAAAAGAAATACTAACAACAACAAAACCCCAAGCCCCAAACCATATGTTATTCAAGAAAATAACAAAATGTATAAAAAGAAAAACAGAAGGGAATACTAAAATATCCAGAAAGGATTTCACTCAACTGAACAAAATGTCTAGGGCAGGACAAGCCAGGTCACAATTGTTCTTCCAAAGAGGAGGCATCATAAATTAGGAGGTAGATTGTTTAGCCATTGAAAAAACATGCTTCTGGGTCCCAAAATATGGCAAAGCTTAAAATAGGGGATGAATGTGGTGGGTTGATGTTCTAGGGAGCTGACAGCCTCACAACTAGCCTGGACCTAGGTCAAGGATGCAGGGATGGGCTTCAAAAAATTTAGCAATGGGGTCTCTGCCTGGTTGCTGTGTGGGCAGGACCATGGTGGGTGTGGCCTAGTTGGCCTCTTGTACCACGGCAGGGCGAGGACATTTTTGCCCTCCCTAGGCTCCAGAGGCTTTCTTTGAGCCTTTGGGAGGGCAAAAACAGCCTTCCCCTGGCTCCAGAAGCTCTCTGGAAGCCAGAAACGGGCCCATTTCTGGCCTTCCTGAACTTCCAGGTGGCCTGTTTTTCACCATCCCTGAGCCTCCATGCATGCCCTGCACTTACTTGCACCCAAAACAGGCTGTGTGTGGACTCCTGGGAGGGGTCGGGTGGGGCAGGCATGGCCAGCCAGGAGTGGGATTTGAGGGGTTCTCCAAACTGCACAGAATCTTAGCTAGGGGCTCTCACAAGCTGCAGAGATCTCTGAATCACAGAGATATTCAATTGATATCATGAGAATATTGGTGAGGCCATACCAATGGATGAGCTTACCCAGTGATTTCATGTAAATATTAAAAGGAAGGAGAGAGCCCACAAGACAAAGCAAGGGTTTAGGGCTTGAATGCTTCCCCTTCATAAATATTGACTAAAACTTAAAAAAAATATTGATTAAGTAAAATGGTGTGCCCTATTCCCATCCTCTAGATTCTTCCAGGAGGATATCATGATCAATGATAACAAAGGTGGCTGAGAAATCAAGGAAACCCAAAATGGACACGCTGTCCCCATCCTGACCTTATCACAACTTATTGACATGCACAATTAAAGTTGTATCAGTATTATACTCAATATGAATCCTGACTGGAAAGAGTCCAGATAATTTGTTTCTTTGAGAATCCTCTGAAGCTGGAAGCTGATCCCCTTCTCAATAGCCTTTTTTCAAAAGAGAAGATTGGAAAATGCATGAAAGTTGTCCTGATCAGCTGGATCCAAGCAATGTCTCTTGAGGATGAGGTACATCACTTATTTCAGAGCCAGTTTGGTGTCTCTCAGGCTTTGTAGCCCACATGACTTTTTTCTTTCTTTTATTTTTTTTAATTAAAAAATGAATTTTTTGCTTTGCTTATATCTTTATATAAAATAATTATTCTTGACCCATATACAGTAGGTGTCATAGGAATTATTGGAAAATAAAAACAGAGAGTAGTGCATTTCTGTATAGTGGAACCTTGGGTCACAACCGTAATCCATTCCAGGGCTACGGTCTCAACCCGATTTGGTTGTGACTGGAAGCACAATAATCTGCGCGTGCACGGACACAAAAACAATTGGCGCAGAAGGGAATATGGGGTGGATTTTTTGTTCACCACCTGATTTGGTCGCGAACAGAAGTGTTTGCGACCCGAAATTTCACTGTATTTGAAAAGATTTGTACAGGTGTTCCTCAACTAAAGATCACAACTGAGACCAGAGTTTCTGTTATTAAGTGAGGCAGTTAAGTGACTTGTATCTGAATTTATGACCTTTTTGCCATGGTAGTTAAGTGAATTACAGCAGTTGTTAAACAAATTCTGCTTCCTCCGTTGACTTTGCTTGATGGAAGACAGCTGGGAAGGTCTCAAAGGACAATCATATGACTCCAGGATGCTGCAACTTTTATAATACATGCTGGGCACAAAGTGCTGCAATGATTGCAAGTGTGTGGATCAGCTATAAATCCCTTTTTTCATGAGAGTGCCATTGTAACTTTGAATGATCACTAAATCACTAAAGAGCCATGGTGGTACTGCAGGCTACTTCTGCTGATTGCTGGCTGCCTGCAATTTGGCAGTTCAAATCTCACCAGGCACAGGGTTGACTCAGCCTTCCATCCTTCCCAGGTGGGTAAAATGAGAAGCCAGATTGTTGGGGGCAATGTGCTGACTCTGTAAACCATTTAGCAGAGGACTGTAAAGCAGGGGTCTTCAGCCTTGGCAACTTTAAGACTTGTGGACTTCAACTTCCAGAATTCCTCCTCTAGTCATGTTAGCTCAGGAATTCTGGGAGTTGAAGTCCACAAGTCTTAAACTTGTCAAGGTTAGAGATCTCTGCTATAAAGCACTGTGAGGCAATATATAATATAAGTCTAAGCGCTAATGCTAAACAAATGGTTGTGATTCAAAGACTCCCTACACCTACTCAGAAAAAAAACAAAGATATGCTAGGTTAGTAGTGAACTTTCTGAAAAGCTGGAGCATGTGACAGGTGCAACTTTTCAGTTTGTTTTCAGCAAACTGGTCATACTGTCCTTGAGATTCTTCTCCCATGGGATTCTTCTCACATATTAAACATATCAACTTCCAAGATTCTAGAGATCCTGGACAAGATCACCCACATTCTTGCATAGTAATTCAATTTCCATTCCACTCTGATCAATTCATGATGAATCTTTTTTCCCTTTCCTTGTGGTATGTTTATGTATTCTCCTATATGAATAGAATAGAATATAATTCTTTATTGGCCAAGTGTGATCGGACATACAAAGAGTTTGTCTTGATGCAAATGTTCTCAGTGTACATAAAAGAAAAGATACATTCATCAAGAATCATCAGGTACAACATTTAATAATAGTCATAGGGAACAATAAGCAATCAAATCATGCTAGGAAACCATCCTAATTAGCATATCCTAACTGAGGCTATGACTCAAAGTTTTTAAAGTGGAGACTAAGTGACAAATTACAGAAAAAGAGGATCCTCCATGTCCAATATTTCCATTTAGCACTATTATTTTCCATCTTTGCTGAAGATCAGAGAAGTCAGTTTCCATTTCTTTCTCAAGGGAAAATAGTGAAAATTGTGCTCACCATGGAGAACAAGTCATGTCTAAGTATAATCCCACTGATTTCAGAAGGCACTAACTGCAGTTAGTGTACCCTCTTTCCTGTCTATTTAAAGTAGGCATTGCTAGAGAAAAAGTAACAGAGGACAAATCGATAAGGATGATTGAGGGATCAGAAGTAAGTCCAATGAAGAAATAGAATATATGCATTACATCTTTTGCCTGCATTTGCTTAGTAGATGTTTATTGAGCTGTTTAAATTCTGGGACAATCTTCCGTACCATATTGGTCCAGAATGCAACATTCTTTGGAATCAGAGATGCATCATGAGGAGAAATATTATTTGCATGACAAATATAGGATTATTCATCCTCCACTATCACTCTCCAAGTGGCATGAAACTATAGGGAAAAGCACTCATGAGATAAGATTTTCAGACACTTTTCACCAGGACTTTCCATCAGTATATTCATACATTAATTTATTTTGCAGTTTCTCAAGAATTCCCTGCCAAAGATACTTTCATTTTTCTGTTATTTTCAGGATGCTTGATAATTTTCTTACATTTTTTTTTGTCATGGTGATATTGTGAAGATGAAAGTGATGAAAGTTTTGGTGATCAATGTTGCTTTCTTTCTTTTACATGTTTTCCCATTGCTCTGAAGCAGGGATCTCCAACCTTGGCAGCTTTAAGATATGTGGACTTCAACTTCCAGCTGGCTGAGGAATTCTGGGAGTTGAAGTCCACATGTCTTAAAGCTGCCACAATTGAAAATCCCTGCTCTGAAGCCTTTCCAGTTTTCTGGGCTTCTAATTTGAAGGGGAAAAAATGGGAAGAGCCCTCCTTTAATACCTTCCCTTGGCATTCAACTGGGCATAAGAAGCCAGGGACACTGCAGACTGCCAGACAGGTGATTCTATAATGAGAGAAAATATATGCACATACATCTTGTGGCCAAAAACACCATTCATATGAATTTCACCACAAAACTCCTTTGAAAGATGTTTCAAATACAAATCATCTTTCATCTTACTGAGTGAGAAATGACAAGAAAATATGCAGGAGAATTCTTTGGCATAACACCAACTCACAATGAATAGAGGGGAACAAGCTATGGTAGTATCTAAAGATGTAAATTAATACCATTTTTATGAAAAGCAAGCAGCAATTTTGTTGCTTCCCATTTTATTATTTTCAGACTGCCAATTCAGTTGTCCTGGCTGAATTTCCAAGGAAAGAAAAAGACTATGCCTTTAACAGCTTATTTAGAAAGGAGTGGTCTAACAGTGATAGATATCAATATTGTGTGAAGAAAACCCTGGATTCACCCTCTCCCATCTCCAATAGATGACTGAATGAAGTCAGAAATGCTGGAAAAGTTTTTGCCTGGAGCCCTGGATACATGCTGCCACTCTATAGCTCCAGTACATTATAAATGCTCTAAACATGTGCGAAGCTGCTACGTATATTCCCACTTTTTAAAGTGCAGCTATGCCTTGCACTGAGTTTTGGAGGATATAGTTTAATGAGGATACTGAGTGCCAAGATCCTTAGCCTGTAAGAAGACAAACAAGCTGCAACCATTCATTCCATTTATGGACAATCTGCTACTATTTATTCTGTACATGCTGATTACCAAAGTGTTATGTCTGTCACAGCTTCAATTCTTCTTTGGTTAATAACAGCAGATGGTAACATGGATTGTTGCATTTTTGGTGCATCATAACTTCACCAGTTGATGTTACATCAGTAAATGTTTTAGATATAATATTTAGGCATTATGTCTATTTGACCTTGGCAATAGCTCCATTGGTTTATAGAATGCTAAGCAAGCCATACAATGCCTCGTCTACTATTAGAATAAGTGAGACAACTGACCAGATTGTTCTTAAATGTTCAGAGTTTCCATATGTGTCAGAATCTTTCATCAGCTTTCAAAACATGACTAGTAGAATTTCCAAATTGGGAGGAAAAATAAGCCTCACTCTTGTTGGTCAGGAAGGGAGAGAAAATTGGATGAGGTTGAAAGCAACAGTTTTCAGAAACCTAAAATGGAAATAGAAATTAATAGGGGAGAGAGAGAGAGAGAGAGAGAGAGAGAGAGAGAGAGAGAGAGAGAGAGAGAGAGAGAGAGAGAGAGAATGAGTTATATTTAAAATTTTCATCTTCGGGATTATCAATATCTCCAAGGATATTTCAGGTTTACCCTCAGAAGTACATATAGCTCTGTCTTGCTATAATACTAGAAATGAGTTAAATTTATTTTATTTCAGCATGCTATCTAATTGATCTTTATCTTTTATTCTGTATCTTTCTTTCTGTTTTTATTTACATTTCCATTATTACATTTTCTTTTCTTTGATGTAATGTGTGATACACATTCCCTAAAGGTCTTTGGGATTTAGAATAAACATTCTAAATAAATAAGTCCTATAAAATAAACAAATAAACTTCAGCTCCAAACAGACATGCTGACAAGTGGATTATGGAGAGTATAAGAAAAAATATCAAAACTCTGCTGATTTTTTTTCAACTTTTATTGACGTCTTTCATGGAGAGGAGGATGGCTGGTTGTCTGTGAGGAACAAATCCACTGCTATTTGCTTAGCTTAGAAAGATGGCTTTCCTACAAAGAACAACTCATTGCTTTCTGGGAAAAGACATGGGTTTGTGTGTGCAGTGAGAAGACTTGTTCTCCTTTCCCTTGCCACTCCAGGATCTCCTCTGAGATCATTGCCATTTGACATCATAACCTTCATCTGGGACCACACACATATCTCTCAAGCTAAGTGTAAATTCATCCAGCTCAAAAAGAATTTCCATCATGCTCAAGTTAACTTTTGGCCCAGCAGCAGCATTTCAGTTGGCTTAGAAAGGCACACAGCAGTAGGTTGCTGTTTATTTGTATATTGCAATGGTTTTAATCAGTGCTGCATAGGTTAATATAGTCTACTAGGGTACTTTTTAAACTAGCAGCGTGAGTATGCGATTGATACGGGACTCACACAAGTTTAGTCCAAGCATTTCTTTCAACATCAGAATTTGGCTCAGAAATGAAAAAAACATGAAATATCAGTTAAAAAAATAGCATGAACATGCTCCAACTGTTTTCCCCTGCATGGTAGCCTGTTTCATTGAACTCTCAGCTATTGACATTAGGTTTTAAATGGATGCATTTGGCAGCACACAATCACTTTAACAAAATTAAGTTTCAACCTCTGAAGGGATGCTATTCCAAAAGTCAGGTGTCATGACCAAAAGGACATGCATGGTTGCCTCTCTCTGCTATCACCATCCTTTCATGAACACACTATTTCGGTGTCCTACTTAGTATCACTCTCTCTCCAACTTGACTGAAACAATCAGGAACCCAAATCACCCATCTGTTCCCCACAGTTACCTACCAGGTTTGCCTTATCAATATAGTCCATGACAGGAAAGATTAACTACAATTAGTAATATAGAGAAAATGTCTTGAATTAAAGAAAAAGTTAAAAAGACAGTTATCCTCAGGACATAACAGCCAACCCAAGAAAGGAAGAAATTTGGACTATTCATTCTAAGAGAGGACAATGCATAGTTAAGAACGGTCTGCTCAGAAAGAATATATGGTATGCCTATGACAGAGTCATGATAGGATCCACATTCGTTTCCCCTCAGCTTTGCTAAATATTCAAGCAATGATACATGTAAAGGATGAATGGAAAGCTCATATGTCCCCACTATTTCCTAGCAAGACTCCCATAAAAAATATTCATGTGTGGGCTCAAGCATTTTCCAGAAAAGCATTCATCCTTCACCGAGGTCATGAAGAACACAGGAGGATGTGTCAAGGATCATGTATAGTTCATATTAAGAAGGGTGACAAGAATCTACAGTCTTGCCAGTAGTTACCCAACTGATGTTCCACCACCAGGAAGCTACGCTCAGCTAAGATTAGAGTTGAAAGCCTATTGTGCTGGACTATCAGAGAAATAGTAGTGTATCAACAGACATGTTGATGTCTGTTATATACATACATACATACATACATACATACATATATGTGTGTGTGTGTGTGTGTGTGTGTGCTGTTCAGCTTCCTTCGGGTATTATCCCACATCATTGTAGTGCTTTTAAAGTTGTAGCAACGTTTCAGCAGAATCTCATCTGCCATCATCAGGCTTCTGTATTGAGTTTGTATGTGGGTCAGGGTCTCACAGCCGTTGGTTTTAAATTTGAGGCTAGCCTATTATTGTGGCAGGATGTTTTTTTCTACATCCTGATTGGTTGGGAGTCTTGGTCTGTGTTTATTGGACTTGGAGTTTGATTGATTGGTGTTTCTGGTTTCTTCTGTCTGTTTTGTGGCTTTGATTGGCTGGCAACACTCTGCTCCTGCACTGGAGGCTTTCAGTGCAGATTGGCTTCGTGTGAAAGGACGGCTATTATCTATTAGGAAGCTAGGTTTCATCTGGGTGCCTGGTGGGGATGTGTTTGAGCTGGAGGTATCAGAGGGAGTCTGTTTGTGCCCAGGTGTTTGCCTGGCTTGTGGTGTGGAGATCTTTCTATTTGAGAGTGCAGGCTTCCAAATGATTGACAGTCTGGTGGAATCATCTCTTCTATTCATGCTTTCAGGTCTTTTTTCAATCTCTATGGCTTCTCTGATGATTCTGTGGCTGGGGTTTTCTATAATGGCTAGGGTTTTGGTGCCATTGAAGTTGATGTTGTGACCTGTGGCTTTCATGTGTTGGACTAGAGAGGAGGTGTGTTCCAGCTTTTTTACTGCATTTTTGTGCTCATCCAGGCGGGTACTTATTCTTCTATTCGTCTGTCCAATGTATGTGGCCGGGCATGAAGCACAGAGGACTTCGTATATTCCTTGGTTTTCCAGGTCAATTTTGTCTTTGGGGTTTTTAAGGATGGCTGCTATTTTTTTGTCTGTTTTGAAGGCAGTCTTGATGTGATGCCTGTGTAGTATCTTACTGATTTTGTCTGTAGTACCTCTTATGTAGGGCAGGACAGCTGTTCCATAGGTCTGTTGATCTTCTAGGTCTCTGTTATGTCTTGGTGTGTTTTTGTGGATCAAGCTGGTGATTTTGTTTTTGTGGAAGCCGTTGGCTGTCA
>BLBF01000026.1:10932744-10974843 GCA_015471245.1 Laticauda colubrina | reverse complement strand
GCAATGATACACAGTTGCAAACACATAAATGATACATAGTTACAACAATAGCCATAGGTTACTAATAAGCAATCAAATCATACTGGGAATAAAATATAAATTGTAAAGATACAAGCAACATGATTAAAGTCATAAGTGGGAATAGATAGGTAATAGGAAAGATGAGAAGAAGAATACTAATACAGTCTTATTAAGTAGTTTGACAGTATTGTGGGAATTAGTTGTTTAGCAGAGTGATAGCATTTGGGAAAAAACTGTTATTGTGTCTAGTTGTTCTGGTGTGCAGTGCCCTATAGCATCATTTTGAGGGTAGAAGTTTAAATTATTTATGTCCAGGATGTGAGGGGTCTGTAGATATTTTCACAGCCCTCTTTTTGACTCATGCAATATACAGGTCCTCAATGGAAAGCAAGGTGGTAGTAATTGTTTTTTCTGCAGTTCTGATTATCCATTGAAGTCTGTGTCTGTCTTGTTGGGTTGCAGAGCCAAACCAGGCAGTTGTAGAGATTCAGATTCAATAATTTCTTTGTAGAACTATATGTATGTGGCCCTCCCTTTAAAAAAGGTTAGTCTTTTCTTAAATTATCAAAATAACTTTGCCAAAGCTTATACGCTGATCTTTCCTGGTCCCTTTTAGATATTTTGCTCTTAGACACTCTGCTATTGACTGTGTCTGGTGAAGCAAAAAGTTTGGGCCTGTTCCAGGTTTTTTGTGCCTACCAGTGAACAATAGAAGTAAATGTCTCACTTTGAAATGTTTCATTTTAAATACAGTTGTCCTTTCTGCCTTGACATTATATTTATATAATCCTTATGTTGAAAGCAATAAAAAGTTATTCCTGGAATATAGTAGATTGTCAGTATATCTGAGACTAAGGCAAACCTGGCATTTCTGTTATTATTATTAGATGCTATTCTGAGGATATTTTTAATCCATTAAGCAATTTGGGATTTGTCAAATCTTTGGACTACTATCATAATTTACTTTTATAGCCTACTGTTGGCTGTAGCATATGGGAGTTTTAATCCAAATACTGGATCCAAATCCAGTGTCAGTTTGCCATCCTACTCTTTTACTTATTGCATATTTTCTCATTATGCAAAACAATAATTTATATCCAAGACTCCTACTTGACATACTCACATCTGAAACCCTTATAAACAGAAGAACACTGACACTGACATCGCTTAAACTCTGCAGAAGATGTTGCCTAGCCTGGTAACAAAACGTTCGGAAACCAATCCACAAACTTGGAGAATGAACCCTCACCCTCATCCTACACCCGAACTACAGATATTTGCTAATATTGTAATAATTTCTTTCATTACTTTCCATGAAATGCACCAGAATCTGTTAAATCATCAACAGGGTTTATAACCTGTAGTGGTTAGACTTGCACAGCACACTAAGTCTGAATCAATGTTATCTTTACCAGCTTATAATGACTAATCTTCCTAATATTTTCACTGATATGATTACATGCCAGTTGCTCCCATTCTTGGACCAGGAGATTCTTGGTCATTGTTACACATACTTTAGGTACTTTCTGGCTAAATTACTGCAGAATTATCAAGGTGGAGCTGCCCTTTAACAGCCTTTTAAGTGATACAGAATCAGAATCTGACAGTGTATACAGTTTGGGTGCTTTGAAGTTCATATGTGTTACACTACTGCTGCTAAAACCTTGTTGCCAGTATGCTTCCGGTGCATTCCAAGTGCTGGTTATTATCATTAAAACCTTATATGAAATGGGACAGATTACTTGTGGGACCATCTCTGTCTGAGGGTGTCAGTTTTTTACACCTGATATGACAGAGTGGGGATGTTCTAGATCCCTTTTACCAAACAATGCTATCTTGTAGGACCAGGGATTGCTTGGCCTTGGAACAGCCTTTCCCTGATATTTGGATGACTCCAACCAACTTGGTCTTCCAGAAGGCAGATAAAACTTGGCTTATCATCCTAGTGCTAGGGTCAAGTTATTAAGAAATCCATGTGTCTTATGTAATTGTTATGTAGTACCCCTTTCCTTGGACTGAAATATTTTAATGGATTGTGGATTTTTATATGATCTTTGTATATATTGTTTTACCTGTCAATGTTATGTAACTGAAGTAGAGGCTGTATAAATTTTCTGCTACTAAAAGATTTCAGGAAGCTATCAGATATCAGTAAGAGATACATGAAACAAGGTTTTGATGAATAGTAATTTGGACAAATTTATATATTAGTATTCCAGACATCTGTCTAAAGTTCTTAGAGCATAATAAGCAAGAACCAGGATTTTTAAAAATTATATCTGAAAACAAACTGGAAGCATATATAATTCTTTCAAGACCAATATCTCATGATCTTTAAAATGCATGGAACAAATCCATACATTTTTGCATTTGATTAAGTTTATAGACTTTTTTCAAGGGCAGCCCTAAGTAATTACATGCTACAGTAATCTAACCATAAGGTAATTGAATTGGATGTGTGGCAGTATCAAACACCATGTTGTACATTGTCATTTGGAAGATGGACTTTTAAACCTAACACTTTTACTTTGACTCCTGCTATTATTTATTATTTGTACTGTATCAATAATAAGAAAAGGAATGGAAAAAAAAACTTTAAAAAATAAGTTGAAAAACCATTCTTTTGAAGAGATAGCATGTATGACACTGAAATAGGAGGCCAAATTATAAAATAGGAATAAACAGGTAATACATTTTTTAAAAACTCAGATACCTTTGTAACAAATTCTTTCAGCTTCTCTTGAAAGGGATAAAGTACAATCCTGTGATTGAAGGGAGGGGATATTGCCTGAGCTGAAAAAAATAGTGAAATGTGTACTTAGCAACTTGTTCAGTCAATTAATTTCTAAAAAAAAATAACCTTATGCCCTGCGTTTAAATCATGATACTCCTTTGGTCTTTTTAGCTGCCAGCATGATAGTATGAAATCTGTTATTTATATAGTGTATGGTACAGCCTATGGTAATTAACTTTTCTCTTATTAATTATAAATAAACTCTCTAATCCATGTTTCACAATGGAGCCCTTTATAAAGGAATTTGTTCAATCTTCAGTTATAAAAGAGTATGTTAAAATATTAATATTTTCCAGTGATTGTGAATTTAAACACTTTTAAGTAATATGATGAATTAGGCTACAAGAATAGTCAAGCAAACCACTCATTATATACCACAGCTATTTATAATTGCACATCTATTGCAATCTTAACTAAAGCTGTCCTAGTTTTTAGTCTGATGCCTTAACTGGCTATCTTTGAAACACTGGCTTTTCCCTATTCTCTGCCATATATCTTAGCAAAGTTAGTGATTTATATTTTATTTTATATTTATATTATATTTATATTTTGAACTTCATGATATTTACAGATTTCTTACAATTTATTAAAGCTATTTTATGTGTAGTCCTTCAGGTTTGAAGAAAACTCTGTTTTGCACTCTATTAATCTGTGTACCCAGAGGTGACTCTGCACTCTCAATCTGGAAACAGAATCTAGCACAATGAGGGCACTGGAATCTGTTGTAGTGACAGCTGTGGGTATTATTCTGTGATGCTACTCACAGTTTTCTTTTGACAGTGTCTTCAAAGCTGATGGAAGCTTTCTATAGTTCAGAGAACCAGTGTGTTCTGTCAGCAGCTCAGCTTCGAGTTCCCTTGGCTGGATGTCATGGTGTCATAGGGTATCTTTCACAATGTTTTCATAGTGCTTTCATGGTTAGCTTCAAGATCTCTTCTCCAACTTCAGTACACTGTAGAGGAATTGGTAAAGTGTAAAGCATTGTGATAATGTGTCTGATACAATTTATCTGGACTGTGATAATCAGTCATAATCAGTAACTAAATGCTGGTGGACTCCATATGATCCTAAATTAATGTTAAATTTTATCTGTTTATGTTATTAACAGTTTCATTCACATCATCATAAATAAAAGAGATTGATGTCTATGGTGGCTCTTAATCACCCCACTTTTGGTTATCCAAAACGTTTTTTGGAAGAAACTTGACTTTCTTGGTTTTTTTTATCCTTGAACATATTTTGCTTCTCATACAGGAAGCTTCTTCAGTTTTGACTGAATGGTGGAGAATGAAAGGATTTATATTATTTTCAGTCATCTGGTTGTTAGAACTCTGAAGGTTGTTCATGAGCTGTGACTCATTGAGGCCCCTTGAGGTTTTATGTCTACCCCCAGGGTTACTTGAATCAGAGTACAAATGAATGTAGAACCTTATTGGGACTGCTGAAAGGTAGACAGGAGATAGGTGGTGTAGCCTTACCTGTTGTTCAATTTTTACATACATGGCCTCTTTGACTCCTTCCTCAAACCAGTGTTCCTCCATATTCAGAATGTGGTCTTTATTGTCTTCTTTGGGGATACAAAACACCACATCACAAACCCATGGCACCACATATAAGAACAAACTCACTAGGACAAAATTTAGCAGTCCATCTGCATTTAAAAGACAAATGTCATTCTTTTGAAGACAGAAAGTCCACATTATATTTTCTTCTTTTTTAAATAATAATTGTATTTTTGTCTCATCAAAAAGACACAATTAAAGTGAAACCTAATACAACACATTTACATAGTATTACAATGAAGAAATATTGTCTTACTCATGCAGTTTTATTCATATTGTATATTATGCAGTCCTGTATGTGAACACTGAAAGGATTCTGGATATCTTTCAGATTATTTGTACTACATAATAATTTATGTATTGAACTAAATTTTAGGAGGAAACAGATTAAAGAGCCAACCCTTTCGTTTGAACTGGGCTTGGATTTCATTGGAAAAAGAATATTATATGATAGATGAGGATTCCAAGGTTCTGGAGGTAACCCTGAAACGCAGAGGATATCTGGGGGAGACTTCATTTATTAGTAAGTATGGTTTTAATATGTTGAAATATTAGAAATGTAACATGTAGCTTTATTATAGGGAACTTGTGATTTTTGTAGTTTTCCTAATCAAAAGATTATAGCCACTATAAAATTACTTAAAAGAAAATAAACTTTTATAGTGCAAAATATTATATCAACATGTATACAGTAATGGAGATAGTGACAAATTTGTCAAGCTGTTACTATGTACTTTGAATATTTGTTTATGTTAAATCTCTTTCTGAATGAACCCTGCAATGTATTAAACTAATCTAATCTAGCTATAGATTAGTCTACCTTATATACCTTTATTTATTATCCTTCATAGTACAATATTTTAATAAATGCACATTTTTATGAATGCCCTCCAGATTCATTGATTTTTTTTTTACATTGGGCTGTACCATTTACTTCTGAAATGGCTTCTTTTTATTTTAGATGCAAATATGCATTTAATCCTGTTTGAATAAAAATCTTTCTAATTTAGGATGGAAGGCTGTACTCTAGGAATATTTGTTGTTGGTCTTTCTTGATTTGAATTATGTGACCTCTTCAAACCTATTACAACAAATACTGGCTGATATAAGAAACAGAGTAAGCTGGGGAGGAGGAGATGTCAGTAGTGATTTTAAACATTTTACTTATTAAGGCTCAAAGTATAGAAGTGACCCTTCGGAAGAAATGCTGCAATCTTCTTTAGTTTGGTGTCCTTCAGTTGATCCCCAAACATACAATTTCTACCCAAGAAGACAGAGGCATCATTGACTTGGAAATCAGCACCTTTAGACATTAGAAGATTGTTTTTGCATGTAACTGTCTTTGGGCAAATCCACACAGCCACTTTGCTGACTCCCATCCCCATAATAGGGTCATATAACTCTCACATTTGGCTGTCTAAAAAATTAGCCTTTGCTGTGCACTCAACATGGATAATTGTGGCTAAAGACTGTATGCAACCGTATGTGGCCAGACTTGTCAAAATGGTGATCTGCCCTACCTTGGTGGGAGTTTTTTTATTTTGGTTTTTTTGCATTCTTTTTGTTTTTACTGGTTTTGAGTTTTTTTTCCTTTGGTGACAGACAGAAGTCCGCGATCGTGCACAGTTTCGGTCTGGGCTCGCTGCTGGAGCGTCCCGAGCCAGCTGGTTTCAGGACTAAGCCACCCCATAGAGGTGGTGAAGAGGGGAGAGACCGCCAATGGGGTTGAGGAGAGCCACATCTCTCCTCCTCATCTGGCCATTACTCCCTTTCCTGAAGGCAGTTGCGGCAGTGGTCAAAAATGACCACCTCAAAGAAGAACTCGACCGGAAAAGAATGTGCAGGAGGAAGATAAGAAATGAAAGTTCTGGCTGACCAGGTTAAATTGCAAAAGCAACAACTAAGGTATCCTGGAATTTAAACTTCCAAAAAAATAACATTGTTCCCAAAGAAGAGTCGGAAGCAGTGAAGGAAAGTGAAAAGGGAAAGATTTGGTGTTTTTTTTCTTCTCTCCCTTTCCCTATCCTGGCAACTAAGAGACTTAAATAAGAAATTGGAAAAATCCGCTTTGACATCAACAGGCAAGTAAGCTGAAAATAAAACAAAATGTCAAAGGGATAATAAAAATTTCTGGACACTAATTTTTTTTTATAAGCAGGAAGGGAGAGAAAAATAATAAAAGGGCAGGATCTGGAAAGAGGGAGGAGACTGCCTGGAATTAAAAAGAATCTACAGTAAAACTTCAACAAGATTTCTAAAAGATACATTTTAACTGAAACTTTGCAACTAAACAGTAGAACCCCAGGAAGAGAAAGTGAAAAAAAAGAGCAAAAAGAAAAAGCTTGCATGTATTTGGATTACTTGGTGATCTTTGGATTCTTGGTTATTGCATTTGAATGACTAAAATTCATCGGGTGGTTGTTTAAAAATTTATACAATGGCACTACTTCTGTATGAATTGAAAATGGAACTTAAAAAGTATAAAGAAGATGCACAAGAAGGGAGGGGTTCTTTTGGCTTCGTTTTTCAATTCTTAGAAATGGAGATTTGGAACCATGAGAAACAACAAGAAACGTCTGCAAAACAAGAAGACTGGGACAAAGAAGAAGCCATCTTTAATGAACAAGTTATGAACAAGTGTGGGGAAGAAAAAGGAAAGGGGGGAAAGAGAATGGAGAATTTAAGACTTAAAAAAACAACCAAAGAAAAGAAAAATAATTCAAAAAATAAGTACAATACTGGAAAGCAACAGAAGTGGGGAATACAGAAGAGAAAAATAGAGGTAGAGAGACAACAGGGTAAAAGGTGAGAGAGAGGAAGAGAGGGAAGAAGGAAAGGAAAGGAAGTTATAAAGGACCGGAACAAGATATAGAGAAACAGGACCAATTCAGAGATAATGGGTGAAAATTTAACCAAAAAAGGGATTCTGTAAAGGTACATAAGATCGTATTGTTATATAAGGAATAGAAATAACTTTAGAAAATTGGAAGCAATGTATGATTAAAATGAGGTATAAAAGTGTAATTTAGTGAAATGTTTGTTAATAAGTGAAATAAAATAAATGAGAAAATTAAATTAGGAAGGGATGGGAACATTTTAATTAGTTAACATTTTATAAAATATAAGTGAAGGGGGGGAATTAATTATGGAAAGCTGATATTTGTTCCCATAGAAGTATGATATTTAATTGAAAAGTAATGTTAAAGAAGTTAAGATTTTAATGAATATTAATATTAATGATAGAATTGAACTGGAATGGAATGTGTTGTATTAATTAAATATATTTATAATTTTTTTCTTTTTTTAAGAATATAGCATGTATTTTAAGAATGTACCAAGCAGAATCTGAATGGAAGTTATGTATTATATTGAATGTTAGTAACTTTAGGGTATATATTGAAGCCTAAATAAGAGTTAAGTGGATAAACTTAAAATATATAACGGCGTCATACTCCAATCAGTAACTAAGAAGAAACTTTGTTAAATGAGAAAAGAGATAATTGAAACAGGACAGACAAAAAATATAAATATAATGATTTGAATTGAGACGAGATAATTAAAATAAAATTGAGAAAATTAAAAGAAGGGAGAAGCTATGCAGAAAATGTAAAACAGTAATAAGTTATGGAATAGAACATAAAAATGAGCATGAAATTGAATTTGTGTCTGCACGAAGAAATGTAACCCGGGATGATGCTACTTTCAAAAAATATGTTTTATTTGTATTTTTTTTGTGAAAACTCAAATAAAATGTACCAAAAAAAAAAAAGTGACCCTTAGGAAGAAATGCTGCAATCTTCTTTAGTTAGTGTCCTTTAGTTGATCCCCAAACATACAATTTCTACCCAAGAAGACAGAGGCATCATTGACTTGGAAATTAGCACCTTTAGACATTGGAAGATTGTTTTTGCATGTGATTGTCTTTGGGCAAATCCACCCAGCCACTTTGCTGACTCCCATCCCCATAATAGGGTCATATAACTCTCACATTTGGCTGTCTAAAAAGTTAGCCTTTACTGTGCACTCAACATGGATAATTGTGGCTAAAGACTGTATGCAACCGTATATGGCCAGACTTGTCAAAATGGTGATCTGCCCTGCCTTGGTGGGAGTTTTTTTGTTTTGGTTTTTTTGCATTCTTTTTGTTTTCACTGGTTTTTGGGGTTTTTTTTAGAATCATATAATGTTGGCTGAATTGGTTTTTCAACAAATGTTTGGAGAGTTACCATATTTTTGGGACTATAAGATGCCCTGAACTATAAGATGCACCTAGCTTTTGGGGAGGGGAAAAAAATCTGCCTCTGCCTCCCAGTAATTTGTCTCCTTACAGTAAACAGCCTGGTCAGCTTCAGCACAGTTTGATTTAGCATGAGCAGCTGATTGGCGGTTGGATCCGCCTTCCGGAATACTGCCTATCAGCTGTGGGAATCGCCACCACTGCCACCACCTATCACTGCCTGTACATGCCCAATTTTCAGCCTCTGCGCGTCCTGTTTTCTGATCATTCCAGGCAGCGGGGATTGCCACCGCTGCTTATCCCCGCCACATACCCTGGCCTCCATACACCCTGGGCAAAAAACAAGGTGTGTGGAGGCAAAAAATGGGGCATGCAGAGGCTGAATATGGGACATGCGGAGGCCGAAAAAGGGGTGTACGTAGGCAGTGATAGGCGGTGGCGATCCCTGCAGCCTGGAATAGCTGATAGGTGGTATTCCAGGAGGCCGATCCAACTGCCAATCAGCTGCTCAGGCTAAATCAGGCTGTGCTGAGGCTGACTATTCTTTTTGCTATTTGCTGCAAAGGCAGCAAATTTCTGGGAGGCAGAGGCAGAAGCAGATTTTTTTTTTTCTCCATACAAAATAAAAAAGTAACAAGAGTTACCACATAAACTATGGGCAGATTTATTTGTTGGCAATGCTTTGACAAGATATTTGATGGAACTCTAATGGAAGAGTGTAGGTAGTGACACTGAAGTGACTAAAAGCTAGTGACGGCAGACCAGAAAAGTGTTCTTCAGCATTGAGAAAGTTAATTGAAAGTTTATTTCAGAAGAAGTTTATGACACTCTGCTGATTTTGACAAAGTGAAGAGGTATGAATCATGGAATGTTTAGCACAAATATAGAAAGTTGCAGTTGGTTGCTGAATGTGATGAGTGATGAAGTATATGACAGAAGTAAAGAACGAATGAAAATAAATGGAATTCCTAGCCAGCAGTTCATTACTGAGCAAGGAGTACAACAAAGATGTGTGATAATTCTCTTGGGAGTTTAATGAAGTTAAAAATATATGTTTAAAGGATGTTTTGTTCTAGTATTGGCTAGGAACATGACTTCACATGCACTTTTGTTTGCAGATTTATTATTCTTAAAATTTTGTAACTGACAGCCTCAAATGTTAATTTAATTAAGAGTTACTTTTTTAAGCTGCAGCTGAGTAGAAACATTAGATATAACACATTCAAGCTGAAATTCATGATGTTAAATTAAACTTAAATTGCAATTACTGAAACCACATTTTTGCAACATGGAAACAGTTCCCAAAAATGTCAGCAAAAGTTTTCCTGTGTGCTGGCAGAAATTACTATCAAATTTTCTCACTTCTCAGTAATTAATTTCTCATGTTTGATTTTTTTTCTTGCATTTTAAAGCATTGTATTAATATTAGAAATGTGAAAATCCAGGAGAACAGAAGGACACATACAGCTTGTCTCTTAAAATCAGTAAAGTAGTGGTATATTTTTCTAGGCTTACACAGCTGTGTTTGCAGGTGTGTGGATGCACTAATCAAATGCAAGGACATGCATTCAAAGAGTCAGTAAAGCTAGGAAAAGGGTGCAACTGCTCAAACATTCAACGAAAGGTCTTTAAAATGCATTTCCATACATTTCAAAGCACATCTTCAAAAGATTTGAACGATCTTAATATAAATTTTCAAATCAAATAATCAAGTTAAGCCCCTGTCCCACTGCACTTACGGATGCAAAGAGGATGTAAAACGTTAAAAAACGTTGGAAAACGCTATGCATCCATTGTGTACTCATTGCATATGTGTTTCATACGCTCTATCCTTTGAGCATCCGTCCACTGAGATTTCATCTGCTCAAGAAGTTTTGAGCTACACAAAACATTGTGAACGGATGAACTTTCCGCTGTGTACGATGTAAATCTGTGACATACGAACAACAAACGTTTTGTGTCCATTTATCAACCGTTAAACATCCGCTGTATCCTCTCTGCATTCTCTGGCCATCCCCTCAACTCACATCCGCTGCAGCTGAAAACGGAAAGAGGGAGGAAATAAAAGGTACACGGAACGTCGACACAGCATTAGTAGCACCGAAATAGAAAGGATGAGCAGTGAGCAGTTTGCATCCTATATACATCCTCTGGGCTTCCTATGAACATCTGTTTAACATCCCCACTACATACTACCCACGTCTGTTCTTTTCCTTTCTTTTCTGTTCTGTTTATGAAAATTTTTGCCACTTTTTGAAGCGGATGACAACGGATGGAGCACCCCTGAAATTTTGCTCGTCCACTGTGTCCTTTTTGCATACGTTTTGCATCCGTCGGCCAGTGGGACCTACCCTAAAACTATTTTATGTAGAAAGGTAGGGTATGTTTCATAAAAAGGTATTTCAAGTCTAAGGTTTTGTTATATCTATTTTTTAATTCCAAACATTTACATAGGCATTGGGACTAAAGATGGAACAGCAGAAAAGGATAAAGATTTCAGAGGAAAAGCTCAGAAACAGGTTCAGTTTAACCCGGGACAGACTGTGGCTACTTGGCGAGTAAGAATTATTGCAGATAATAAATATGAAGAATCTGAGACCTTCCAGATTATTTTGTCAGATCCAGTTATGGCTGCCCTAGAGCTGCCAGAGAAGGCAGTGGTGGAAATCATTGATCCTGGTGATGGTATGTTACTTTTTTCCCTGCTTTTTTCCATCCTGTAGCTTTCATATCTTGATTGCCATTTACTGGAATAGAATTTTAATAAACCTAGTATACTTAGTCTTTGTCATAAATGATTACTGTATATTGACCAATGACCTTCTGCTCTTTTTCAGAATCTACTGTGTATATTCCTGGGTCAGAATATAAAATAGAGGAAGATGTTGGTGAACTGTTAATCCCTATCAGGAGATCTGGAGATACTAGTCATGAACTAATGGTTGTTTGTTCCACTCATCAAGGTATTTCTTACTAATTTATGCCAAATATAAATATTGTGTTTGTCTCATAAAGCAGAATTTTATTTAATTTAGCACGGTATATCCATTTTAGAAATAACATAATTTGTAATACAAAACAGTTCCAAAAAGCCAGGGGTGGGATTCAAATTTCTTAACCAGTTCTATGGACATGGCCTAATTTGTGGGTGTGGCTTTGCAGTCATGTGACTGGGTGGATGTGGCTTGCTGACTGGGTGTGACTTGGTGGTCATGTGACTGGCTGGCCATGGCTTGTATATAAATATTGTAAATATTTATGTCAATATTTATTTATTTTATTAAAAAAGATCAACTTTTACCCAAAATCAGGCAAAGCAGGCAGGCAGATTGAGTTGCTTGTAGAATCACAGATTCACTCACAGATCTACCTTTCTGCAATCTGCTACCTGAGTCTGCACTGAAAAATAGAAGCTTCAGATCTAAGGAAGGTTCAGCTCTGCTCTTCGGCCACTTCTCCCCTCCCCAACTCCCTGAATACCAGCCCTGACTGGGCCTTCAGGGAACCCTCCTGGGCGAAGGCAAAGCAGTGATTTAAACCACAACAGTGATTTAGATTAGCTAGAAAACAAGAAATCTGACAATTTCCTACTTTCTAGCTAATCTAAATCGTGGAATAGCTTATAGTCGGAACAGCTGATCATCAGGGGGAAAAAAGGAAAAATGGCAACTTACCAAAAATTAGGCAAAGGCACAATGCAGGCAAGTTGGATGGTGCAGACAAGGCAGGCAACTTGGATGGCGGGAATGCGAGCTAAGGAGTGACTAGGCGGGGAAGGATGGGTGGGGAGGGGCAGGGCTAGCCAGGCTCAATTTTCTGTCTTTTCCAAACTGCACACAATCGTAACAATTGGTTCTATAGAACCGATCCGAGCTGGTAGAATCCCATCCCTGCAGAAAGCTTGCAAATTACTAGTGAGTAATTTTTTTACATGCTATTCTTCACCTTAGAGTATTTTCTCTTTTCTTTCTAAATTGTTCTTTGTTTCATTTGATGGAGGAAAACCATGGGAAAGCATGATCATTGGGATTAAAAAAGGCAAAACTATATAAAAAGTAACGTGGAATAACTATGTTTTTTTCCTTTTCCTTTCATTTGTCTTTTTCTTTTCTTGTTAGTTTTGCTTTGCATATTTTTGCTGTTTTGAAAAAGTCTTTTGGTGCCTTATCTTTCCAAATTACTAAACCCTCACAAGATTCCAGGGATTGTATTTTAAATCATATTCACAAATAAGATTGTAGAAGATTCAATAATCTTCTTGTTGTTGTTAGTTGTGAAGTCATGTCTGACCATCACGACCCCATGGACAATGTTCTTCTAGGCCTTCCTGTTCTCTACCATCCTCTGGAGTCCATTTAAGCTCATGCCTACTGCTTCAGTGACTCCATCCAGCCACCTCATTCTCTCTCGTCCTCTTCTTCTTTTCAATCTTTCCCAGCATTATTTATTTATTTAATTTATTTGATTTGTCAATTGCTTACAAGATAATAGGTATAAGTATAAACATAATTATAAACACATGGATACATATAAGAAAAATAAAAGAAACAATAGGACAGTGACGGTAGGCACGTTAGTGCACTTATGCACACCCCCTACAGTTCTCTTAGGAAAGGTCAATAGTAGACAAAGTAGTGAAGTCAATAGTAGACATAGTAGACAGCTTAAGCTTAAAGTTTTGGGGTTTGGGGAAGAAACCACAGAGTCAGGTAGAGTATTCCAGACATTGACCACTCTGTTGCTGAAGTCGTATTTCCTGCAATCAAATTTGGTGCGATTAATCATGAGTTTGTATCTATTGTTTGCTCTTGTATTGTTATGGTTGAAGCTGAAATATTCATTGACAGGTAGAACATTGCAATGTATGATTTTATATACTATACTTAGATCGGACTGAAGGCAGCGTAGTTCTAGGTTTTTTAGGTCTAGAATTTCAAGTCTGGTGGCATAAGGTATTCTGCAATGAGTAGAGAAGTGGAGAACTCTTCTTGTGAAATATTTCTGGATTTTCTCTACTGTGTTAATATTAGATACGTAATGTGGGTTCCAGATTGATGAGCTGTATTCGAGTATTGGTCTTGCAAATGTTTTGTATGCTCTAGTTAGTAGTGTGATATTACCAAGGAAAAGTTACGTAGGTTTAGGTTAACAACTTTTAATGCCTTTTTGGCATTAAACTACGTAGTTACATGTGGGCTCTAGCACTTAGATCATATGAGGTCCTTGACAGAGTTTGGATCATCAGCAAGGTCTTGACTATTCAGCTTGTATTTTATTTTCTGATTTTTTTTTGTCAATATGTAAGACAGAACATTTATTTGTTGAGATTTGAAGTTGCCATTTGTTTGACCATTCTGATAGATAGTTGAGGTCTTTTTGAAGGGTAGCAGAATTACCTGTGGTGTTGAACAGCTTTACATCAGCAAAGAGAATGCAGTTGCTCCTAATATGATCACAGAGGTCATTTAAGTGGAGTATGAAGAAAGTTGGTCCTAGAACACTGCCTTGGGGGACACCACTGTTGACAGGTACAGAATTTGATAGGATGTTCCCAATTTTGACCATTTGTTGTCTGTTTGACAGGAATGCTTCTATCCAGTTATGTAGGTGTCCAGAGATACCATAAGATTTCAGTTTTAGGAGTAGTTTGTTGTGTACCACTGAATCAAAGGCTTTACAGAAGTCTATGTAGATTGTGTCTATTGTTTTGTCCTGATAGAGTTGTGTAGTCCATATGTTTTTGCAGTGTAACAGCTGCAGATTACAGGATAGTTTTTTTCTGAAACCAAATTGTTTAATAGAGAGTAGGTTGTTTGTCTCTAAGTGAAGGATAATGGATTGGTTAATAATTGATTCCATGACTTTACAGGTGACGCAGCATAAAGAGATTGGTCTGTAATTTTCAACTAGGCTGGGGTCTTCCTTTTTAGAAGCAAACTGCCAAATAACATGTAGAAATGATGAATAGATACTAAAATATTTTGGATATGCTAATATAAATACAGTACTTTTGTATTTTTCTTGTTCAACTTAAGTCATACCTTAATGGGAGAATTAGTGGAAAATATATGTAAGGTCATTTTCCCTGATATTTTATTTCCTTATTAGGCAAGATGAACTTCTGCCTGATGGATATGCTGCAAGATTTATGACCCCATGCGTTAGAAAGCTAGTCAAGTTGTGTTTGTGAAGCATGACAGCTGTTGGTCAGTCTAAGCTGTTAGGTATGCCAATACAGCTGAAAGATGTAATAGGGAGATGAAAGTATTAAAACAGGTTCACTGCCACTCTAAAAGGAGAGATTAGATTCCTTTAACTAGAGGCTTTCATATTGAGCTTTACTAGGTGGCCTAACTAGAAATAGAGTGTGATAGAATAATGTGGTGTAAGCTCATTAATTAATTTCAGGGCTTGCACTTTTATGCTCAGTTCGTTGAGAGTTAGTCTCATTTAATGCACTAAAACTGTAGAATAAACACTTGGAGGACTGCATGTGTTTAGAGAGGGTTTTAACTTGAAAAGTAATACGAAACTTCTAAACATTCAGAATAGTTTGGAGGCAAGAAAAATGAATGTTTTAATTTACATTTAACCAGCTTTCTATGTAGGATAGAGTTTTCCATTTTGTACTTACAGGGCTCAGCATGTAAACGTCTTTTGATTCTATAAATGTGGAATGCTGTGGAGAAGGGAGGAAATAATTCAGTTCCTGCTATGTCCTGTTTATGTTAAATGCTTATTACAGGTAGTCTTCAACTTACGACACAACTACGACACAACGCTTAGCAATTTCTGTTGCTAAGCGAGACACTTATTAAGTGAGGTTTTTTCCCATTCTATGATCTTTCTTGCCACATTTGTTAAGTGAATCTGGCTTCCCCATTGACTTCACATGTCAGAAGGTCGCAAAAGATGATCAGATGACCTTGAGACACTATAACCATCATAAATATAAATCAGTTGCCAAGCTTCTGAATTAAGTCAGTGCCAAGCTTCTGAATTTTTATCACATGACCCTGTGCTGCAATAGTTGTAAGTGTGAAAAACAGGCATAAGTCACTTTTTCCAGTGCTATTGCAACTTTGAACAGTCATTAACCAAACTGTTGTAAGTTGAGGACTACCTGTACTTAAAGCTGTAAGTACAGGGCAGTAAGAATTGGAACTGAAACTGTGGAGGGATTCTGCTTATTTTGATTTCTTCATTTTTTTTCACCTTGTTGGGATCAGACGGATTCATCTTAGTCATGTTACTTCTTGATTAAGTAATGGATAGACAGTGGCTCTTCCAAACTACAAATGTTAGGGAGTGACCCATATTACCTCTCAAAGAAGCAAAGTATGATGTAAACTCTTACTATCTTTGTATTTTAGCCAATGTAATCTAAATTCTGTTTTAACTGAAAAGACAACCCACTGCTTCAAACAAATTCCTTCCTTTGTATATTTGCCCTTTTTCGAGATAACAGTTCTTTACATTCCTATCATTTCTTGCCAAACTTTGTGCACTCCCCAAATACAACATACAAATTTTCCCCCCACATCTGATCAGATAGTAGGCATAGTTGAGCTAGCAATATCTGTTTTTTCAATTAATTATAGGGAAAAGATAAAGGCAAAGTAATGTGCTTATAGTGCACTTTTATTTATTTTTTCTTAAAAGCCATTTTTGAAAGACTTATTGCTCTCTTGCACAAATAATGCATTGTATAGGTCATATTAGATTAATTCTCATGAAGAAATAAATCTGTGGCTTGTGTTAGCTACTTTGATTGTTCCAATGCCTGAATAATCCTGCATGATTTCCTTTTCTTCCAAACATTTAGGGTATAAATGAAGCTTGGTTTAGAATACTTATTTATAATTATAGTTATTTATAGTTATCTTTACAAAGAATACTTAATATGTGGAACACTAAATATGAGGCTTAAAAGTCCAAACTAGTAGAACAGCCCAGACCACCTGAACCAAACAGAATTTGGTGGTGAATAAATTGTAGTATATTTTTAAATTTAATATACTTGTAAACTTTTACAAGTTAATGTACAGGTTTAGTTTGAAAGTATCATTTTCTAAATGAAAGAAGAAAGTAAAAACAAGTCTTCTATTGATAAATAGTATACCTCTAAATATTCAACTGTACAACACAGCTTTTACTGATTTATGTGCATGTATGAATGGTGCTTTACTTCTTGAAAGAAATGTCTTATACAATTCAAGGAATATAAACTGTTCCATTGGTTGATATATGCAATCTCTCTTTGTGCTGATTAAAACAATACAGATTTCTAATGAAATAACTACAACTACTACGCTGAAGATCTGGTTCTGCCAGAGGGCCTGGGGAACCCAGAGTGGGATGGAGCCCATTAAATGGCTCATGTGATCTGCTATCATCGGAGTGAGGAGTGACTTTTATTATATTAATTTATTTGATTCTTTTTTATTAGTTTTATTGTTTTAAATGAGGTTTTATATTTTGTGAGCCACTTTGAGTCATCATGTGCATATCAATTCAATAAAATGTTGAACCTCACACTACAAGAAGGTTAGATTGAAATATTCTGCTTTTACTCTTAATGTAGCTGCATTTTATGAACTTGAAATGCTCATTATGGTTAGTTTTAATTTTAGCTAGTATAAATAGATTAGAATGACAATATTGTTTGTTCACTTGAATCTTTGTTCATGTCCGACAGGAATCCTTTAATACAGTCTATGGCGTACGCCCATTGATTTAATGTACTTATAATAAAAAGGGCTGTCACGAGAGGGAAATGTCCATTAAATGTCAAATTAAGGTTATACAAGCATAAAATGAGATTTTACGCATGCATAAAATATAAAACATATGTTACTGTTTAAAAATTCTGTTACAAACTCTATTATATCTGACTTAGTGAAATTGATATGCAAATGCTATAATATAGAAACATTTAAAAAAATGCTTTTTAAAAAGTCATAAAAAAGCCTGTGTGTGGAAAATGGTCCTGATGAAATAAGTTGTTAATAAAATATAATATGTAATTATTTTGTTAGCCTCCTAGACAATAATCACAACCATATGAGCTAACTCTACTTTATTGTAAGGCTACCATGACAGAATCTTGCAAGTCTGAAAATACATTCCTCCTTTCCCACCTCCTGTACAGACTAAGAAATTAGGGACAGTGTATCTATGTATATGTATGTATGTATGTATATATCACTAATCTGTATTGTCTTAATGATAGTGTGCTAAACATTACTTGATTACCCAATTAATTTTGAGATAAACTTTAATTAGATCTGCACATTTGCTATTGTCTCTGTTAATCTTAAGATATTAAGTCGTATTATAATCAGTGACAAGGAGAAATAATTCATTTTAGAGGCTATTAATATTTTATGCAATGTTAGAATTATTTTTAATAGTGGGCTTTATTACATTTTGCTGCATTCGCAGTGTTTTTAATTAAGTGGTATGTGTATGTGTTAATATATACTGCTAAAACTTTTGCCATTATCTTTAACTGGAAAAACAGTACATTATAGGGTAACAGCTTTTGAACCAAGGTGTACCTCAAATAGACTAACTTACAGAATGCCAGGATTCATTACTCCTCAGGAAATAATATTTGGGCTAGTTGTGGCTGCTTTAATACCACAACTATTAATAACATCGCTTAGTCACATGCTTCTCATTTTTGGTATTGCCTGACAATTTTCTGACCAATCATACAGTCCCTCATTGTCTCCTCCTCTGAGCTGCCATCACTTACCTACTGCTGGGAAAGGAATTGGAGGGAGGAACCAAGGAAGGAAGCAAGGAAGGCTTCTAATGCCCACTGCCATGGTTGTTGTATTCTTCTGTTTAGGCAAGAAGAAAAGTTATGTCATATGCTGCTTTCTGCTATCTGTAATCTATGTATTACACATGCACAAAGAGATAACAGTGATCTTTAGATGCTTATAGGTCTTTACCACAGGCAGCTGTGGGACACTCTGATCACTGCATGATTCACCTTGTATCTGCCTACAAAGACTTAAAACCATGAAACCAACAATTAAATCAGTGAGGATTTGGACTGATGAGGCAAAGCTAAAGCTTCAGGCTTGCCTTGATTGTACTGATTGGAATGTTTTTGAAAATACCTCTGCAGACCTTGTTGTGCTCACAGATACTGTAACATCATATGTCAGCTTCTGTGAAGACCTATGTGTACCAACAAGGAAACTGCAAATATATAGTAACAATAAACCTTGATTCACAGCTAAACTTAAGCAGCTAGGTCATTTCAAAGAGGAAGCCTTCAGAAAAGGTGACAGAGTGCTGTACAATCAGGTCAGAAACGTATTAACGAGAGATCAGAGCAGCAAAAAGAAGCTACTCTGAAAAGTTAAGGAATCAGTTCTCAACAAACGAACCAGCAAACATGTGGAAAACTCTTAAAAACATCACTGGCTATAGCATACCTCCTTCCCAGGCAGGAGAAAATCGACAACTAGCAGTTAACCTGAATGTGTTTTAATGCAGGTTTGAAAGGAAACTACAGCCACCTATCTCCACAACCCCCATCTCAAACACACCAACAACAGCCAAGCCTCCTACAACTGACTCCAACCCATTGGGTTCATAACCTCTGGTGATCACAGAAAAAGAAGTGAAAGAATTATTTCACAGACAAAAGCCAGGAAAAGCTCCAGGGCGAGCCAAGTTAACTCCTTCTTGCTTAAAAGTCTGTGCTGACCAATTGGCCCCCCTCTTTACCCGAATCTTCAGTAAATCACTAGAGATATGCTATGTTCCTTCTTGCTTCAAACCATCCATGTCATCCCAGTGCCAAAGAAGTCCTCAATCAGGGAACTGAATAACTACAGACCAGTTGCTCTAACTTCTATAGTTATGAAAACTTTTGAAAGGCTACTGCTGTCCCACCTGAAAACCATCACAGATCCGCTGTTAGATCCCATGCAGTTTGCATACCAAGCAAATAGATCAACATATGATGCTGTTAATATGACTCTGCACTACTGTCAAGTCCAAAATTGACATAAGTGTAGCCATTTTAGTTAGTCTTAGTGTATATTTTTTTCTTACTTTCTTTGTGGTAGTCATGGGGGGAAGGGTTTCGGGCTTGACACATTCCTAAGGGGGGGAGGAGTGGAGATAGAGTTGTTTTGGCTAGGTGATCTTTCTTCCCATGGGAAACAAGCTGTCCTTGCTGGGGCCCCTTGAGATGGAGATTTATGACATCAAGCAACGTTGAATTATTTCTATTGGAGAATGTGACTCCAATAGAACAATGGGGGTTGTTCCTAACTTGTAATATTGTGGGGTAATTCTGGGTTGTGTCAGATCCGGAATTATCATGGACTTTGCCAATTTGATACTTTCCTAAATAAAAAAAATCTTTTTGAGAGATGGACTTTGTACTTTTCTTTTTAAATGGATTTCATTACATGGAAACCTGACGACTACATCCTACAACATCTTGAATCTCCAAATACCTGCACAAGGGTTATCTTTGTAGACTTCAGTTCAGCATTTCAATACCATCATTCCAGACATTCTTCTAACTAAACTAAACCAGCTAGCAGTATCTGAACACTCTTGTGGATCAAGTGGATCATAAGCTTCCAAACAGACAGAAAGCAGCAGGTAAAGCTAGGCAGAATCACATCTGATACCTGTACAATTAGCACAGCCCCCTCCCCACGTTATGTGCTTTCTCCACTTCTCCCTATATATATGAATGACTGCATCTCAAATGATTCATCTGTTAAAATACTGAAGTTTGCGGATGATACAATGGTGATTGGTCTCATTCGAGACAACTGCGAATCTGCATATGGACAGAAGGTTGTATAACTTGCCTTGTGGTGTAACCAGAACAATCTGAAACTGAACACACTCAAAACCGTAGAAATGGTGGTAGACTTTAGGAGAAACCCTCCCATACTCCCACCTCTTACAATACTAAACAACACAGTATCAACAGTAGAGACCTTCAAATTTTTAGGTTCCATCATATCACAAGACCTAAAATGGATACCTAACATCAAAAACGTCATCAAAAAAGCACAACAAAGAACATTCTTTCTGAACCAACTCAGATAGCTCAAACTGCCCAAGGAGCTGCTGATACAGCTCTACAGAGGAATTACTGAGGCTGTCATCTCCACCTCTATAACTGTCTGGTTTAGTTCTGCAACCCAACAAAACAGACACAGACTTCAGAGAGTAATTAGGAATGCAGAAAAAACAATTACTACCAACTGCCTTCCACTGAGGATCTGTATACTACATGAGTCAAAAAGAGGGCTGTGAAAATATTTACAGACCCTTCACAATCTGGACATAAACTCATTCAACTCCTTCCCTCAAAACAATGCTATAGAGCACTGCACACCAGAACAACTAGAAACAAGGATAGTTTTTTCCTAAATGCCATCACTCTGCAAAACAAATAATTAACTCAATGTCCAACTATTTACAAAGTCTGCATCACTATTAATCTTCTCATCACTCCTTATCACCCATCCCCTCCCACTTGTGACTGTATGACTGTAACTTTGTCACTTGTAATCTTACAATTTATATTGACTGTTTCCTAGTATTATTTGATTGCTTATTGTATCCCATGACTGTTATTAAGTGTTGTACTTTATGATTCTTGATTGACAAATGTATCTTTTCTTTTATGTACATTGAGAGCATTTGCACCAAGGCAAATTCCTTGTATGTCCAATCACACTTGGCCAATAAAGAATTCTATTAAAGCAGCTTGCCTCCTGATTTAGGGAGTGTCCTAACCCTACCCTTCGCTATTAGGTTTCTGAAGCCACTTTTTTTTTTAAGGAAAATATTTGGGGACAAAGAAAATTGACTTATACTCATTAAGTGGCACAGAGATATTAGGTTGTTATTATTCTGATTTTAATTCTATATTTTCTTGATATAAAACCACTAATAGAACCACAAACATTTGTACATTGTATGCTACATGCTGTAGTGATATCACAAAGTTACAAATGCAAATATTGTAAATATAATGTATATTGCACATACACAAAAAGAAATATTGAAAATATAATATATATTCACTGTCATTTATTTTCTTTTTTTTTAAGGGACTGCCACTGGCACAATTCCTTCTATGGTCTTGTCCTATTCTGACTACATATCTCGTCCTGATGACCATACCAGTCTAATTCGCTTTCATAAGGATGAGACGGAGAAAATATGCCGGGTCATAATTATTGATGATTCACTTTATGAGAAAGATGAAATTTTTAATGTTACTTTAAGTATGCCATTGGGTGGAAAAATTGGAGCTGAATTTCCCAGTACTAAAGTCACCATTTTAGCTGATACAAATGATCGTGAGTAAAAAGAATAAAGATAGACATTTTTACAAAGTTTATAATATTCAGTGCATTTATTCAAGTTTTGGTCCCTGAATACTTACTCTCTTACTTCATGAGATCTTGAACACATTAGTCACTTCTTGTATTTATCTACACAGTCATTATCTCTCTATCTCTATCATCGCTATCTGTTATCATGTCTCTCTCTATATCTTTTTATTTCTATACCTTTTTATTTCTATCTATCTCAATCTTCTCCCTCTTTCTTTCTTTCTGTCTATCATCTGTCCATACATATGTACCTCTTAGATTACAGAATCATGATTTCAGTCATGTCATGGCTTAATTGATATATATTATTTGTTATATTTGGACATTTTGTTGCACTTGTGATGGATTATTTTGATGGGTTTTTATTTTTTGGATATTTAGTTTCTGTTTGGGTTCTAATACTATTTTTTTATTCATTGCTTTCAGCTTTTGGTTTCCATTGAAAAAAATCTGTTTCTTGGAAAGTTAAACATTTGAGACAGAACGAACTCTCAAATTGTTACTTAAAATTGTTCCTTGTTTAGTAATAAATACAATGAGGCTGTCTGATCTAACAATACATGATTTATTATTTTTACATGTTTATGATATGTTGGCTCCATCTTTCTAGAAATGCAAGAATTCATGTCAGAAGTTCGGAGTTAGTGGGAAAGGAAAGCATAAATGAGTTTCTTTAGTGGAAGATGGTAAGGTTGGGAAAAAGAGACCCCAAGAGAGTGGACTGGGTCATGCCATAATAGCTTCTTTATTAAACAGAACAAGTATAAAGTGCATTTCACTTTTCACTTGCATGGCATCCCTTTTACTCTGGCCTGTTCTTGCTAACAAGAAAGGAGGATAAAGAGAGACTTAAGCAATTATAAAAATCAGAGAGCTATTTTCTTTCCCAGATTTTAAAGGCTAGAAGAGGAGAATACTTCCTGGGAAAAAAAAAGTCTTCATTTGGCAACAAAAGATGAACCCACTTCCATGCTGTGTACTTGTCTCAAGACTAATGGCATTAATGGGGCCAACAATCAGAGTTCCCAGTGTGTTTCTTATCTCAACTTGATTTGGCGTCAGGAAATCTGCCTGTCTCAGTGCTCACAGAAATTGTATTTCATTTTTAAGTACAGTAGTTCAGTAGTTTAATCCAGCATCTATTTTGTAATCTGGTAAAAGAATCAGATTTTGATTCTATTTAATACAATGTCAATACAACATGTTTTATGCAAATTAAGTTGTTTTGCATTGTGAAAATTGTATATCTTTCATATTAAATAATTCATACAGAACTGATAGGAAGGTTTAGTTTTAAGAATTTTGGAAGGTAATCGGTGGTTTGTTTGCTTTGTACAGTATCATGACAGCTGGTGACCTATAAGACCAGCAAACTGCTCATGTTTCCTATTAAAGAAAAGCTGCATCATCAAGGACTCAAGACTCCCAAAATCTAGTTCTTTGATCTTCATATTCCACCTAAGGGTGAACAATATGGGTTTTGTTACTGGCCCTTGATCATACCCTAGGAAGCTGTGGGCTCTGTATTATTTTCCTGTTATGCAGAAACATGCTGCTTGATCATGTGTAACTCAACAAAGGATCCAGTTATACGATAATGAGCTTTGAAGATGGAGATGCAAACAACTTGTGATTTTACAAGGAAGTGGAAATCTTACCATGGTTTTCTACAGGAATTTTTAAGTGGCAGGGCAGGTAGAACAGGTTTTAGCACTGGCACACATATTTCTCAATTGTGGAGGGACCAGTGGGGGATAGCCAGCCTCAGCAAACACTGAGGGCCTCTTTGAGAAACCAGAAATTGCTTTTAAATGAGTTAGTTACACAGAACATTCTACTGCTGTACAAAAGTAAGGAGGCTAGTATTTTTAATAATAATTTTTTTTATTTACTTATGAAATGGCTAATAGATAAGGAAATAATGCACAATTAGATGTTGAGATTACAGCCACCCCAGACTTTGGGAGGGGTGAATGAAAATCTTAAACATCAATGGTGACAGGAACCATAATTTAAGATATAATAAACAGTTAATGTTTTGCTTTGTCTTTAATTTGCAATTACATTATCTGGTTTAAATTATATGCTTTTCAAAAAGCTTTCCTTAGCTTCCCTTTGTGATTAAAGCTCATAAGTTAATGTAGATTGTACAAACTGATTATGAATATGAGGAAATGTGGATTTATAGTTCCACCTTTGAGGAACACCTGGGTTATTTCTAAGCTATTGCCTATACATTTTATTAACAATTCATGAAATAGGCACTGATCAATATCTGCATTTTTAGAAGACATAATTACACATCTTTGCAAAGCTGGAGATATACAGATGTACTTCCTTCCATTTTATCCCTTACAATAAAATGTAAGGGGATTTTACTTTATAAGTTTTATTTGGCATTAGCTTTGTTTTGTGTTGTTGTTATTCATATCCAATCTACAAAAATATCTTTACTATCCACAGTACACTCTACCTTTCAATTTCACAGGTTAAAGTTTCAGATTCATTTTCACAGTTATACTACGATAGAAAATGATGTTAAGTTACCATTGGCAAAATAATCTGAAAATGAATTCCAAGCCTGATTTATATCCCACATATTATACTTTTTGAAAATTGATCTTTTGCAGAGAGCTATGTATATGAAAATATATGTAATATAAATATCTGTTCAGATTAAGGAGGATAGTTTGAAGTAGAGAGGAGAGAACCATTAACAAAAAGATCACAAGGAAAAGATAGATTAAGTCTGGGACACACAGAAAATTTGTATAAATGTCTCAGTCTAACCATAATCATAACCCTGCAAGGTAGACAAGACTAAGAAACAACATAGTTCAGTACAACTTTTACTGACAATCCTTATTTAGCAAACGCAAATGGGACAGGCAGCTCTGTCACTAAGCACTATGGTTGCTAAGCAAAAAAATGATATGGCCATGAAGGCCTACAACATAACTTCTCATTTTGTTGTTAAGCAAGATATCATCTTACTTGACAATTCATGGTTTTACTTCTGTATCAGCATTAAATCTGCTTTAGTAAGCCAGTTAGGAAGCAAGAAACAGTGCTTTACAGCCCTCTCTAAGTGGTTTACAGTATCAGCATACTTCCCCCAACAATCTGGGTCCTCATTTTACCCACCTTGAAAGGATGGAAGGCTGAGTCAACCTCGAACCTTGTGAAATTAAAACTGCCAAATTGCAGGCAACCAGCAGTCAGCAGAAGTAGCCTGCAATACTGCATTCTAACCACTGTGCCACCATGGCTCAAAAATAAAACCAAAAATATTGATAGATCCTCTATTTTCTGTTAGCTGAAAATTGTTAACATTTTCACATCTCCAAAACTATTTATCCTTGTTTTCCTTTTTCTTAATTGCCCAGATAACTTAAATACAAGAAGAGTGATCTTTGATTTTTTTTTTTTTATGATTATCATTTTCTTTTCTATCTTTGTTTTATGCCCTAGAACCTGCTTTTTATTTTGGTGACACTGACTATTATGTTGAGGAGAGTGCTGGTTATGTAGAAGTTCGTGTTTGGAGAACTGGAACAGACTTATCTAAAGCAGCCACTGTCACAGTACGTTCCAGGAAAACTGAACCAGTATCTGCAGAAGGTGAATTGTTTCATCTGTATTACTAATATATCTGTTCAATAATCTCTCACCAAACATTTTATCCTATATTGATAACATTTAGGACTTCTTATATATTTTAGTTATATATTGTTCATAAACTAACAGATACATAGAAAAGTACCATATAAACAAAATTCCAGCAGCCCCAATATTGAATGAATTTGTTGATCCAATATTCTGTAATTCATTCCATGAGATTGTTTGAATAGTTCACAGTAGAAAGATTCCCTCTTATTTTGTTGTCACAGTCACATTCTGGGATCACCAAGTTATTTAATTAAACTATATGCTGTAGCACTATCCTCAAAGAAAAAAATACATTTCAAACTTGAGGAAATTAAATTAAATTTCCTGTGCTTTGCTCATTCCAATTCCTATATGTCAGTTAAGTTTAGAAATTTCCTGGCATAATCTCAAAGTAAAGATGAAAACAAGATAAGGCCAGTGATGGTTTTCCTGTGACAGTGTTTTAATTTGTCCAAATTGTAGTACTCAGATTTTTATGATTGTAGCCTTTTAATTAATCTCCTTTTGACATTCTAGAACAGTTCTCTAAAAGTAATGGAAAGTTTAATTGTCTCATGTTTAGGTGTCCAAAATTCATGAAAAAAGCATTTTAAAATGTATATAAACTGCTGTCTGAATCATATGAACATTACTGCACACATAATTAAATTTTGTCTCTTGTAGCTGGAGTTGATTATGTTGGCATAAGCCAAAACATGGATTTTGCTCCTGGTGTAAACATGCAGACTTTTCGTGCAACTATATTGGATGATCTAGGACAGCCAGTTCTTGAAGGCCCAGAAAAGTTTGAACTTGTTCTCCAGATGCCAATGAATGCAGTGCTTGGAGAGCCAAGCAAAGCTACTATCATCATAAATGATACCATCACTGATTGTAAGCATTGCAGATTGTTTTTCATAAATTGACACAAAATATTTTCTGGTAAAACTGGAAGATAACATGCATAAGTGCATGCAAGACAGTGCTAAAACTGAATTTGGAAAATAGAACATGTATATTTTTTTAAAAAAATGGAAATTATAGCTAAGAATTCTGAATTTTAAGGAAAGCATTCCTTCCTTCCTGTCTAGCAACCTATCTAGCTACCAAGATAGTATTAGGATACAAACTATACTAGAGTTCATTATAAATCTTGTGAACTCTCCAAAGCTATGCTTTACTTCCAGAAAGGATGGAATGCCTAATGCAAAGCTTATAGGTCTGGATTTTGGCTTTTCTTTTTTTAATGATGTTAATTAGTGGAATAATTTTATCATTATTTTCCTTCACTTTAAATAATTTTGAAGGCATTTTCAACTTTGCCTTCTAACAACATCCTTTGAGTAGAATAGAAAATGCCACTGTTAAATATCAACAGATGAACAGATAATCAGAGTTGGAAGGGAACTTGTAGGTCATCTAGTCCAACCCCCCTGCCCAAGCGGGAGACCCTACTCCATTTCTGACAAATGGCAGTCCAATCTCTTCTTTAAGATTAAGCCTAATCTTAAAGCTTTTATTGTCAACTATTCAAGCATGAAGAAAGTAGCCTTCCTGCCAATTAAATACAAAATTAGAACAAACTAATTTACTGATAATGTGCGATACAGTTGTCTCCAATCTGGTGTCTAAAAACTTAAACTTAATCCCATCACCTTTAGCAAGCAGAACTAATATCAACTGATGATTTGGAGTTTGGAAGTTCAATACACCTGAAGGAAAGAAGCTGGAGAATGGTGCTCTAACAAAATAAACTCTAAGAAATTAAAATTTAACTATAGGTAGTGCTCGGCTTATGATCACAACTAACTCCAAAATTTTATTGCTCAGCAAGAGAGTTCTTAATAGCAATAGCACTTCGATTTATATACCTCTTTATAGTGCTTTACAGCCCTCTCTAAGTGATTTACAGAGTCAGCATATTGCCCCCAACAATTAAGGCCATTTTATGACTTTTCTGGCCACAGTTAAGTGTAGCAAGTGTTAAGTTAGCAACATGGTTGTTAAGTGAATCTGGCTTTCCCATTGACTTTTGCTTGTCAGAAGGCGATCACATGACTCTGGGATTCTGCAACCGTCATAAGTAAGAGTCAGTTGCCAAGTGTCTGAATTTTGATCACATGGAATAACCATGGAATGCTGCAGTGGTCGTAAGTGTGGAAAACAGACACTTTTTTCAGCATCATTCTAACCCCCTAAACAATCAGTAAATGAACTGTTGTAACTTGAGGACTCTATATTTTTATTGTTTTGTTTAAATGCTTTATATAAAATAATTCCATCAACTCGTTTAGACATCATATTATACAGTGGCGTATTTTTTAACCTGTCAATTGATAAATCGTAATCTATTAACAAAATAGATAGAACCTATGCCATAGGTATTTGTCATAATGTATAAATATAACTATTGATTAGGTTATCAACTATATCAAAAACACAAGAACATAATCTTGGCTGACACATTAAAATAAAAGGTATACCTATGTAGTGAGTAAAGAGAAGTATATATTCAGATAAGTGAGTCACCTTTACAAATTTCCCCAGTTGCTTTGATATAACAAATTCTTAACTGAGAAGCCCTGAGTATAAATTTGACAGTTCTGCTAATTATGTATAAATTAATACAGTGTGAATATACAGAGTGACCTTAAATGAGGTGGACATTACAATGGAATGTAAATAGAAAAAATCATATTTCTTTTGCAGTACCCAAAGTCCAATTTAAGGAACTTCTTTACATTGTGAATGAAAAAGATGGTCAGGTGGAAGCTATAATCTCACGAAGTGGAGATGTTAATCATAAGTCTACTGTCCGCTGCTACACTCGTCAAGGCTCTGCCCAGGTTATGATGGACTATGAGGAGAGACCAAACACAGATGACTCAATAATAACATTCCTACCAGGTAATATCTCCTTTAAAAAAAAAAAAGTTTACCAGCAAGCAACTTGTTGCAATGAAAACATATGGCCATACTCTAAAATTTAAGGCTAGGTTCCACTGGCCGACAGATGCAAAATGTATGAAAAAGGACACAGTGGACGAGCAAAATTTCGGGGGTGGCTCCATCCGTTGTTATCCGCTCTCAAAAGTGGTGAAAATTTGCATAAACAGAATGGAAAAGAACGGAAAGGAATGGACGGGGGTAGTACGTAGCGAGGATGTTAAGCGGATGTTCATAGGGAGCCTAGCGGATGACAGCGGATGGAAGCGGATGACACATCCGAAGGGCTTCCAGGGGAGAATTGCGAAGCGGACGCATAGCGGAAGGAGCGGATGTGTAGCGGATGATGCGGATGCATCACGGACGCCTATAGGATGCATAGCGGATGCATAGCGGATGCAAAGCATCCACTGCGCATGCGGGGAGTATGAATTGCGTCAGCTCCGCGGATATAAAAGGATGCAGCTCACAAGCAATCAGCATTCAGAGGAAAGACGTGTTGCCACAGACATCTTCGAATAACACCATGGTTCGTCAGTCAGGGAAGAAGAGAAAGCCTGTGCCTATTCCTGCCAGCCCTGGCAAGAAGAACAGAACCATCATCCCACCCCCTGGCACTGACTCTAAAGCTGCTGGTGCTTCTGCTGCTGCTGCTGGTGGTGGTGGTGGTGGGGTTGCTGGTGCTGGTGCTGCTGCTGCTGCTGCTGGTGTTGCTGCTGCTTCTGCTGCTGCTACTGCTGGTGCTGCTGCTACTGCTACTGCTACTGCTACTGCTGCTGCTGTGGTGGACTAGCCCCAAGGCCCTCAAAGCCCTGCTGCTCAAGCCCCTGAAGGCCCTGCTGCTGAAGCCCCTGCCAGAGGGAGGAAGAGGCAAGGGAAGGAGAAGGGAGAGAGGAAACAATACACCCTTTCCGAGGAGCATGAGGAGGAGGTGCTGGAATGGCTGAGGGAGAACGAGTACCTCTGGAGAAAGGGCCACAGACTCTATTGCGACACCAAGAGGAAGCAGGCAGCTTGGATAGACAAGGCAGAGAGCCTGGGCTACACTTCAGACCTACTCCTTGGATGGTGGAAGCACATGCATACCTGGTATGGCAAGCTACACCTCAAGAAATCTGGCCAGGCCACTGTCAAGCTCACTGGCCGGGAGATGTACGTCATGGCCAAGTGCAGCTTCCTGGAGGGTGAAGTCCGCCACCGAGGAGCAGCCCCTCTGACAACCCTCTCCCTTAGACAGCCCACAGACAGCCAGTCCTCTTCCAGCCAGGAGCCAGCTACCCTGTCCAGGCAGGTGTCTTCAGAGGGCCCCACGGCAGAGACCCCCCCCCCGACAGCTGCACTCCCCATGCCAGAGGATGTGGAGGATCCCCTGTCACAAATGGAGGAAGAAGCGGCAGCCACCAGAGACCAACCCACACCCACACCCAGCTCCACCTCCACAGAAAGCAGGCAGAGAGGCAGACTGGAGGGCCAGAGCCACACTGTCCTGTTGGAGATGAGGGGCACAATCAAAGCCAGTACAGATCTTCTCTCTCAGCTGGTCCACATACCATCCTCGAACCGGAAGCCCTTCATCACCTACGTGAGCCAGACCCTCATGGACCTGCCCGAGGCCCAGTACCAGGTGATGAAGCAGAAGATAACAGCACTTCTGCACAACCATCCAGGCCCAGCTGAACCTGCTCCGACCCAGTCCAGGTCTGCTCCTCCACCCCAGGCGATGTCACAGCCCTTCCACAGCTTTCAACAGCCCCTCACCGACCAAGGCTACGAGTACCAGGACTTCCCACAGCAGAGGGAGACCTTCCCAGTCCAGGCCCAGGTTCATCGCACGCCACAGACGCCTCACCTCGCCCAGCTACAGACCAGACAGCTCCTACACTCCTCCTTCCTCCACCCCACAGCCAAGCCCCTCAACGGACAATCTGTCATCAGTCTTGGGCCTGACATCCCAGGTCCTTGATGAAGGGCCTCTCAACCTCATGGGACTGAGTCAGCTCTCTGAGAGCTTCCTGAACACACCATCCCCTGTTGTACCCTCGGGGCCAAGCACCCCAATGGTGTCTCAGACCAGCACTCAAGCCACAGCCACCTCCACAGTCCCTGGCTGCTTGACAGCTGAGACCATGGACATGCCTCAGTGTGACTGAGAATAGTGCCAGAGACTGAGTTGTACTTGTTAAGTTTATCTTTACTTAAGACACTTTACTTGGTTCCTTTTGCTTTTTTAATAAAGTCATAAAGTTTACCTAAGAAATTTAATAAAGGTTATCTTTGCTTCACACACTTGGTTCATTTTATTTCCTTAATAAAGTGTTGGTGAAAATTTTGAAAAAATGTTTAAGCCTTTGCATGCTTGTGGGATAGGTAAGGATAGTTGTGGGATGGGTAAGGATAGTTGTGGTATAGGTAAGGATAGCTGTGGGATAGGTAAGGATAGTTGTGGGATGGGTAAAGATAGTTGTGGGATAGGTAAGGATAGCTGTGGGATAGATAAACCTCCAGTGCAAGCATAGTGGGACTGTATGGTCCATCCCAGCTGCCACACATATGGCCCTTTTTTATCAATAGCAATTTATTCATTGATCAACACATTTTAAAATAAACAAAGCTCTTTATTAATGCCCTATTCATTGTAGGACCACTCAACATACATGGCACAATCTCATCAGTGTGATGAGACAGGCTCAAGGAAGCATCCATTAACCATCTATCATCCTGTCTTGCCACTCCACTGCTCCAGCTGGGGAGTTGCACCAGTGTTTCAGGAGGTTGCGCTGTTTCTTCCCTTCACATGAAGCTCTGTTGGGGCCTTGTACATCCACAGTGTCTATCAGGTTTCGTCCTTGCCTCCATTCACCAGGCTCCATGTCCCCATTCTCTTCTTGACGGTCCACAAGCCTGTTCTGCAAGACTGGGTAGCGGGTGTGCATGAGATTGTGCAGGATGCAGCAAGCTTCCACGATGCTCCTCACAGTCTGTGGGTGATGCTGCATGGTGGTGAGAAGTACCTGGAACCTGTTGGCCAGGATGCCAAAGGCGTTCTCCACCACCCGTCTTGCCCTGGACAGCCTGTAGTTGAAGATCCTCTCTTCACAGGTGAAGTATCTTGAAGTGTAGGGCTTCATGAGGTAGGTTCTGAGGGAGAACGCGTCATCACCCACGATGAAGTAGGGCACATCTTGTGTGTCATTGGGTAGGGGGTCTGTACCTGGAAAACCCATGATGAGGTTGCGTTCCAGCCCATCCTTGAGGTCACTCAAGGTTGTATACCTGGCTATCTGAAGCTGACCCGTTGCCTGAAGCATCGATGTACATGAATTTGTAGTCAGCATCAACCATGGCAAAGAGGATGATACTGATGAAGCCCTTGTACTTGTAATAAGTGGACCCTGAGTTGGCTGGAGCTTTGCAGGCCACGTGCTTCCCATCTATGGCTCCAACGGTGTGGGGAAAGTTCCACCTCTGATACCACTCTTCTGCAACTTTCCTCCAGCCTTCTTCAGTGGTGGGACACTGGAGGAGCTCCTCCACGTATTCTTCGATGATGGCCTGCACCACTTCTCTGACCACTTTGCTGATGGTGTTGTGTGGCACCCTCCAGGCATACTGCATGTTTCTGTATGTGGTTCCAGAGGCCAGGTGGTGCAGAGTCAGTGCCACCTTCAGTCCAGGGTCCAGGTTGGGACGGAAGTTGGTGCTTGGCTTGGTCAACCTGGGTCTCAGAGGCTGTACAAGTTCATCAAACATGGCTGGTGGCATCCTCATGAAGTGCTGGAATGCACGAGGGTCTTCATTCCTCAGCTCCACCATCAGCTTGTCATATAGTCCAAACTCCACTCTTCTCCTGATTCATCGTCGGACCCACAGAGCTCTTGAACGTGTCCTTCCTCTCCTTGCGTAGAAAAGGTGAAACAGTCTGAACAGGGCTTGGTTCTGGTGTTGAATGATGGCAGCTACCATAAGGACTGTGTTATGATCCATGGTGGAGATCAATGGATGATGTGGAAGAGCAAGACCAAGGGTGAAGAGGTCTGTACACCACGGCTGCTGGACTGATAGTGAGATCCAGGTGATTTCCTCCCCCTTTTTGTAGGAAATATCGGTTTTCCACTAGGTGTCCTTCCACATACTCTAGGCATACTCCAGACATCCTAAATATCCGAGATACATCCCATATACAAACGTTTTGTCCGTTTTAATGCTTTATATACGAGATCCATCCGCTTATATCCTTTCTATTTCCGTGCTACTAACACTGTGTGGACGTTCCATATACCTTTCGCTTCCTCCCTCTTTCCGTTTTCAGCTGCAGTGGATGTGAGTTGTGAGGATGTCCAGAGGATGCCGAGAGGATACAGCGGATGTTTAACGGATGACAACGGACATAGAACGTTTGTTGCCTGTATGTGTTGCAGATGTACATTGTACGCGGCGGAAAGTTCATCCGTTCAAAAAGTTTTGTGCAGCTCAAAACTTCTTGCGCGGATGAAATCTCAGTGGACAGATGCTTGACGGATAGAGCACGTGAAACACATATGCAGTGAGTACACAACGGATGCATCACGTTTTCCAACGGATGGCAAGCTTTTTTGTCCATTTTACATCCTCTTTGCATCCGTTGGTGCAGTGGGACTTGGGCTTTAGGCACCATGTAGTCATTCCAAACCCTGTTAATCATTTTTCTAATGTGTATATGTGTATTGGGGTATTTGCATTCAGGTATATAGTCCTATATAAACATACAAATTGGAAATGAAAGTTGAGTGAATGTAAAGCTAGAAACCTCAGTTCTCATGTTACTGCATTGTTCATTCATTTAGCTTCCATTATGATTTTTTTCTATTTTAATTAAGCCTTTCATTAATCAATGGTTATAGAAACTACACTATAAACGATTTGTGGACACCAAGTATTTTTTAAACTCTTTGTCTGAACAGAGGACATGTAACAATTGCCTGATCAAGCAGATTTAATTGAGGATTTTTTTGTTTTCCTGTTTTAATTATTATTGTTATTTAAATTTAGCGTGTTTATGAAGTTTAGAGAGGAAAAGTTGGAATATAAGCTTTGTTATGGTTGTTTTGGATAAAAATACTTTGCATTGGAGGACTGGCTAGCATGAAGGGGAACTGAAGCTCGAAACAAATCAGTTTCTCAAGATTTATTTCCAATATTAAGTGATTACATAATATGTAATAATGATAGTGCCTTTATCTCTTTAATATCGATTGTGAACTTAAATGGTAAAGCCCATGTCACATTGAACCAACGGATACAAAGAGGATGTAAAACGGACAAAAAAGCTTGCCATCCGTTGGTTAATGCGATGTATCCGTTCTGTACTCACTGCCTCCGTTTTGCTTCCTCTCTATCCGTCCAGCATCCGTTTATGGACGTTTCATCTGCTCCAAAAGTTTTGGGCTGCCTAAAACCTTTGCGCAGAAAATGTATCCAGTTCATCCGTTCTGCATCTGCTACGCATCCGCTACGCATCCGCTATATCCGCTAGGCATCCGTTCCGTATCCGCGCAACTCCATCCGCTCCAGCGGTAAACGGACGCAGGGAGGAAGCGGAACGGACGCAGAACGGATGCAGAATGGATGCAGCACGGAAACAAAGCGTTTAAAATGGAAAAAAACGTTCACAGAGGGGACCTATCTCGGATATAAAGGATGTCTAGAGGATGCCTACAGGATGCCTACAGGACGCCGAGCGGAAAACCTATACTGCCTATAAAAAGGGGGAGCAACTCGCCTGCATCGCACTTTCAGAACAGCAGCCCAGCGGTGCAGACCTCTGCAGCCTTCATCTGCCTCTTCCTCTTCCACAGCATCCAGTCATGTCCACCGTGGATTGTAACAAAGTCCTTTCGGCAGCTGCCATCGTTCTGCAACAGTGCGAAGCCATCTGCAGGCTCTGTGAACACTATTGCAAGAAGAAAAGGAGCCACCCAAAAAGAGTCTGGGTCTGAAGATGGTTCACCAGTAGAGCGGAGGACGGACTGTACAACAAGCTGATGGTGGAGCTCAGGAGCGAAGACAGTCGGGCGTTCCAGAACTTCATGAGGATGCCACCAGCCATGTTTGACGAAGTTGTGCAGCGCCTGACACCCAGGTTGACCAAGGCAAACACCAGCTTCAGGCCCAGCCTGGAACCTGGGCTCAAGGTGGCACTCACTCTGCGCCACCTGGCCTCAGGGACCTCCTACAGGAGCATGCAGAACGGCTGGAGGGTGCCATCCAACACCATCAGCATTGTGGTCAGAGAAGTGGTGCAGGCCATCAACGAAGAATACAAGGAGGAGCTCCTCCAGTACCCCTCCACTGAAGAAGGATGGAAGAAAGTTGCAGAGCAGTGGTATCAGAAGTGGAACTTACCACACACCGTTGGAGCCATAGATGGCAAGCACGTGGCCTGCAAATCTCCAGCCAAGTTGGGGTCCACTTATTTCAATTACAAGGGCTTCTTCAGCATCATCCTCTTTGCCGTGGTCGATGCTGACTACAAGTTCATGTACATCGATGCTTCAGGCAATGGCTCATCTTCGGATGCCCAGGTATACAACGCCAGTCACCTCAAGGAGGGGCTGGAACGCAACCTCATCGTGGGCTTCCCAGATCCAGAACCTCTGCCCAACGACACACAAGATGTGCCCTATTTCATCATGGGGGATGACGACTTCTTCCTCACAACCTACCTCATGAAGCCCTACACCTCCAGACTCCTTACCCGTGAAGAGAGGATCTTCAACTACAGGCTGTCCAGGGCAAGGCGGGTGGTGGAGAACGCCTTTGGCATCCTGGCCAACAGGTTCCAGGTACTTCTCACCACCATGCAGCATTGCCCAGAAACCGTGAGGAGGATCATGGAAGCTTGCTGCATCCTGCACAATCTCATGCGCACCCGCTACCCAGTCTTGCAGAACAGGCTCGTGGACCTTCAACAAGCCAATGGGGACATGGAGCCTGGGGAATGGAGGCAAGGGCAAAACCTGATCCACACTGAGGATGTGCAAGGCCCCAACAGAGCCTCAAATGAAACGAAGAAGCAGCGCAACCTCCTGAGAGAATGGCGCAACTCCCCAGCTGGAGCAGTGGAGTGGCAAGACAGGATGGTAGATGCTTAATGGATGCTTCCTTCAGCCTGTCTTATCACACAGATGAGATTGGGCCATGTTTGTTTGGTTGGCCTACAATGAACAGGGCGTTTAGTAAAGAGTTGTGTTTATGTTGACATGTGTAGATAATTATTACATTATTATTGATAATAAAGGGCCGTAGGTGTGGCACCTGGGAGGGTAGACCATACAGTCCCACTATGCTTGCACTGGAGGTTTATCTATCCCACAGCTACTAGCCATCCCGCAGGTATCCCTGCCCATTCCACAGCTATCTTAACCCATCCCACAAGCATGCAAAGGCTTAAACCATTTCTAAAAGTTTCCAGCAAGACTTTATGAAAAAAAAGAAATGAAGCAAGTGTGTGAATCAAAATAGACTTTACTAACAACAAGCTATAAGACAAAAAAAAGTCTCTGGCACTCCTCTTGGTCGCTCAGTCTCAGGGGTGAAGGGTCCAGGTGCTGTGGAGGTGGCTGGTGCTGGAGTGCTTGTCATCAGCTCCTCCAGAAGCAGAAGCAGCAGAAGCGCCAGCCCCAGAAGAGCGAGCCTGTGCTGCAGAAGCCCCAGCAGAACCAGAGTGAGGGCCAGGGGGCGGGATGGTAGCCCTGTCCCTCTTGCCAGGGCTGGCAGCAGATGGCTGAGGCTTGCTGTGCTTCCGCATGGTTGTGGGGTTGCTGGCTGTCAGGGAGGCTGGCAGGAACCAAGGCTTGCAGAGAGGCTGGCACCAAGGCAGGCAGGAAGGCTTGTAGGGAGGCTGGCACCAAGGCTGGCAGGAAGGCTGGCAGGGAGGCTGGCACCAAGGCTTGCAGGCAGACATGAACCAAGGCTGGCAGGAAGGCAGGCAGCAAGGCTGGCAGGCAGACTGGCTGGCAGCAAGGCTTGCAGGCAGGCTGGCAGGGAGGCTGGCAGCAAGGCTGGTAGCAAGGCTGGCAGCAAGGTTGGCAGGCAGACATGCAGGCAGGGCAGGCAAGGCAGTCGATGTGTCTGGCAGCAGATCTTTCCTCTGAATGGCGTCCTGCTTCCGAGCTGCTTCCGTTATATCCGCGGGGCTGACGCAATGTATCCCCCTGCATGCGCAGTTAACGCCAGGCATCCGTTAGGCTTCCGCTGTGCATCCGCTAGGCTTCCGCTCTGCATCCGCTTTATCCGTTCGGCGTCCGCTCTGCATCCACTCTTTCCGTTCCGCGTCCCCTTCACTGAGGCCCCCCGGAAGCCCTGCGGATGTGCCACCCCCTCCCATCCACTCCCATCCAGTTCCATCTGCTGGGCTTCCGTTCCGCCTCCGCTTTGCATCCACCCTACGTCCTCCCCGCGTCCGTGTTATCCGCTCCTGTTATGCAAATTTTTGCCCCTTTTGAGAGGGGATAACAACAGATGGAACATTTTGCTCGTCCGCTGTGTCCTTTTTGCATCAGTTGGCCAGTGTGACATGGGCTTAAGATTCTGCAGTTGGCAGATCTTGGCTGAACTGGCTAGTCTTGCAAACTGAACAATTGGATTTGGCCAGTGTCTGGCTCAGGAGCGTCAGGAAATTCCAGGGAAGATTGAGAAACCACATTGGAATATGTTAATGAAAAACTGGTTTCATAGTAAAACAAACAAACTTAAATGGACACATCCATTAAGTCACCAAGAGTCAAAATATATTATAACTGCTATTCTGGCTTTTTGCTTTCTAAAGGAGAGATAGAAAAATCCTGTTTCGTGGTTTTGGAAGATGATGCTATCTATGAAGAGGAGGAAGAGTTCAGACTGGTGCTTGGAACTCCAAAAAGTACCTCTTCATTTGGTGCTTCCATTGGGGAGCCAAAAGAAGTGCTGGTGAAGATTAAGGATGAAGAAGACAGTAGGTTGATGAACTGTTTGCTATTGTTTCAATTAAAGGATCTTTAGATTATTACTTCAAGGGATTTCAAACTGGATAGCTATTAGGATTCATTTATATATTGCTAATCTCTGCATTCAAGGACAGTGCTTCTAAAATATAAATTACATCCCTGAAAAAGAAGTCAAATGCTCAATATCTTTTTATTAGATAATAGTAAATTGGCTGGTTTCCTTCAAAATTACCCTAAACCACATCCTCTAATAAAATAAATAGTTTAAAATAAAATACCTTTTGTTTTATTATCTTTTTCTGGATGAGTATTATATTTTGATGTGTATCAGATAAAACATTAAATTGGAGTTTTCCAGAAATTAAATACAATTAAAAGTATATTAAAAGTACTCAAAGCATTAATCACATGTAATCAATAGTTTCTCTTTTGTCACCTTAAAAATTACAATACAATGACATGTTTTGAACAATTTCTGAAGGTAACATTATGAAATATGGGGTACAAGTTACACACCTCTGTTTCAAAATGTAAAAATGTTTAGCCCCTCCTCCCACACTGAATAAAATAAAGTAGTAAATGAAAATACTGGAATGGAGAGAGAACTATGGCTGAATATACATTTGTCATGTTTACAAATAATGTATCCCTGACAGGAGGTTTTCTATTATAGCCTCTGCTTCTATCAAAACCAACTTTCAATTGTTTAATAGCTTATTAGGAAATCCTTTTTAATACTTACTTAAAATCTTTTTTTTTTCATGTGTACCCTCTGGTATAAACTTTCCCTGTGTAGTTACAGAAAACAAACTGCTCAATGTTATGAATAATTAGTTCAAACATAATCTCTGATGTGCCACTGAACAGTCTAAGAAAGAGAGTTACATGGTGTTTCAGAAAATAATTATTCATAATCTTGCTCTGCCATTCAGAGATTTAATTCACACCAGCACAGAGTGATCAGTTTTGATTTTTATTCATCCAACTATAGTATTGCATAATAGAATGTATTGAAATAGAATTAAACCTTGAGTGGAAATAGTTGACTTTTCTAGGTGTTTTATAAAGTTTAATCTTACAAAATTCGATATCATCTTCCTTTTATGATTTAAACTGATCAATATATGTTTATAGTGGCATTGTTCTTGCCTTGTCATTAATTAATTTAACGTAAATCACATTGCTAAATAATAAATTAAGTGAATTAAGCAAAATGTTATTTTCTTGGTTAGTGCTTCTTTTCTGTCTCTGACTATTATTAAAAGCTATACTGAAGTTTAGCCTTGGTTAAAAAGAGAAGTTGACATTTTCCATTTGTCTTGCAGAACCAATGATTAAATTCTCTGATGTGAAATACAACATTCAAGAACCACAGGAGCCTGGAGAAATGGCAGTTTTAAAGATCCCAATCTTGCGACTTGGAGACACTTCCAAAGTTTCTATTGTAAGAATTCATACTAAAGATGGTTCAGCTACTTCTGGAGAAGACTATAATCCAATGTCTGAGGGTAAGATTCTGATCCTAAATTGGACATTGCAACAAATGTCCAATGCATAAGGTGTTTAAAAAAAAACGAACAGATCTGGAATTAGATATGTTTTTAATGCTACAAAACTTTGCAAAACTTTGACCGATGAATATTCATATTTCACAGACATGACCCAAATTGCTCATTTATCATTATTCATTTTAGATATTGAATTTAAAGAAGGAGAAACAGAGCACTTTGTGGAGGTTGAAGTTTTGTATGATGGAGTGAGAGAAATGCGTGAAGCATTTACAGTGCATTTGAAACCTGATGAGAATATGGTGGCTGAAACACAGGTAAAATACCCAAGTGGTTTGCCCTGTAGTTTGCATTCAGTTGAGGGTGATTCAGAAATGTCAAAGCATTAACAACCTTGGTTTTTCAGAATCCATGGAAGTCTGCTGTTGGAGACCAAACTGGAAGCAAAGCCTTTGCTCAGATCTGCTTCTATTCTTTGGAAAGTTTAGAAGCTTTGACTCCAACCAGGCGTTCAGTCTTAAGGAAGATTTAATGCTTTGTCTTGATTAAAAAATCTCTACCCTTAGATTGACCATAAGACTGACACAAAAAGTGTCCGTGCCTTCCAAAAATGTCTAATTGCCTCTCAGTGAAAAGTATGCTTTAATTCTAGATCTGAATCTGCATCTTTCTTAAAAAATGGATTGATCCATAGTGAACAGCTGTCAGGATGAATTGGTCATAGGTTTCTTTTATCAAATAAGGTGGAAAGCAGTTTCCTTGTTGATATGACTTTAGAGACATGGAATGGTTCTATGGATTCCCTTTGTCAAGTGAATAATTTCTTCCTCTAACAAAAAGAAACCTTTAGATTCATTCTTTAGAATGGATAAGAGTGACATAAGACAAGTTTTATGACCCTACATCATAAGTCAGGTATAAGATATTGTGAAAAAGAATAAGTTGATAATTGTTTCATATATTCCAATTCTTGGTTATTATATTTTATTACAGGAAAGTCTTCATGATATTTTATGCTTCAGTGTCAAAATTAATTAACTGTAAGTGGTATGCTCCTTGAAGTTATATCTTCATATTCTTTATTCTCTTATTTCTGGGCTGATTAATTTTAACATTTCATATATTATGTATAACATAGCTGGTTACAAAAGCATGCTTTCATATCTGCTTTATATTTAGAGACAGAAACTTTTTGTTTTTCCATTCAGATGAATAAAGCCATTATATACATTGAAGAAATGGACAGCATGGCAGATGTGACTTTCCCAGCTGTGCCACAAGTTGTATCACTTCTGTTGTATGATGACACTGCCAAAAGCAAAGTAAATCCCCAGCCTCCCAATGGATATCCTATTGTGTGTGTAACGGTACGAACTTTCTATAGTTACATTGTCTTAATTTTTCTACTACTAAAAATTAGGAGTAGAAAAAATATTTGGGATTAATCTTTTAAGCTTCTGGAAAGTTCCATTTTATCAGTTCATAATGGTCATTTATCTGATTTTCAGTATCTAAAAACAAGAAAATTTAATGTTGAGCACATTAGTTATAGCTTTTGTTTCATGTGCCCTCAAAATTTTGCTAATGGAAAAAATCATGTAATATCAATTTCACAGAAAAGAGCATATGAAGGAATCAGTCTTTGCTTAATATTACATTTGCATTCTCCATAGAATTAAAACCTGATCTAAATCTTCTTGCAACTTGCTTGATAATTTATTGATCCTTCATTTCTTCCTTTTCCCTGATTTTCTAATAGATATGATATCAATATGTTTTTTCATTCAAGTTTTAATAAATTGAACTCTTTCCACAGCATTTGGCTTTTACATATAAATGGCAGAATCATTAATACTTAATTCTCAGCTAGGATGAACATAAAATAAGATTTATGAAGTGAAAACAAGAATAAGGAATTTGCTAAAAACTCTAGTGAAACAAAAAGAGAGGAAAGTCTTATTTTTCATCTTAATAAGAATTTTCATGGCAAAGATTTAAACATAACTAAATGTATGCATCTTGGCATTTAGGCATGCAATCCCAAATACTCAGATTATGACAAGACTGGATCTATTTGTGCTGCTGAAAACATCAATGACACAGTGACCTTGTATCGTTGGCTTGTCAGTGCCCCAAGCAGCATGGATGGTGTGACCAGCCCTATGCGTGAAGTAGATTCCAATACTTTCTTCACTAACACTAAGTCAATTGCTTTAGACTCCATCTATTTCCAAGCTGGCTCTAGGGTACAGTGTGCAGCACGCGCTGTCAAGACCAATGGAGATGTGGGCTTAGAACTGTTGAGTCCCATCTATGTAATAAATAGACAAGAAGGTAAGTTTAATAAACCATTAAGTGATTCTGAACACTTTTATTCAGATAGAACATTCTTTCTGAGAAATGTTTTTTTTTTTAGTAATGAGAAAGATGTAACAACTAGAAGTGCAATTATTAAGTTAGTAACAATGGGAGTTAGATATGACATTCAACATTTGCATTTCAATATAATTATAGCAGTAAGTGTAATTTTATTTTATTTTAAAAAATAATTTGAAATATCTTACCTGTTTAACTTAGCCAAGTGAAAAATAGAGATGGTAGCTTTATGACAAGAGCAGTTCCTCTGCAAATATGTCATTTGAAAACAAGCTTGTAACATTTTGGTTTCCATTCATGTAAAGAAAACATGAAGTTGACTTGCAAGGATGTTGCTTTAAGTCTGCATGTAATCTGATACTTCCTACAATTTGCCTGTGAGGGAAACAATTGTGAAAGGATTTCCAAATCTATGTCACTTTCACCTATTTGTGATATGTGTGTTGTGGATGTGAGCTGCCTGCTATTGAGGAAATGTATCATGCCTTGAATTGGAAAATTGAGGATCACACTATGCCATTTTTAAATTTTAGAGAACATTAGTTCTGTCTGAGTTTATACACTATATACATACAGTATAATACTGTCTATAATACAGTATGTATGTATGTATGTATGTATGTATATATATATATATATATATA
>BLBF01000026.1:10859947-10932344 GCA_015471245.1 Laticauda colubrina | reverse complement strand
GGTTTTCATGTGTTGGACTAGTGAGGAGGTGTGTTCCAGCTTTTTTACTGCATTTTTGTGTTCATCTAGGCGGGTACTTATTCTTCTATTGGTATTAGTCCAACACATGAAAACCACAGGTTTACTGCATTCTGGCTCAGCAGTAGGCTAGCATCAAATTTAAAACTAAACGGCTGTGATAGCCTGACTCACAGATGAACTCAGTACAGAAGCCTGATGATGGCAGATGAGATTCTGCTGAAACGTTGCTACAACTTTAAAAACACAACTACAATGACATGGAATAATACCCGAAGGAAGCTGAACAGCATATATGTAAGTACCCGCAAAAACTTAAGAAAACAAATACAGTATATATAGTATATACTACCAGTACGTACACGCACACAAACATGAACACATCTGTACACACACACACACATGAGCTTCAGTGACTATGTTAATAACTTAATGACACTTGGGCAAAGCATTTAGACTTATAGAATTCCATATTAGGCATTTATCAGCATTTTGTCATGCCCCTCTCGGAGTCTGAATCTGAGGATTCAGGGAGGAAGATGAACAGCTGACAAGAGAGTGGAAGTGTGGCTCCATTGGCTGTGGAGGAAACTGGGGAAGGGCAAAATCTGGCTGGCCAGAGCAGGGGAGAGGTAGAACAAGGGAGACAGAGTTCAGAGGAAGACCCAGGCCCACCTCCTCTTCATACTAGGGCACACAGGGAGGAATGGACAAAAGAGCAACATGGGTTGCGTGGGGAGGAAAGGGCCCTGATTCCCTTCATTAACCACACCTGAGAAGAGAGTTTAAAAGAGATGCATGCTGAGTGGGGCTTCTGCTTGGGAACAAACATGAGTTTATCTTGTATTGACTTTGGTTATCTGTGTTCCCGGCATCCTCCCAACCATACTGAATTATTGCCGTTCCTCCTCCTGCCCTGCAGGACTAATTATCTCATCTTGTCTTGATTGGACTTAATAGTTCAGTTTTTGTTGACCACGTTTTGGACTTGATTCTCTGCAGCCAAAGGCTATTCCTGGGGTGTTTTTCTCCAGCCAGAAGGTAACCAGGACATTGGGGGCAAAGTAATAAAGTAGGTTAGTAATAAACTAATAAAAAGGGACTCCTACTGATTATGTGACTGTTGCCTTTGTGCCATGCCCTGGGTCATCACACATTTACTATTAAAGCATGAGCATAAATAAAATTAAGTTAATACAGGTACTCCTTGATTGACAACATTTCATTTCGTGATGGTTTGAAGCTACAGTTTCACTTAAAAAAGTGAGTTATGACCATTTTTCACAATTAAAGCTTCCTGTGGTAATGTGATCAAAATTCAGGCACTTAGCAAATGACTCTTATTTATGACAATTGCTGTATCCCAGGATCATGTGATCAGCTTTTGTGACTTTCTGTTGAGCAAAGTCAATTGGGAAGCCAGATTCACTTTACAACCCTATTACTGACTTAACAACTACAATGATTCACTTAACAACTTTGGCAATAAAGGTTGTAAAATGGGGTGAAATTCACTTACCAACTGCCTTGCTTATGAATGGAAATTTTCGGCTCAATTGTGGTCATAAGACAAAGGCTTCCTGTGCTTATTTTTCATAATTGTGTAAGTTTCTCACATTAATCACATTAATTCGAGGTATGGCTTGATTTAAATTGATAAATCAATGAATGGCTCTGTTTTCCCCTAGGTCTGTGCCAACCACGTATTCTGGGTACAGTTGGAGCAGAGCCTTTCTCAGCCAAAATTCATTATATGGGTCCTGATGATCCAGACTATCCAAACCTGATCAGGTTTTCAGTTACCATGCCTCATATAGATGGTAAGTACCAGACATACGTGCTGCTAGAACCAGAACAGCTGAAATGTTGCTGCACCAATTGTCATCAGAAGGAGATTTTTGAAACAATGATTCAAAGACAACTTTTAATGTTTATCCTCATCTTTGTTCATGCTTAAAGTGCTTAACAAAGAAAGAATGTTGTATTTATTCTTAAATACGAAAGAGAAAATCTATTAGATTTAGTGCTGAATTGAAGAAGGCTTGGAATAAGCAGGAGTGGTTTTGGGAGTGGGACCATGAACACAATTTAGAATAAATTCATAGACTTTAAAATTCTTTATTTTTTATTATAGATAATGTTTCACCAAATGCTTAGATTTGAGGATTCATGCAAAATATATGTATACAGTACCTTACAGTACATATATACAAACACAGACTTGTATGTGCATGTTATATTAAAAAAACCAGCAATATGAAGTCTCACAACCACACATTGGAATAATACAGTAAAAATGACAATAAAGGTTATTTTATATGGTGAATAACTATTACTTCAGTGTACTTTAGTTCCATAAAACATTATATTTCACCTACAAAAGATTTAGATGGCAACTAAGTACATACATTTTTCTTAACCCTGTTTTGAAATTTGAATTACTGTTATAAAACTTATCTGAATCTTACATATGCTCTGAATGCAGTATTGTTAATGTGATGTAATCACCCAGGTACTTTTATTATTAGTGCATAAAATGTCTAATAAGCAATTTCTGATTTCAGGAATGTTGCCAGCAATCTCAACCAGACCTTTGTCCAATTTTGAGTTGACATTGAGTCCGGATGGCACTCGTGTAGGCAATCACAAATGTTCCAATCTCTTGGATTATAATGAAATTGAAACAAAACATGGCTTCATCACAGATGATATCAAGAATCCAGATGTGATTGGAGAAACTTCACCCTATCAATACAGTAGTCGCATACGGTCAGCTAAGACTTTACGTTTCTACCGTAATCTCAATCTGGAGGCCTGCCTGTGGGAATTTATTAGTTATTATGATATGTCAGAACTGGTAACTGGCTGTAGTGGCTCCATTGGGACAGATGGTCAGGTAGGTTCCATTGAAAAAAAGCAAATCTATTAATGCAAGGATTTTGCTCAGTTGCATGCACTGCAAGTCATAGTATGAAAAACCAGAACAGATTCATTCATTTAAACCAATAACATACAGAATCAGAATATACCTCAGTGTTACCTCAGTACTCAACTGCTTCAAAACTCATTGAATTTGGTACTCAGTGCAATTTGATATGAACTTGCTGCAATAGGAAGAGGGGGACACCTGTGGAGAACAGACAGGAAGTCAGCCATACCAAGAAGGTCACTGCAAAAGGAAGTGGGGACGGCCTCAAAAGGCAGACAGGAAGTTGGCCATACTAGGAAGGCCACTGTCATAAGAAAAGGGACAAACAGGAAATTCTTCCAAGCCAAAACAAAGGGTCATGTGATAAATCACATAGTTTTGTTTGGTACTCATCATTTTTAGTACTCGTTGCATCTCTCAGAACCAATTAATGAGTAATGAGGTTCCATTATATATTCTGATCCAATCTGTCTATAGCGAAGCTTTCGTATCACCTTTTTCCTAACCTTTTTGAGGGAAATTCCTATCCATTACTTGGAGCTTTGCTGCTATTCAGGAAAGATTTGTGGCAGATGGATCAATAATGTAGCTGAACTCAGAAATTTATTACTGTTTGTTGAAGACCCATTATTTTCTGATTCACATATAAATAAAGTAATAAAATTAGTTTATACAACACAATGGCAGAATCTAGGCATTGTGTAAAACAAAGCCAAGGAACAACTTTGTGCTTAATGCCCATAATAGTTCAATTCAATTAGAAAATCAAACTAGATGGCATTAAAAAGCTTTGCTGATAGCATATTTAAAAGGATGCTCTTACGAGCAAATTCATTATCTGGAGTTTCAAACAAATTGTCATTTTTTAAGTGATATAATGAATATTGAATGAATACATAACGTATAATCAAAACAGAATGACGATAGAAAGGAGAAATGTGTCTGTGTAGCTAAGATTGAAGGAAAATTTGGCAGACAGCTTAATGTCTAACAAGAGTATAACAGTCTGAAAATAAAATTATAGAGACCAGACCTCCTAAGCACCATTAATTTAAAAACTATGGAACTTCCATACATAGGCAAAGAAAAAAACTGCCATATTACTCATGATTCTTTTATATGCTAACTCCCAAAGACTGAACATGATCCTAATATACTTGATGTGAACGTAAGTCAAATGATTGCATGAGTGTACTGACAAAGATAGTACAGGCATTAATTTTTGTGATTTATGAATTAGGGCAACTTAAAAGGTAGCCAAATAAGATCTTATATATTTCAGAATGTGCCTGATGAGGCAATAGTGTACTAATATGCAACAAATGGACAAACCATATAAAGGAGGAAAATACCTGGTTTAGTTTATTCATGGCGGCAGAACTCATTTGAGCTTAAAACCTAATAATATAAATGTATTACTAATGGATAACATCCAACTTAATGAGAGGAAATAACATTGCTTCTTGCTTTAAAATCAGCAGTGTTTTTCTAAATGTCTGGGTAGAGCTAATTGAAGGAAAGACAAAATTCAGTGATGGTAAAAAGTAGAGGACTATGCTCAAACTACAATTAATTTTATTTTTTAAAAATCTAAAACATGGTGCTATAATTTAATATATATGTCAAATATTTAGTGTGAAGCTAAAAAGGAGGCATCCTTATAGGAACTTCATGCCTCTGCCAGCGAAAACAGAGTTTGGTAGGACTGCATGTGGCTCTCCCAAGCTCCGTTATCGCTGGCAGAGGGTTGCAGGAGGTCATCGCAGCTGAAAACAAAACTTGCGAAGGGCGTAGGCAGCACTCCCAAGCTCCATTTTTGCTGGCAGAAGGTTACAAGAGGCCATCACAGCCGAAAACATAGCTCAGGAGCCACCACAGGCACCCTCAACATGAATGATGCCAAGTGGGCCATGCCCACATTGGCCACACACACTCCAAGGTCAAACACAGCTTGATGCAGCTTTCAGTGAAATTGAGTTTGACACCCCTGAGCTAAATGCAAGCTAAAGAGAGCATGTCAAGGACAAAAGGTAGGAAGCTGATATCTTCATATAATTTGAACCTGTAAAAATGAGATAGTGTTGTTATGTATACATGCAGCTGTAAACATCAATATATTGCATATCAGGCTTCCCAGAGAGGCCACAAAGAGATTAAAGTTAGGAACATATACATGCCTTCCACCTTGGTATATATAGGAAATGCTACAAGACATGAATGACACACAAATATATAACTTTATGGTGAAATGTTTTATTGGTTGCTAATTTAGAAACTGAATCATTTATTTGATATGTAGTAAAATTTCAACCATACAGAATTAGTCATAGATTCTATTTATGGAAAACTGGGAGCCACATTAGATGATATGGAATACATCAGAAAGTAAATGGAACTATTTTGTAAGAAACACATTCAGTTATGTACTATATATTTAAATGTTGGCCTTGTAGTGTAAACAGGCAGGGAAAAAACATGTTTGCATGCAAATAAAGGGGAGAATTTGACTTGCATGTCATATTCTAATCAGAGTTATATTATTATAAACCATTACTGATGGGTGGTTACATTCCGTTTTGCTTTGAGGTTTAAAAATATTCTCAACTGCTTGAAATCCTGAAGATTATTTTGAGTGTTAGGTGCCAGTTATTTTTTTTTAATCTGGAGTGTTATTTACTTCTTAGAATGCAGGCTTTGATTAGCTCACTTCTTGTTCTTCATCTGATTTGCTATCAATTGTAAAAGCAGGAAAGGTAATTGGTGGTGATGATGCTTATCTTTAATGATCAGAAACTATACTTTTGAATATGAGCAAGTTTACTTTTAAAAAGTTGGACTGCAATGCACCGGAGGTAAGAGATGAATGTGAGATTCTTAGTATCAATTTAATCCCATAATAAGGCCTTGATTGTAATCTTAGATTGCCACACACCCTGGGATGAATGTCAAGTTGATTTTAGAGTGGGATTTGTTCTTTGCCAGGGTTGTGTTACAGAAGCCAGGAAGAGAGCTGCCTGCTTAGGTTTTGGCCTACATTTCATTCTCTCACACTTCACCATAAGTTGTAAATTAATTTTTAAAGCATCAAAGTAGATTTCTAAGTACAACAAGAAATGTTTGTTCTGGAGCCAACACATATCAGAAAATAAATAAACAATGGACCAAAAGGAAGTTATGATGATGAGATTTTATACTGTGTTCAGAAGAGCTGTGATTTTAACTGTTGAAGATTCAGTATGAACATTGGGTGATTTAATGCTATGCTATTTTTCAGGTGTTGAATCTGGTTCAATCATATGTCACTCTTCGAGTGCCCCTCTATGTATCTTATGTCTTCCATTCACCTGCAGCAGTTGGGGGCTGGCAACATTTTGACCTGCAATCCGAATTGAGGCTCACCTTTGTGTATGATACTGCCATTCTATGGAAAGACGGCATTGGAAGTCCACCAGAAGCAGAACTGCAAGGTAAATTAAAAATATTTTCTTTTTTTTCTTGCCCAGAACCTTGTTACCTTACGAGATTAGTCTGGAGAACTGGCTACTACAGGATGTGAAAACTCAGCCTCTTAGACACAATTAGCCATTCGTGGCTATATGGAACTTCAAACAAAAAAGAATAGCTGGTTTCTAGGCTAGATTTTAACTTTATCCAACCATTTGCATAGTGACAGCTGCTTCAAAGCCAAGCTTATTTTTTAAACAAAATTTGAATGATTTATGATACTCTATTTTCATGTGTATTGCTTTATTTTATCATAGCAATGATTTAGGCTCCTTAATCGACACAATGTTGACTAAGTCTTGTGGTACTTGCAATCCAACACATTTGAATAATACCAAACAACTAGTCTTTGTATGAATATTTCTAAAATAATATGGCTGCTTACATCTAGGGTCTCTTTACCCAACCAGTATGCAAATCAATGATGAAGGGCGATTGGCGGTCCATTTCAGGACTGAAATTCGATTCAGGGGGCAGTTCATAATATCCCACCCAGGTAAGGCCAGCATTTTGTATGTTTTCTAAGTATCTTTTCTGAGCCAAAACCTCTTTATGGGTCTGTGACAACAGACTTTGGGATTTAATAAACAGTAAGGAACTTATGGCTTGAACTGGATTTTATCATCTATTCATGAAAAGCTTTGGATTCCCTAATGATAAGAGAAGAGCACATTTTTGCCAATTTCCTTCTGTCTTCAAAACACACAGCAAGGATTTGCTGATTCTACACTACCCACTAGTGCTAGTCCATCTCCTTATATCCTGATTTTCCTAAATTGGAATAGAAAAGATAGTTCAATTCCCCAGTGTGTTGGATAACATCTATGAACTTCACCATAAAACAGGTCTTTCACTTTTGCAGGTACTTCTCTGGCTTCTATGGTGATGTCATCTGACCATCCTGGTCTTACATTCACATTGAACCTTTCTCAAAGTGAACAAACCTTCAATCAGCCAATGCAGCAATGGAAGTTTCTTTCCGATTTTGCTGTGAGTACTAACATTAGCATTTTGTAGAAGTTTATATTGTTTTTAAAAAAGGGCCAATATTAAACTTCTTTATGTTTTATGCTGTCTGTGATGCAAGTCTGTGATGCTGAGATATAGATTAGCTTCATACTAACCTACTTTTTAAAATAATGTTTAGTGTGCTATAAATAATCACAGGTGTAAATGAACTTGTAATGTACAGCTTGAAAATAGACTTTGGATGGCTTTGGAGCAAATATTTTTATATGCATATGCAGTAAGAATGCAAGTCAGTTTTGTGTCTTTCAGTATCACTGAAATACTGTACCTATTAAGCTCAATATACACAACTTTGCTGTAGTGTTATTTATGCAGAATGTTATGTTAGGTTAAGGTTTATCAGAAAAGAAGAGCACAAAGAGGCTTATGATTGTTTTTCATACTTAAGACCATTGCAGCATCCCCATAGTCAGATGCTTGGCAAGTGGTTCGTCTTTATGATGGTTGGAGTGTCCTGGGGTCACAGATCAGCTTTCGCAGCCTTCTGACAAGCAAAGTCAATGGGGAATCTGAGTTCACTAACAACTATGTTACGAGCTTAACAAATTCAATGGTTCACTTAACAATGGTGGCAAGAAAAGTTGTAATGGAGCAAATGGAGCAAAAGTTGTAATGAAGCAAACTCACTTAACAAATGTTTCATTTGGCAACATAAATTTTGGGCTCAATTATGGTTGTAACTCAAGGACTACCTGTATTTTAATTTCTGTGTCTTTTTCCAGGTACGTGACTATTCTGGCACTTACACTGTGAAACTTCTCCCCTGTGTTGCCACACCCAGCCAAGAATACACCCAGCCTGTCATCTGCAGCCCACGGGAGCCAATCACTTTTGAACTAGATATCAGGTTCCAGCAGGTGAAGTATTTCATGACTTTAATGTTCTCAACTAATAAAGCATTTTGATACATTTCTCTAAAATATCACTTGATAATTACATTGGCTTAATTGCAGTATGAGGGCCAAAAATCTGAATTAGTTATACATGTTTGTTGTTATAAAGTGACTTAGAAAGCTGGGCGCTAAATATTTAAAATTCTAACAACACATTTTCATTTTTGCACTATCTCCAAATCAAAATCTAATCGTTTTTTCTTGGTTTTTCTCAACTTGAGGTAGCATTAGAGCTAAACTTTTAGAATTCTAACAATTAGAATTGCAACATATCTGAAAAGTGTCAGATTAGAGAAGTGTGGCCTAGAGGTTATATTGTCTTTAAGGTAGAGATTATAGCACTAAACACTGAGTATACCTATAAGTGTCTCTGATTTCGGATTGACAGTTGAAAATAACAGCCATATATTAAACTCTTTCCTCGCTTCTAGTAACATTTAATCATATAAATGTTATCTCACAGTTGCATCTCTCTAGAATATCATGCAATCTTTTCTGTATAATAGATTATAATGGATTCTGCCTTATAATGGATTATTAGAAGTCACCTTAGTGTAGGAGAATTATCTTAGAACAACCTTCTATAACTCTGCTGTATCAGTTGTTTTGAGACTATGCTTTCCAATAAACGAATTGTAGGTCCAGCAGGTCTGGATGCCATTACATTGGATAAAATTGCATTACAGGAATTGTTTTCAGCAGAATTGAATATTGCCAGACATAAGTTGGGTTTAGACTTTTTTGACTGGAGCATCTACTTATGATTGCTGTTTCTTTCTATGAAAAAACCATATTTATTTATTCATTCAGACAATCAAGTTGGATACTGCCTGATTCCAACCAGCTCTACGATACTTCCCATAGGTTGATTGATCAAATCAGCCTATATTTACAAATTTTATTCTTGAAGGCCATGAGAAGGAATTCAAGATTGCATATTTATGTAGAACAATGGCACTATACAAAGCACCTAGTTCTTGAAGCAATTATTTATAAACACAAATCATGGACCACACTCTCCTCTTTAGCTTTACTCTCTTGAACTCTCTTGAGTATTTCTAATAATCTTGAGAATAAACTGCTATTAAATTATTGCTAGATTTTTGCTAGAGAGACTATTGAAATTACTTCCCTAAATAGTTTTTTTCTTTATACAGGTCAGTGACCCAGTAGCAGCTGAATTTAATCTCAATACTCAAATGTTTCTGCTGTCCAAGAAGGATCTGTGGCTGTCTGATGGCTCTCTGGGATTTGGGGAAGAAACTGATGTCTCATTCACAGATGGTAAAGTCTCCTTTAACATAATAGCCAAGTAGACGAATGAACCATTCTCGCCACACTTGTCAAATCTCTTTTGTTAATTTACATGGGATAATGCTCTGAAGAATCCTGTCCTCTTATATTACAATATTTGTTATTGAGAAAGAAGGAGATTTTTGTCCACTTGTACTATGAATTAAAAAACATATTTACCGTAAAATTACAGTGGTATAGATGAACAGACATCTTTCCATGAAATGGTTCTTTCAGAAAATTAAAACGTACTGTATAATATGACTGCAAAAATGTTTTCCTTAGGAAGCAGAATTCCTGTTTTTAGCTCAAATTGTAAGTGGGATGACAAAAGATATATTAAATCACTAGTATAAGGTCATATAAATTATCTTTACTTGTGTCCTGAATAAAGGCTTACCCCTAGTGAAGAAAAATAGAATTGCAGGGATTTTAAGTGGAGCAAGTAAAATGCTGAACTAAGCATCTAAGAGCAATATTAAGCATTTATCTTAATAGCTCAAGGGCACTATTTATATAGAATTATGAAATAATACTAGTCAACCATTGTGTGTGTGTGTGTGTGTGTAAAAGAAATCTAGTTTATCCAGAATGTCATGTCTCTTCTTCAAGTGTTGTGAAGTGTGCAGTGATGCATGGAAAATAATTTCCTTTGCCTGCTTCCTGGCCCTAGCATGTCTTCTTAAAGTGATAGCATGCTGGTTTGATGTTATGAATATATATGGCAAGCATATATTGTTCATAAATATTGTTGTTCACAAATTTCAGGCCTTTGTAGTTTAAATGCAAATTGTGACTTACATTATTTCATTGTACAGTTACACATTAATTTATATTGTAGGGTTTTTAAACTTAAATTTTAGCATTAGCAATATTTAATTATTGATTGAATTGATTAGCAATTTGTTAGCTACTCAAACAACATGATTACATTTAGGAATATAGGATTTGGATTTAATGTACATATTAGAAATATTAAATATAATGTACATATTTAATGTACATATTAGTCTGTGTAATAACTTGCAGGCTTAGAGATCATATTCCCCCTTTGAATGGCATGCCAAGAGCCACTTTTTCAAAGTCATAAACTGATCTGAAGTAAAAAAAAAAATGATTTTTAAAAAATATTTAAAGTGAATTCAACTTATGGTTAATGTGATCATCTTAGTCTGGTTAATTTTACTTTTCTGTCACATGAAATATTATTACTTGGTTATTGAATTTAAGATCTTGGGCAAATACACCCAAGGGCTTTTCGAACCACAGTTGATTTTGAATTCATGCTTCTTTAATTTTAGGTTCAGAAATCTATGGTCGTGTCATGGTGGATCCTGTTCAGAATTTAGGGGAATCTTTCTTCTGTAACATTGAGAAGGTGTTCTTATGTACAGGGGCTGACGGGTATGTTCCCAAGTATCATCCAAGTAACAAAGAATATGGTTGCCTAGCTGACTCACCTTCCCTATTGTACAGATTCAAAATCCTGGTAATGTATTCTAATACTAGGCTAATAGATTCTCATAAACATCATTTTTAAGTTTAAACTTAATAATATATCATTATTTCTTTATTCCCTAGGATAAAGCTCAGCCAGATACACAAGCAAAAATGTTTGGAAATATGGCATTCCATGCCAAACTAGCAGGTGATCACATTGATGGCTATCCTTTGGTAAAACAGCCTGGTTCTGATGGATTCAGCCTGCTGTCAACTCCATTATTCCAGGTAAAAAAAAAATGTGATGGATCATACTGTTATTGCATGAAAACTAATACATGCAGGTTAGATGTGTAGCTACTGGAGTCTTACTGTCTTTTTCATTTTGCTTAGTTTTCTAATTTTTTTTTTTAATTTCATCTGTTGGTTGATTTTTAATCTAATAGGTGGCAGTGGGTCGAGAATGGTACATCCACACCATCTACATGGTTCGATCACGTGAAAACGCTCATAAGGGCCTTGGAAAAAGAAGTATTGAGGATCACCATGTTTTATCTTGCAATAACAGCACCTCACGTTCTCGGAGAGCTGTTTCTGATATTCCTGCACTTGCCCGAGATATTGGTGCTGATAAGAATAGAGGAACAAATATCCAGCATATAGTTCTTGACCGATCTAATAAAATTACCCTCAAGCAAAAAGAATGGTCTCCAGCTGGTAAACCTTATGAAAAGCCAGTCCTGCAAATTCCAGGAAGTAATGCAGAAGACAAGATAATTCCCATTATTGGAGGTGCAATTGGACTATTGCTTCTTCTCTGCACTGTTATAATTATTATATTACTTCTGAAGCGTAAGGGATATTCAACTGATAGAAAAACAAGCTCATTTACCAATCATTCCAACAGTAATGAAACTATGACTACACAGCAGAGCAATAATGATAGCTCCGAAGTTTAACAGCATTGATGACTCTGAAGATCTTACATAATGGAAACCACATGGGGCTGGGCTGGAGGTGGGGTAGACATGGAATTAGGCTGCTGCAGTTTTGGTGCTATGTTGTGTGAGATTCCAGCATTTGGAAGACAAGTATAGCAAAGATAATCTGTATAGAAATGGGCCTTATTTATAACTTCCCCACCAACAACTCCCAGGAACACAGGATGATCTCCTGGAATAGAATGTTAATTAAATTTAGCATTTCCTCCCTGAAATGGTGCTTTAAAAAAATCCATTAGCAGGTATGTGTGCCTTATCTATCAGCGTGAAAGCCTGGTGCTATTCAAAGGGATATTGATTTCCTTTTCATTAAGTTGTATAGTATTTAGAATTATACCATTTTTTATATGAAAGAGTGGGAGGGAGGTTAAGAAAAAAAGGAAAATTTTTAACTAAAGCAAATATCTATAATTAAATCTCAGTGGAATCTGTATTGATAAGCAAAACACTGTATTGGAAAAATACTGAACTAATTTAAAGAGAATGTTTCTTGAATGTTTTAATATACAGGTATTACAAATAGTTTTTCATCCAACATTCTGCAATGTTCTGTACTTATGTTACATAAATGTCATAAAACTAAATCATTATTAGATCATTATTCCAGTTGCTTGTGGTTAGTCATATTTTATTTATGTTAGTTCAAATAGCTCTCTCCTAATGGAACTTGGAAAATATTGTAAAACTTTGTGAATAATTTGCATGACCTTAACTGCTTGGAAATTTCTTTTCAGAGTGTTCTTTTAAAAAAACAACTACTACTACTTAGCTAAGCAATCACAGTAAATTTTGTGTCAATATATGCAACTGTTTAAAAAATTATGGGACAATTATTATCATGTTATTTTGAAAAGAAATCATTCTGGGAAAGGGATATTGAATATTGTTTTAGGAGAATCAAGATGGCACTTTACTATTATTTGAATAAAATAGTGCCATATTTTCAAAGCTGGTAAGCCCCTTTATTATTTCAACTTTAACTATGAAAACTAGATAGCATTGTTTTCAGTTTTAAAGCAACTTTCCTACATAATTTATAATCTACATAATTCCAAAATAAGTAAGTTATTGCCTCTATTTTTTGAGATTTTGTGGTGTTGAATTAATCAGCATATACTGAATTTGGTTAGAGAATTTATATATTTGTCACGTAGTAGGTTTTTGTCCCAGTCATCTGGAAAGTTTTAGATTCAAATGAGTTTTCTTACAGAAAATTAAAGTACATTAATAATAAGATTGCATCAACTTATTTAGAAGCTACACCAATTTCAGTAGGATCTACTAATTTTAAATGTCTGTGAGATCAAAGCTTTAATTAATCAGAGGATACTGTGGAAATTATTTTAATATACTAAAAACTATCCCTGGTTAATTGGACAGCCAGTTTTATTTTTTTAACAGCATTTATGTTGTTAAAACAAAGAGTTTTTTTTCTCATGCTTAGGAGGAAACTCCTGTTAGTAGTGCTTGGACACTAATTTGTCTATAAACAATTTAATCAAGATTTACCTTTTTAATTGATATAATTCATTGTGCAGTAGTTATATCTATCATTTCTTGTCTAGAAAGAAATTCTCAGACTACTACTGACAAATCTCTATAAGAGTTTTAATACTGTATGCTCATGTCCTTTAAATATTTTAATGCATAGTGTTTATTAGCTGATCAGGCAAAAATAACTAACACATAAAAATATCCTGCTTTATAGAAGAAAATTGTTAATAATAGATCTTCCAGCTGCTGCTACTGCTTCTTTCATTTTATATAGGGCAGTACACATTTCAAGATTATTTGAAAAAGTGCATTGTATAAGATCCGGTGTATAAGGTTTATATAAGGGACACGGTGGCTTAGTGTCTAAGACGCTGAGCTTGTCAATCAGAAAGTTTGGCAGTTCGAATCCCTAGCACTACCATTACTTGTCCCAGCTTCTGCCAACCTAGCAGTCTGAAAGCATGTAAAAATGCAAGTAGAACAATAGGACCATTTTGGTGGTGAAGCTAACAGCTTTCTGTGCGCCTTCGGCATTTAGTCATGTAGGCCACATGACCACAGAGACATCTTGGACAATGCTGGCTCTTCGGTTTTGTAATGGAGATGAGCACCACCCCCCAGGACCGGAAACTAACCCATACATGTGAGGGGAATCTTTACCTTTTTATTGCATTTATTCTACTATTCATTAAAACCGACATTTGTGGCTTTCAAAGCTAGCGTGAATAGCCGTTATACCTTTCCAAATAACAATAGCAATATATTTTTATTCACCTGTACCAGCTAATTTCAAGTTACTCACATCAGAGGACCATGCTACATTTTCTTCAGTACCTTTTATCTGCCCAGACATAGCAGCTACTTTAGATTCCTCCTTGTCCCTTCTTTTTTGTTAAGCCAAACTAGTTTAATGGTTCATTTAGGAAGAAATATATGTTTGAAAAATTCTCAATGTAAAATAGACAAGGTTCTTTTGCTTAAAGGAAGTCAAAATTTGCAAGATTTTAATTAACGCAATAATATGGTTTATATACTTGGTTGATTATGAACAAATGTATCATATGCTAATCAATGGTTATTGATTCTGTCAAAATCATGAGTTTAATATCTTATTAACTGTAGACTCTCACATTTCCAGGATTACCACTGTTATATTTACCAAGCAAATGGAGGGTTATTTCATTAATATGATACATATATTATCTATGTTGAAGCACTAAAGCAAACTCTGAAAGGAACATCTTGAAACAGCCTTTGAAAAATGGTATGCATTGCTTGTACATTGCTCTATAAGAGAGCATTTGTACTCTGATAAGGCTGCAATTTTATTCACAATACCTGGAATAAGATTCACTTCCATGAGATCTCTTTCCAAAGTTGTACTGTAAATTTTATGACAATTGGTACAGTCATCCAATCTATTTTTCATTTAGCAACCGAAAAGATGGAAAGCACAAAAATACAAGCATTCTTTCATTAGTGTTCCTAATGTAGAATAAAAAATCATAGAACAGTGGATTGCTGCAATTTATATTGCATTTCAGATGTAAAATATGTAAGGCATATATCTGTATACTTATTATAAGTCAACTCACTTATTTCAAAGGACAGGTAAAGCTAGGTTATCAAGAACAGAAACTCTGTTTCACTCGTGTATTATGGTATACTGCTTATGCCCTATGACTGTGAATTTACCAAAATACTCTTTCAGAGATCATTTTAAAAAATTGTTTTTTCGTACAAGTGTTATTTTTTCCATTTGTGGTCATATTGCTTTACCTAAGGCATTAGGCCTAAACATAAGGTCAGGTACTAAATGTCATGACAGTAGTGTAAAAGACTAAACTGTGCTGTTATTAAAGTTGGAAGCCTGGAATCTGCAAAACCACAGAGGTAATTTTACTACAGGTTTGCTACAATAAACTAATCAACCAGAATTAAATTATATTTAATATATTATTCTTTTTGCTACACTTGTAAGTTGTCTGTAGCCTTTGATTGATATGAATTGTAAGATATGCTTGGCAGAAATTACATTATTGATTGCATTCTGATTAATAAAATCTTAAGATAGTGATAGGGACAAAAAATAATTTGAATTTAGCTGGTACAAGTGCCCATTATTTTTTTGTAGAAAAAAACAGAACAATTCATTGAACCAAAACACATTTTCTTTTATTTTCAAGTAATTAGAAAATATAAAATTACTATGTTAAAATGTATCCTTACATAGATTTTTCCTGTTTTAATCCTAACATTTCCTAATGTAAAATATATACAGTTATATGAAAGAGTGTACACCCTCTTGGAGTTCTGTGATTTTACATATCGGGACATAATAAAAATCATACAATACTTAGCAATTCTTAAAAGTATATAAATACAACAAATTACAACATGTCATCATTTATTTTACAAAGAGAAAGCCAAAATGGAAAAACCAGGTGTGAAAAACTAAGTACATATTATGATTCAAAAGCCTGTAGAACCTTTAGTAGCAACAACTTGAAATAATCATTTTCTATATGACTTTATCAGTCTCTCATCATTGTGGAGGAATGTTGGCCCACTCTTCTTTATAACATTGCTTCCATTCATTGAGGTTGTGGGCATTTGTTTATGTATAGCTCACTTGAGGTCCTACCACAGCATTTAAATTGGGTTGAGGTCTGGGCCATTGCAACATTTTTTCAACCATTTTGTTAGATTTGCTGGTGTGCTCAGGATCGTTGTCTTGTTGCATGACCTAACGTCAACTAAGCTTTAGCCTGTCGGCAGATGGCCACAGATTTGATTCTACAATACTTTGGTATTTGTGGTTGACTTATGACTGTAAAGTACCCAAGTCCTGTGGCTGCAAAAAAAGCCCAAATCATCAAGCCCTCCTTTATGTGCTTGACAGTTGGTATGAGATGTTTGTACTGATATGCTGTTTTTTATTTCTGCCAAAAGGGCACTATGCATCATTGCAGAGGTCTCCAAACTTGGCAACTTTAAGACTTGTGGACTTCCAACTCCCAGAATTGCCAAGTTTGGGCACCCCTGCATTATGGCAAAACATCTCCACTTTGGTCTCATCTGTCAAAGGACAGTGTTCCAGAAGTCTTACAATTTGTTCAGATACAACTTCACAAACCTAAGCCTGCTGCAGTGCTTTTTTTAGAGAGTCTCTCTGCTGACAACCCTTCCAAAACTATACTTGTTCAGTATTTTTCTAATTTGTCATGAAATTAACATTTAATGCTAACTTAGGCCTGCAGAGTTTAAGATCTTATGGGTTTTTTTGCAATTTTTTTTTACCATTACAGTTTCACCTTGAATTGAATTTGCCAGGACATCCACTCCTGGGAAGATTGACTGTCTTGAATGTTTTCCGCTTCTGAATAATCTTCCTCACTAATGATGGACTTTAAATTGTTTGGAAATAGCCTTATAACCCTTCACAGATTGATAGGTGGCAACAATTACTTCTCTTAAGATCATTGCTTGATGTCTTTCCTCTTTGACATTGTAACACACACCTGAACGCTAAAAAACAACAAACTCCTAAAAATGCGGCTTTTATTGAGGTAGTCACACTTACTGATGATTAGTTGATCAAGGGCTTGATTAGCAGCATCTGGCTGATATTTAGGCTCTTCATACCTATGAGAACTGTAAGGATGTACTTAAGTTTTTCACACATGGCTTCTCCATTTCGGCTTTCTTTTTGTAAGATAAATGATGACATGGTGTAATATGTTATTTATATGAGGTTGTATTTATCTATTTTTAAGAACAGTTTAGGAACAGATGATTTTTACTATGTCCTGATACATAAAAGCATAGAACTCAAAGAGGGTGTACTTTCTTTTTCACATGACTATATTAGCTAATTACATTTTATTATAACAATGTAAATTGATAGGCTAAGTGTGAAGTTGGTGGTTTCCACAATTGAATGATGAAATAAAAAATTCAATCCATGATCAGAATGTTTAAGTTGTACATGCAAAAGCTTGATCATTACCAGTGACTGCTAAGTGACCATTTTTTCAGGGATTGTATATGTGAAGGTTTATACAGAAAGCAATCAAACTACCTCTGTTAGGTGGATTAAAGAGCACAACCAAGAACAAGACTAATTCTTGTTTTCTGTGAGAAATCTAGAAATAAAATTTGAGTGGAAAGGTTTTCACTTAAACATTTTTCTATCCTTTTCTTCTGGTTATTGTGTGATAAGCTAATTTAAGATGATTTTCTTTGGCTTACCAGTTACAAATGCAGTTCACATGATGTACAAATGGGAATACAGTTTGATTTTTGGCTTGTCTTATTACTATTATGATTGAGCAGAATATAATAATTGGCAAGTAAAAAGAAAAAGTAGTCCCCAAAAGGGGGAAAATGACTGAGATAAGCACAACCATAGTTACTTTGTAGATCAACAAGACTGACTCTATCCCATAATGCAAAGCACAAATTCCAATGTAATATTTCCAATGATGCTTTGGTGTCCCACAGACATTTTCATAGAAAATAAAAATGTTGGGTGGCTGGATGTTTGATATCTTTACCTGCCTATTTAAAAAGGCAAAAGTTAAGCTAAAGTACAGAGATCATCTTGGAAAACCAAAGGAACAACATGGATATTTCTAAATAATTTGCTCAGTGATAAATGGTTACTTTATCACTGGGTATATGTCCATAACAGCTAAGGACATACATTGAAAACTTTAAAGCCTGGGAAACCTAAGCACGATATCTATAAACTATTAGTGGATAGTGTAATTTAGTATATTGGTGAAATAAAGAATTGAACAGTATGTACATATATATACATATTAAAAAATCAACTACTAAGTGAAGCCTAATTTTTTATTTCAAGTGTTAATGGTAAAAAAAAGTTCAGCACAGCTGTTTTATTTAAAAAAGTGACACTACGTTACTCTTCTAGTTCAGCAAGTAAACACATGAACCCAATGTCCTTTAATGACATAATAGTTGAGAATTGTAAAGTACATCTTATGAAGACCCGTAAAATTAAAGAACTAGCTTAAATTTAGTGATTAAAAGAATTCAGTATTCACAGCTTTAGTTTCTTTTTTCTTCCTCTTCCATCAGGAGTACCATCCAATTTACGTTTCTGTGTCTGAATCAGAAAAGAAAAAAATTGAGTCTCAGCTCTGAGAATTTTGTTCATCATGATTTAAATTATTGTAAAGCTATAGTGAGGTTAAAACATTTTATAATTTGTTTTTCATTGTATATCAAATTCATATTTTATATTTTTTTAAAAAAAGTTTTTATAATATGGGAAAAGGAGTCTAGAAAGGGCTATCTTAAAACACTGCTCAATTATACACCATGAAGTAATGTAAAGATATGATTAATGCTACAAATCTAGACTTAATATGTGTTGTTTAAAAGAGTAGAACAGGAAATTATAACTACTATGGATTCATAATCTTTTCCCATATGTATTATTATCATTTTCTTTCATCTGAATCTTCAGAGTCAAACAGATTTTACTCTCACCAAAGATGGTTTAGGTCCACGTTTCTTCTTTTCTGCCTTCTCTTTTTCTTCTAATTCCATGTTTTCTCTTTCAATCAAAGTGATTAAGGTATTACATCTTCTTTGTAATTCCTGAATCAAAAGCAAACAGGAGATTTAATAATATAATTGCCACTACACAAAGAACTTCACACGATTACATTACGTTCTTTCTAATCATCTCCACTATATAGATGCTTCCATAAGTAAAACAAAACTTTGGAAAAATCTGTAGAATAATCCCTCCAGCCTTCCAAACAAGCCATGTTAAAAAGCTGCTTGTCAACAACTTATACCTACAGGTAGTCCTCGGGTCACGAGCATTCCCTTAGCAATCATTCAAAGTTATGTGCTTAGCACCTCCTAGCGTTTAGGAACAAGTTCCAAAATCATCAATGTTGCAGCATCACAGCACTTGTTTGTCCTTACGAATGACTACAGAAGGTCTACAACATTTACCCCGCCTGGTTTTCACAGGCACTCCACCTGCAGAGACTCACCTTGTGAAAATCTCTGTCGCAGTTTCTTTGCCTACTTTTTTGCTTCAGGCTTTTGGTGCATTCATAGAAAACAGGCCTAACACACTGAGAGATCATGCGAGATCAGTAGTGTGAGATCTTGTGTGATCTTGCACTTTAGGCCTCTATTCTCTATGAATTGAGGCCTGGATATTTGCAAATGGAGGGAAGGCTTCAGGCCTGCCCATCACTGGTCTCCCTATGGTCTTCCTCACCCTAAAATACCGCACATGCATTTAACGAGCCATACATTCAATTAGTTAATGCATGGGAGAAAGGAGGAAGTGATTATGTTCAAAATATGAGATTCATTCCCACAAATCCTTGGGTTACAAATGGAATGGGCACACTCCATTACATTTGTAACTCGAGGGCTATCTGTACTATGTATCTGGAACTACAGCTACATTCCTTGGGAATCATTATATTCAACAATGAGATTTCATGGTGATGTAGCACTAAACACCTGGAAGGTAAGCGATCATCTACCAAATGAACCCTGTAATACTGAGCTATGAAGGCAAGCTTCCAATTTTTTTTAAAAAATGTGCCATTGTATGAACCATTTCTGAAGAATAACAAAGTTCGATATTTATACTAGAAGTAGTACAACATATGGAAGGAACTTCTCTTGGTGGGGTGGAAATGAGGCAGAGAATAAAAACAGAAAAAATGAATAGTGATTATACTACTTCAATAAAAATGACAGTGTCCCTTTTGGGTTACTATTACATGAAGCATAGAATCTTCAGTATATTTTGAATGGAATTATGTCCCTAGTTAAGAACAAAGTGGACTATTTGAAACTGAACTTGGTTGTTTGCTTGCAGACATTTCATAAAATCCAACTAGATATCATCATTTGCACCAAGCAGTACATTCTTTTCAATTAGCCTGCTTATTCTCTTGTTATGACTCCCTCTCTAATGAATGAAAATACAAAACTTAATTTACTTCTTGCTAGTTATCCCAGTGCCAATGCCAGATTGAGCATCCCAAAGGGAGGGGCAATGGAAAAAGCACATGGCATGGTCATATGATTTTCCACTTACTGACTGCTTTGTGTAACAAAAATTCCCAGTCCCAATTGTGATTGGTAAATAAGGCCTATTTTAAAACCCATTTTTTTACACAATTACAATGCTGTTTGAAATGTACAATTGGATGGAGATGTTTAGGCATTCCTCATCAAATTTTATGTTTCAATGGAAGCTGGTAGAACCTGTACCTCATACAAAATAAAACATGATCTATTTCTGCAAAGGTGAATGGATACTTAATAACATTTTTTAATGTGTATAGATTCAAAGTGTCAGCAGCAGCAAAAAAAAGTGAATACAATCCTGGGTTGTATAAGCAGAAGCATAGAATCAAGATCATGTGAAATATTAGTACCACTTTATAAAACCTAGTAAGACCACACCTAGAATACTGCAACCAATTTTGGTCACTATGCTACAAAAATATGTTGAGACTTTGGAAAAAGTTCAGAAAAGAGCTACTGAGATAATCAAAGGCCTGGAAACAAAAACATACGAAGAACAGCTGCAAGATTTAAGTTGGGCTAGTCTAAAGAAAAGAAAAAATAGAGGTGACATGTTAGCAGTATTGCAGTATTTGAGGGGCTGCCACAAAGGGGGTCAAATTATTCTCCAAAGCACCAGAGGGCCGGACAAGAAACAATGGCTGGAAACTAATGAAAGAGAGATAAGCAACCTGGAATTAATCCTCATCATAATACATAAAACCATGGAACTCAAAGATAGTGTTCTTTCTTTTTCATGAGTATATGAACATTTCCTACAGCCAACTAAAAGCAGTTAAGAAACCCCTTCCCAAAATACAATAAAGTAAAAAAAAATAACATAAAATCCTAAAAAGCTGTACAAGCTTATCTACCAGGGAGATAAATCATATTAATTAAAACCCAACTATGAGAAACAACAAGAGATTGCCATACCCTCCCTTCCCTAGTTTTAAACTCATAGTTTAAAGTTATGATGGCCTTAGAAGTGCCTTATGACCCATTTTCAAAGTTATTACCATTGCACCACTCCCGCAATCATGTGATCACAATTCCACTGCTTAGCAATCAATATGCTTTGACAACAGTTGCAGTATCTTGCAGTCACATTATCACATTTTGTTATAGCTAGCTTCTGACAAGCAAAGCCAACTGGGGAAGCCAGATTCACTAAACAAGCATGTGATTCACTTAATGACTATGCAATTTATTTAATTACCACAGTGATTCACTTAACAACTGCAGTAAAGCTGGTCATAAAATTGAGTCTGATCACAAAACTCAATTACCTCCACCACTCATTGTCTGAATTTCTGGTTGCATATGTGGTCATAAATCAAGGACCATCTGTAAGAAACAATCTTTATCTACACATAATACAGTCTTCTCTATCCACAAATTGGTTTTCTTGTTTTTTGTCTTATTCAAAAAAATCAAACAAAAACTAGTACATACCATTGCAGTTCTAGACTTGAGGAACCAGTCAAATCTGAACTGGGGAGAATTTCGAATACACTGTCTCAATTCATCATAAACATTTTCTTTGTCAAATCCAAGCTTATGAAGCATACAGATCAAAAACCGATCTTCTTCTTCTGTGTAATTCTTCCCTTTGTTAGTACCATATGATATTCTCAATTGGTGAAAAGGTGCTTTGTATCTGCCAATCTGAGAAAAAGAAGGAAATCAAAGCGGCATGTAAAAGAATACACACGCACACACACACACACACTCACTGAAAATTTAGCTGGTACATATTTCTAGCAGCAAAAAAGCCTCTTGATTTGTAGATAAAGGCCAGGTCCCACTGCACTTATGGATGCAAAGAGGATGTAAAATGTTGAAAAAAACTTCCATCTGTTGGAAAACGCTATGCATCCGTTGTGTACTCACTGTATACATGTTTCATACGCTCTATCCGTCGAGCATCCGTCCACTGCGATTTCATCCGTGCAAGAAGTTTTGAGCTGCACAAAACTTTGTGAACAGATGAACTTTCCACTGCGTACAATGTACATCCACGACATGTACGGGCAACAAAGGTTCTATGTCCGTTATCATCCGTTAAACAACCACTGTATCCTCTGTGCATCCTCTGGCCATCCCCTCAACTCACATCCGCTGCAGCTAGAAACGGAAAGAGGGAGGAAACAAAAGGTACACGGAACGTCTACACAGCGTTAGTAGCATGGAAATAGATTGGCAAAACGTTTGTATCTGGGATGTATCTCGTATATTTAGGATGTCTGGAGTATGTCTAGAGTATGTAGAAGGACATCTAGCGGACAACCAATATTTTCCATTAAAAGGGGGAGATAATCATCTGGATCTCAGTATAAGTGCAGCAGTCGTGGTGTACAGACCTCATCACCCTTGGTCTTGGTCTTCAACATCATCATTTGTTCTCCACCATGGATCATGACACAGTCCGTATGATAGCTGCGCTCATTCATCGCCAGAACCAAAACCTGTTCAGACTGTATCAAGTTTTACACAGAAAGAGAAGAAGGAGACGTCCAAGAGCTGTGTGGGTCCGAGGATGGATCGTGAGAAGAATGGAGTTTGGACTCTATGACCAGTTGATGGTGGAGCTGAGGAATGAAGACCCTCGTGCATTCCATCACTTCATGAGGATGCCACCAGCCATGTTTGATGAACTTGTACAGAATCTGAGACCCAGGTTGACCAAGCCGAACACCAACTTCCGTCCCAACCTGGACCCTGGACTGAAGGTGGCACTGACTCTGCGGCACTTGGCCTCTGGAACCACATACAGAAACATGCAGTATGCATGGAGGGTGCCACACAACACCATCAGCAAAGTGGTCAGAGAAGCAGTATCGGCCATTATCGAAGAATACATGGAGGAGCTCCTCAAGTGCCCCACCACTGAACAAGGCTGGAGGAAAGTTGCAGAAGAGTGGTATCAGAGGTGGAACTTTCCCCACACCGTTGGAGCCATAGATGGGAAGCACGTGGCCTGCAAAGCTCCAGCCAACTCAGGGTCCACTTATTACAAGTACAAGGGCTTCTTCAGTTTATCATCCGCTTTGCCATGGTTGATGCTGACTACAAGTTCATCTACATCGATGCTTCAGGCAACGGATCAGCTTCAGATGCCCAGGTATACAATGCAAGTAACTTCAGGGATGGGCTGGAATGCAACCTCATCATGGGTTTTCCAGGTCCAGACCCCCTACCCAATGACACACAAGATGTGCCCTACTTCATTGTTGGTGATGACGCGTTCTCCCTCAGAACCTACCTCATGAAGCCCTACACTTCAAGATACCTCACCCGTGAAGAGAGGATCTTCAACTACAAGCTGTCCAGGGCAAGACGGGTGGTGGAGAACGCCTTTGGCATCCTGGCCAACAGGTTCCAGATACTTCTCACCACCATGCAGCATCACCCACAGACTGTGAGGAGCATCGTGGAAGCTTGCTGCATCCTGCACAATCTCATGCGCACCCGCTACCCAGTGTTGCAGAACAGACTTGTCGACCGTCAACAAGGGAATGGGGACATGGAGCCTGGTGAATGGAGGCAAGGATGTAACCTGATAGACACTGTGGATGTACAAGGCCCCAACAGAGCTTCACGTGAAGGGAAGAAGCAGCGCAACCTCCTGAGACACTGGTGCAACTCCCCAGCTGGAGCAGTGGAGTGGCAAAACAGGATGATAGATGATTAAGGGATGCTTCCTTGAGCCTGTCACATAACACTGATGAGATTGTGCCATGCATGTTGAGTGGTCCTACAATGAATAGGGCATTAATAAAGAGCTTTGTTCATTTTAAAATTTGTTGATCAATGAATAAATTGTAATTGATAATAAAGGTCCATATGTGTGGCAGCTGGGATGGTGGACCATACAGCCCCCCTATGCTTGCACTGGAGGTTTATCTATCCCACAACTATCCTTATCTATAACACAAGCATGCAAAGGCTTAACCATTTTTTCAAAGTTTTGACCAACACTTTATAAAGTACAAAAAATGAACCAAGTAAACTAAGTGTGTTAAGCAAAGATAACCTTTATTAACTTTTTTAGGTAAACTTTATGACTTTATTAAATAAGCAAAATGAACCAAGTAAACTGTATTAAGTGTCTTAAGCAAAGATAAACTTTCTTAGGTAAACTTTATGACTGTATTAAATAAGCAAAATGAACCAAGTGAAGTGTCTTAAACAAAGATAAACTTAATAAGTAAACAATTCAGTCTCTGACACTATTCTCAGTCACTCTGAGTCATGTCCATGGTTTCAGCTGTGAAGCGGGCAGGGACTGCGGAGGTGGCTATGGCTTGAGTGCTGGTCTGAGGCACCATTGGGGTGCTTGGCCCTGAGGGTAAAACAGGTGGTGGTGTGTTCAGGAAGCTATCAGAGAGCTGACTCAGTCCCATGAGGTTCAGAGGCCCTTCATCAAGGACTTGAGATGTCAAGCCCAATACTGATGACAGATTGTCCGTTGACGGGCTTGGCTGTGGGGTGGAGGAAGGGTTGGAAGAAGTGCAGTAGGGCTGTCTGGTCTGCAGCTGGGTGAGGACTGGCGCCTGTGGCGTCCGATGGGCCTGGACTGGGAAGTTCTGCTTCTGCTGTGGGAAGTCCTGGTCGTCGTAGCCTTGGTAGTTGAGGGGCTGTTGAAAGCCGTGGATGGGCTGTGACATCGCCTGGGGTGAAGGAGCAGACCTGGACTGGGTAGGAGAAGCTTCAGCTGGGCCTTAAGGGTTGTGCAGAAGTGCTGTGATCTTCTGCTTCATCACCTGGTACTGGGCCTCGGCAGGTCCCTCAGGGTCTGGCTCACATAGGTGATGAAGGTGTTCTGGCCCGAGGATGCTGTCCAAGTGGACCAGCTGAGAGAGAAGTTCTGTCCTGGTCTTCATTGTGTCCCTGATCTACAACAGCACACTGTGGTGCTGGCCCTCCAGTCTGCCTCTCTGCCTGCATCCTCTGGAGCTGGGGGTGGGTTGGCCTCTGGTGGCTGCTGCTTCTTCCTCCATTTGTGACAGCAGGGCATCATCCTCCATGGGATCATCCAAGTCCGCCGGCATGGGGAGTGCAGCTGTCAGGGGGGTCTCTGCCGTGGGGCCCTCTGAAGACACATGCCTGGACAGGGTAGCTGGCTCCTGGCTGGAAGAGGACTGGCTGTCTGTTGGCTGTCTGAGAGAGAAAGGTCTCAGAGGGGCTGCTCCTCGGTGACGGATCTCACCCTCCAGGAAACTGCACTTGGCCATGACGTGCATCTCCCGGTCAGTGAGATTGACAGCGGCCTGCCTGGATTTCTTGAGGTGTAGCTTGCCATACCAGGTGTGCATGTGCTTCCACCATCCTAGGAGAACTTCTGCAGTGTACCCCAGGCCTTGTCTTTCCAAGCTGCCTGCTTCTTCTTGGTGTCCCGATACAGTCTGTGGCCCTTTCTCCAGAGGAACTCATTCTCCCTCAGCCATTCCAGCACCTCATCTTCATGCTCCTCGGAAATGGTGTACTGTTTCCTCTCTCCCTTCTCCTTCCCTTGACTCTTCCTCCCTCTGGCAGGGGCTTGAGCAGGGCCTTCAGGGGCTTGAGCAGCAGGTCCTTCAGGGGCTTGAGCAGCAGGGCCTTCAGGGGCTTGAGCAGCAGGGCCTTCAGCAGCAGGGCTTTGAGGGCCTTGGGGCTGGTCCAGCACAGCAGCAGCAGCTTCAGAGTCAGTGCCAGGGGGTGGGATGCTGGTTCTGGCCTTCTTCACCTTGCCAGGTGAAGTAGTAGGCTTCTTCTTCTTGAACGAGTAGGCTTCTTCTTCTTCCCTGACTGACAAACCATGGTGTTCCTGCAAGATGTATGTGGCAGCACGTCTTTCCCCTGTATGCTGACTGCGTGCATGCTGCATCCTTTTATATCCATGGAGCTGACACAATTCATGCTCCCCGCATGCGCAGTGGATGCTTTGCATCCGATATACATCCGTGCGGCATCCCCTTTGTTTCCTATAGCCGTCCGCGATGCATCCGCTTCATCCGCTATGCATCCGCCCCTTCCGCTATGTGTCCGTTTTGAAATTCTTCCACGGAACCCCTTCGGAGTTGTCATCCGCTTCCATCCGCTTTCATCCACTAGGCTTCCAATGAACATCCGTTTAACATTCCCGCTACATACTACCCACGTCCGTTCTTTTCCATTCTTTTCCGTTCTGTTTATGCCACTTTTTGGAGCGTATGACAACGGATGGAGCCATCCCCAAAATTTTGCTCGTCCGCTGTGTCCTTTATGCATACGTTTTGCATCCGTCGGTCAGTGGGACCGGGCCTTAAGTGATTAATCTGACCATATCAACAATATAAAACAAAAATAAAACACAGGATATAAGTCTATGGTAAACTAGATAAAAGGAAATTAATAAAATACATGTAAGTTAACATGCATTAAGCATGTTAACTTACAAAGCATCAGCATTCAGTAAATAATGCCACAATCTCAGAATACCCCAATCTGTTCAGTATAATGGGTCCTTTGATTAATTCCTTGAACTATAAGTGTACCAGTTCTGCTTGCTACGTATAGATTAGAAGTCAGGAGGAAATAGGACAACCTGACATTTAAATCCCACTGGATTTCTTGATTTGTAGGAAAGCAACCTTTCAAAAATTTATACATTCTTTCCAAATTTGAACAGTGGATTGGGGTTTTAAAAGATCAGAAAAATAGAATAGAATAGAATAGAATAGAATAGAATAGAATAGAATAGAATAGAATAGAATACTTTATTGGCCAAGTGTGATTGGATACACAATGAATTTGTCTTGGTGTAAATGCTCTCAGTATACATAACAGAAAAGATACATTCATCAAGAGTCAAGAATCATAAGGTACGACACTAAATGATAGTCATACGGTACAATAAGCAAACAAATCATACCAGGAAACAGTCACAAATATATTTTGGTCTTTTTATGACTACATTTGAGCGCAGAAATTCAGTCATAAATTGTTGCAGTCATTAAGCAGGTCACCATGTGACCTGACTCAATTTTATAACTATTTTTCCAACAGTTGTTAAGTGGATCACTATGACTGTTGAGCCAATCACAGGTTATTAAAAGAACCACATAGTTGTTAAGTATACCTAGAATATCAAATCAGTATTTTTGCCATTTTCTGCCACAAGAACCCAATGATGGCCCTTTGTCTCTCAAAGACCTTTAGAATTTGCTCTCCAATTAATTATTAATGAAAAATAAGACTATAATACAAAACTAGATAGTAATAATATTGATTGCATTGCATTGTAATGAAATAATTTTTACTCTGGCCTTTTTATTTCAGGAATGCCAGCCCTACCATAGAAAAACATGCACTCTCCACATTCTATCATGCTTTCCCTGCGTAATCATTGCTGCTATTCTTCTGTACAGGGACGCAATTCATCGCTTTAAAGTACAGGCAGTCCTCGACTTACACCAGCTCATTTAGTTCCAACGGCACTGAAAAAAGTGATGATGACCCTTTTTCACGCTTATGACCATTGCAGAATCTTCATGGTCATGTGACTTACATTGGGATGCTTGACAACTGGTTCATACTTATGACGGTTGCAGTGTCCTGGGGTCATGTGATCCCCTTTTGCAACCAAGCAATGTCAATGGGGAAGCCAAATTCACTTAACAACCATATTAATAAATTAACAACTTAAGTGATTCACTTAACAAATGTGGCAAGAAAAGTTGTAAAACCAGGCAAAACTCATTTAACAAATTTCTCACTTCGTGACAGAAATCTCGGCTCAATTGGAGTTGTATGTCCAGGACTACCTGTATTTCTAGAAGCATACAGTAAAGCCAAGAAAAAGTAGGACCTGAAACAAAGAAGTGCTGAGAAGTGCTAAAGAAAGGTTTCCAATCTTTTCGTTAACCAGAAAACATATCAATCTTATTTTCTGAAACATGGAAAACATAACAATAAAATAGGAATATCTATTGAGACTTTCTGTCATCCAAGTCATGGTAGTCCCACAGGTGCTTTTCCAAGAGGCAGCTGACTTTCTGGTTTTTCTTTGAAGACGTTTTGCTTCTCATGCAAGAAGCTTCTTGAATGAGAAGCGAAACGTGTTTTTTTAAAAAACCCAGAAAGTCCAAGTTGCCTCTTGAAAAAGCACCTTTGGGACAACAAAATAGGAAAGACAATATTTAAAAACCAATGGTATCATCCCTTATTAATATTTTACCATTTTTCTTCATATGATACAACTTAAAAGGCAATTACCTTTGTGTCAAGTGCTTTTTTAATACTAATTCTCCTCTGAATTCGAGCTTCGCCTCTTTCAATTTGTGCCATAATCTTTTCTATGTCCTGAAGCTCATTACATCGTTCCCAGAAAACAGCTGAAGAAAGTAAGTAATTGATTAGTTTTCTCTCACATGCTTGCAAAGTAAATCTATTATTGTTCAGTTTTGTATTTTTATTTCTTTTTAGATTTAATATAATTCTTCTCACATCAATCAGCATAACATGCCAACTGGCTTAAGAACTTTATCTTCCCAAAAGATGATATTTGGTCTGCTTCAACCATTTTGTGGTAGATTTGTTTGTTTAGGATTGTTTTTGATTGTTTTTTTGATTGTTGTTGTTGAGTTAAGTTTAAGCTTACCTTAACATTTTCCTATAGAATTTACCACAGGATATTGCTGGGTAATCTACTGGATTACCCAGGAGTCCTCTGCAAATCCAAGACAGAGTATATTCAAAAGAATAGTGGTTCTTCCTTCTTCCTAAGTATACAATTCTTTTATGGACTCTTTTAAGTTTGATAATGGATGTGTAGCCTTTTCATTTTGATGGGGATCAATAACTCTTTTTCTGAGGTCTGAGGAGATCTCTTTACTTCACAAACAGTCATAAAGCACAGCCTTTAACAATGACAAACTGATTTGTGTGTATTTTAAAATGGCTGGTCCTTCAAGCACCTGATTGTTATCCCACTGTTGGAACATCTAACTCATCTTACTCCCTTATGCTCGTGCCTCACACTTTCTTTTCCAACAAAGAGGGAAAGTTAATTCAGCATGTTCAGTAAAGAAGATATCGTTTTAACTACTAAAAGGACTTAGATAAAGCTTTTAAAATAATATGGTAACAATGTTGCAGGATTACATGTCTAAAGCCTTCTCACAAAAACTTGCATGTTCTTCAAAAGAAAAGCAGATGGAATATTAAAGAAAAAACTACCCATATTTTGGCCTGCTGAATTTGAACAGAACAGATCGGGGCTATATGTGCATACTGTGCCTGGGGTTGGGCATCCTGATTTCAGGATGTCTGAAACAGTATGCCCTTATCTTCAAGGGCAGTCTGAAATCTTCAGAATCAATAGGACAAAAGAGTATAAAGAATGTACACTTGCACTAAGTTTTGAAAATCATCAATATAGTACCAATTTTTACAAGTTTTCTATGACTAATGAATGTTTTTAGATCAGTTGGCTAGACGAATGCCAGCTTTGAAAAAAACAAAATGAGTTTCCTTTTGCACAGATGTGCTCATTATTGCAATCTGTACATTCTCTTGATTTCCTTTGTTGTGGATAATCAATGTGCACTTAAAAATGCACAAAAAAGCTCTGTGGTACTTGGCTTGCTAAAGCTTAAGCTGTGTACATTCAGTATCCGTGCTCATTCTCCTGGAATAAAGTGAAAGTCTTCTGCAGGTTTTTGGCAGCAAGCCAGTGGAAGCTACCAAAAAGAAGGGCAAGAAGAGCAAATCTGCAATTTAATCCTCAAATGTTGCTTTATTGTTTCTCATAAATGTTTTACTATTTTATTATTTACAATGTACATTTTAATGTTTCATTTACTATAAGTGTTTTACTGTTTGTAATGTTATACATATTATGGAAATGAGTCAAATGAAAATGGCAGCATGTATCAGACTGCATCAAATATGTATCAGACTGGATTGTGAATATAGCTTTTATTACATGATTTAAAAATTTTAAAAAGTGTTACCGGAATATTCAATGACTTCCTCTGGAGTTTTTCCTTCTACTTCTCGAGCTATATTTTCAATGTCATCACGACCCCATTTTTCATTTGCTTTAATGAACTGATTGAAATCTCTTTTATTCCAGTTTGTAAATCCCTTCCCCAAAAAAAAGGAATAAAGAATGTGTTTAATAATACTGTCCTTTAGAAGACAAAGCTCAGCTGAGTTGTTGATGAAGCTGAAGCTTGAAAAGTGACACTATCCAGTTGAGGATAAACTCTGATTCTTCTAAGTATTTTTAAACATGATCCATAACCACACTAATAGAACTAATTAAGTCTGCAATTCTTGCCTCCCTAGCTCATAATCATAAATCCTTTATGACTGAATAACCATCCTCAAGTTCATTCAAGTTCAGGTCATTCTCATACTGTAAAAGCTAGTCCAGAAGTATAAAGTTGATTAGAAGAGGTCAATGGTATCTTCTTCAGGGAAAAATACCCACAAATAATACTCTTCCCTTTGCTGGATTTCAACTCAGGAAGCAACACAATAAATATTTGATTATGGCATTTCTATGCCACTGTATCCATCAAACTCTGGCAAAAGCAATCTATGAATGATGAGACTGGATAAATTTGTTGAATGTATTCAACAGTACTGAACAGTATTTAAGATTAATAAAATTTTTCTCAATACTTGGACTGGAGGACACTAGTTTCTGGAAGTCTTAAACCAATATTATTCTGAAGAATAAAATAAAGAAAGGCTCATATAGAAAACAGTGCAGTTGAATAATTTTAAAAAAGGGCCAACAGAGTACATGACTGTACTAAACTTACAAAAACTTACAAAAACTGACAAAACAATGTCCATCAAAGTACATATCAGTTGTAGAACAAACTATATTTCAATTTTGTATTCCTTTACTATAAGAACACTTTTTTTCCACAGTACCTACTAAGTCTAGAAAAAAAATTAAGGATAGTTTATAATTTGTCTAGCTGATGAGAAATACCTGAGTAAGTAGTTTTTCCTTTTCATCTAATTCTTCTTCATTAAGCGGTTCAGCTTCATCAATTTTAATTTGTTCTTCCTTTTGGGTCTGAGATGCATTTGGCAAGTCAGGATTACGAGGTACCTAAGGAATTTATATTTCCATAAGTAACTAGTTCATATGCTCATATGTTCTAAAAACATTATAGTTTCATATACTGTATAAACCTCTAGTGGCTTTATTCAAAATATTTCTGAGTACATAAAAACATAATTGTTTTATTGTCATTTAGTAAAACATTAAGAACTTTTTAAATTTAAAAAGCAAAAGATGGATGACTAATACCTTATATCCAATAGTTTTTCTGTAATAAAGAATTTCTTTTTCCAACAGTTCAAACAAACGTGGTGGAAAGAATTGGAAATCCTGAACATTAGGTTGTTTTGGAGGTCGCGGGGCCTTTAAAAAAAGACACATTGCACTATAATCATAACAACTTCAGTAACAGAAGTTAAGCAACATTTAATTTTCACATAAAATACGAATTACTTCCATTTTATGTTACTGCTCCCCCCCCAAAAAAAAGTGTCTCCCCACTGATACATAAATGTACTTAATTGTTAATTAATTGAGGAAATGTATACACAAATGGTTTAATTTCTGCAATCTCCAATTCTACTTGATTTATTTTCATTGTTTGCTATTATTACAAAACAAAGAAATAACAATGTAGTGGTAAATTGAAAGAAAAAAAGACAGCAAAAATAATGACAAAATGCAAAGCATATATTCACAGACACACATAAAGACATATAAAAAATTAATAAGTATTTCAATGAATGGAATTGGTATGTTTTTAAAGAGGAACTGGAAACTGAACCTATAGGGAAGAAAACCATTTTCTATTCTATCTCTAACCACTGCCTGAACAGATATAGTTGGAAACAAGTAAAAAAAAGCATACATAAATCTGCTGTGAATAGTTTTACATTCCAAAAATTTCATCAGTACAATATGGATACCGATGTGCACAAAACATTTTAGGAATAAGCTTACAAGCTTTTCTACTTATTTTATTTTTAACAAGTTTCAATGACACCTACCTTTGGTGCTTTTGGTTCACTGACACGAAGAGCTTCCCTAAAATAAGCATCCACAGCATAGTTAGCTTTTCTTTCACGTTTAGGTGGCTCAATCCACTCTGTGAATGCCATCTGCAACATAAGGTACTTTTAGAAAATTGTATGGAAACATCATAGTTGTAAATGGGCAGTAAAGTTAACTGACATATTGAAGGGAAATAAATGCATTACCTTTTGTTTCTCTCTGTAATCTTCTCCTTCAAAGTTATACACACTAGATTCGGTATCCACTGTAAAGTTTCTGAGTGAACTTTCACCCATTTTGGAAAGTTTTTCATTCATTTCTGCAGTCTACATATATAAACAGATTTTAATTAATGTTTTGTAACAATCTGCTTTATCACAACAACAGTGCTCATTCAATCAACATTATTTTCTGACATCTGAATGAAGAGGATTAGTATAACTTTTTCTACTAGTTCCTAATATCCACTCACTTTCTTTGCACCTCTTTCCAAAATACCGTCAATGTCTTCATCTGTAATTTCACTCTCTTTTGAAGCAAAGACATGGGTAGCTCCGTGTCGAATCATCTGCAACATTTCATCTTTTCCCAATTTATTCAGATTCTGATCTACTAGTCTTCCTATATATATATATATATATATAAAAAGAGAATATTCTCAAGAGGCTGATAACTTCACAAAAAATTTTTTAAAAACAGGAATAACATGCAATTCTTTGACACCCCAACATTTAACTTGTTTTGAAACTAAAAAAATAATTTAAAAAATTATTTCTGTGCTGAAAGCTGAGCTGTGATTAAAACAATAGTGTAATACCAAGCACATCTACTTCTGTGGCAAATATTTTTTTAAGTAGTAACCTTTTATTATTCAAATGTAATTTGTAATTCTATTCCAGGGAAAGGTGAGACCAATTTTTCATATTAAATATTAAGTACAATTCTCCAACATTAAACAGAATGTATTACTGAATTATTTACACTGTAGGGTTTTTCCCCTCATTTAAAAATGTTTAAAAACTGACAATTGTACATACTGATGAATAGGATTTGCAACTTATCTCAAAATTAATTTTGTATCCTTCCAATTATTATTTACAATTAAAATCATATCAGCAACTACTCTTTAAATCAACATTCTAGATATAACTTTTAACTATCAACCTTATGTCTAGACAATACTTTGGGGTATATTTTCCCATTACAGTACTCAGCAATCATTTTTTCTAAGTTTGGTTATATTTAGCTTACTGACCACACATAATATTAAAAAACAGTGTAAAATTTTTACCTTGTTGAATAACTATAGAATCTAAGCGAAGTTTCATTTCTGCTCTTTCTACTATTCTTTCTTCTACAGTGTTGTCTGTAATAAATCTGAATACTCTAACAGTCTTTGTCTGACCAATTCTATGTGCACGATCCTATGTGGCAGGGGGAAAAAAGAATACTCAATTCATAAAAATTACATTTTTGTAATATAAGCAATACACAATTGGCCAACAAATATCATTTTTCTTGAATAACTTTTAGAAGTCTAAATATTTACAACTTAAAAATAATATGTAATAATTACCATGGAAAATTTATTTTAATGTAATCATTTTTAATTAAAAATCCAGGCCAACAAGCAAACATATTGCTGCATGTCCGATATCCCTGGGGCAAAAGTCAGATTCAAACACAAGATTTCATAATAATCTAGCTCACCATAGCCTGAAGGTCTACTTGTGGATTCCAGTCAGAATCATATAGAATCACAACATCAGCTGTAGCTAGGTTGATTCCCAAACCACCAGCCCGTGTGCTCAGCATAAAGACAAATTTCGAACTGCCAGGATCGTTATATGCATTAATGGAAGCCTACAATAAAAAAAAATTGTCAATTCACACTGAGTTTGAAGACAAACAAATGAACCTCCTGTTTCTGCATGCTTACTTGTCTTTCATCATGAGGTGTCTGCCCATCAAGTCTGCAATACTCATAATTTCGCCACATACAGTAATCTTCTAATATATCTAACACTCTTGTCATCTGGCTGAAGACTAAGACTCGTGATCCTATTGCATGAAGAAAGAATTTTAAAACTGTTACTGAAATAAATTCTTCTAAATAAATTTTATGAAGAACTGAAATAAGTAAATGTACTCATAAAACAACATAGGATCTGAATAAGTTATTAGAAATCTTTAAAAATGTATAATATATAATTAGCAAATGATTTTTAGAATTAGAATTAAAAGCTAATTTATCAACAGAGTTACTTTTATAATTTTGTAAATTCTACATTATTTTTATGCAGAGTGAAAATTTTCTTGACTTTTATGCAATAATTTTTAGCAATAAGATAAAATAGTTACCCTGTTCTTTCAATTTTGGCAACAATTTATCCAAAACTACCATTTTGCCACTATTGGTAACCAAATGCATATCTGTTGTATAAGGGGGACCAGGCTCTGCTCCATCAAAAAGGTATGGATGATTGCAACATTTTCGTAACTGCATAAGAATGTTTAATAGTCTCATTTTATCCAGTTTTCCAGCAGAGTTCAATATATCTATATCCTTCATTAAGATTCTTGTGTACCTATGTTGAAAGACAAAGACAACTGAGGTTCTCAATCCTGCATTAAAGTAATGTAAATATTTCAAGATTTAATAAAAAAATCAGCAACATAGAGAAGTTATATTTATTCAAATACTAATTTTAATTACTTACCATTCCCTTTGCATTTTGCTGAGACCAACATATATTTTAACTTCTTTTTTTGGAGGCAAACTTTTCTCTACTTCAGCTTTTATACGACGTAGCAAAAATGGTCGTAGTACCTGCCAATTACAATAAATAATATAACACAGTAAAATAATTGTGTTTTATACTACTGGATTAATTTCTCTTTCAAAAGGATTAGCTTTCCATGCTATATCTAATTGTGGTTCCAAGGACTTCATGCATGCAAATGGAGAAACCTCAACCATTATATAACATTTATGGAAAGAAAGATAGAGGAAATCACAAGTCCCAATGACCCCCAGACTATTTGTGCTATTTGTGAAATTGGAAAATGTTGCGGTATCTGCACCAACATTGTCTCAAGCAAAGTTTAGAGACACGTTTTATTGCTTTCTAGGTAGAATACATGGAGATACTGCACAGAGTGAGAGATATGTAGTAAAAATAGACCAAAGTTAGTTCATTTTTAAAAAGAAACTCACCATGTGAAGCCGTTCTACTAATTTTTGATCCCCAAGGCAGTTGTTTGTATCGAACCATGAATCAAAATCCTGCATTAAAAAACATGCTTTATCATCAAATAATCCATTACCAATAAATCAGCATTAATATACTATTCCTTTCCCACACATCTATTAAATACAAAAATAATTTAACTATTATTCACCAATTTTGTTGCATACATGATGTACAATGACAATAAAAGCTATTGTTATTGTTTTGAGTTCTAGCTTTCCAAAAAATATGTTTCAATTCCGATTTCTTGCTCAAATGATACAGGAATGCTGCAAGATAACTCATGTTGGCTGACATTCATGATGTCAACATTTAATATGAGATAAATGAACATACCCTTACTCTTCTCGCACATGGATAACACAATTCTTCTTAATGAATTTTAAGATCTACTAAAGCCATAATTTCATTTCCATAATCTACTAAATCTACTAAACCTAAATTTACATAATCTACTAAAGCCATAATTTCATTACTTATAAAGTAAATATAGCTATCAGTGGAAGAAAAACTGAAATAGCACTAAAGATAAGGCTGATTTCCAACCTGCTCTAAAGTACTGAAGAATTATACTTATGAAGATAACCACCATCAATGATATAGTTTTCTACCTTGCTCAAAATACTTCTTTTTCAAAAATTTAAATATTTATTTAAAATGTTTTATTTTCAATTTTAAACATTTATTTCATTAGCTCACAGTGCCACAGTGAAATCTGTTGTTGACAGTATAATATTATTGTTGTTATCTCATCAAATTCAACTAATAAATTCCTACAGAAATGTTGCTGTTGCTTAAAACTTTTTATACCTGCCGAGAAATGCTTCCTAAATCAAGAGGCAAACCTATTCCTATGTTCCCTTTTAATTATAGTTTTCCAAATGATGCTCATTTTTTTATTTCTATTAACAGTTGGGATATAATTATTTTGATCAGGATCACTGAGGCTTTACCCACAAACTGTTTACCAATCACTTCATCTACATAAATATCATATAATTTTTCATTCAGCCATATTTTTAAATTAGACACAACTAAATATCACAAATATTTTCATACATTACCTCAGCTGAATTAAAGACATCTGGCAATAAAAAATTAAGAAGTGCCCACAGTTCATGTAAGTTGTTCTGTAATGGTGTTCCAGTTAACAATAACCTATTTGTAGTCTTGAATTCTCTTACAATTTCTGACAACTGAAAGAAAAATAATTATTATAAACATTTGACAGGAAAGCAATCTGCAAAATTTAAATTCTTACCTAAATGGGGTATTTAAAATTACCTTTGACTTTTCATTTTTAATTCTGTGGGCTTCATCAATAACTAGGTATCTCCAGTTAAATTTTTTGAATACTGATTTCTCTTTAATGAGCATTTCATATGATGTTACACAGACATCCCATTCACCAGGCAGCAAAACATCTCTCACGAAAGCAGCCTTAATCAGACAAAATATTGAATTAAATGTTTTAAAGAAAGAAATAATCAATACTATACCACACAATGTGTATTTTATGGCCAGTTATTATTAAATATATCCACGTGCGATCCTGATAATTTCAAATACATTACACTTGTTCCCTAAAATTACATATAAAATAAACTTAATGTACTGAGGAACTTCAGGGTTTAATACAGTATTAAAAACTCAGGGTAATTTATAACACTGCAAATAGCTAATCCAAAAATTCAAACTGTGTTGCATCAGCTTCTGACCAGGTTTTCCAAAAGATCATGTCAAGAGTAAGGTGGCAGCTATAAAGACCAAAGGAGGTATATTTTAAAAATAATGCATAATCATCAGTCCTAATATTAACTAATTTAGAATGAATAAACATGGCAATACATTTTCTTTAACTGGCTGCATAAAGAATTAGAAACAATTAAATCAAGAGACTGTAAAGAAAAACCCTTATGTTCTTTATTTTAAAAGTTTAATTGAATAATAATTCCTAACTGGCAGAACAATGCTGTGGTAACAGAAGATTTCAAACAATGACACTATAACATCCTTCAATTTTGCGATATTTTATTTTTAATTATTAAAACACAGCAAAATTATAAGACCAGGTCTTATTTTTGGGGGTTGTCTTTCCTGCTTACCTTAGGACCACCGCAGCCAGGCCTCCCATGCGCTGACACCTGTTGTGCTGCTCCCTGACTTCTGCACCTGCTCGTGGCCACTCTGGGCCAGACACATGACACATCACATCAGTGCCACTGCTAGCAGAAGAATGGCATTGACTCATTGTGCTGGTGCCACCGCTTTCAGGATGCTATGTGGCACATTGCGCATTGTGCACATGAGCAGCAGCACCAGTGTGACATGATATGATGCCTCCTGACGCAAACGGCAGCATCGGCATAAGGCATGCAGCCTCCTGCCATAACGTGGCACTGGTGAAAATGTGAGTCATATAGTGTCCTGCCGGAAGTGGCCGCACCAGCACAATACACCATGTACCGTCTGTCCGCAAGTGGCCACAGAAGTCAGCCAGTAAATCAACATGTGTCAGGAGGTCTGACTGCGGCGGTCCTAAGATAAGTGGGTTCAGGGCAGGCAGGCCAGTTCCAAACCCCCCCCCCCCCGTCCCTGTCCTAACTTGACTTTTATGCATGTGCTTTGCCCCAGTTCGTAAAACCAGACAGTGGGACGGAGTGAGTGGGGTCTCAACTGGCCCACCTGCCCTTATTCTTAGAATAAGTCTTATTTTCAGGGAAACATGTTAGATTTCAATTTAACTTCCAATACTGTACACAAAATTCAAGCTGCATAAAATAACAATGGCAAAAGAATTTAGACTTATGTCCTGCTTCATAGTGCATTACAGCACTCTCTGAACACTTTACTAAGTCAGCATATTGCCCCAACAATCTGGTCCTCATTTTATTGACTGCGGAAGAATGCAAGGCCTGAGACATGAGGATCAAACTCCTGGCTGTAGGCAGAAGTAACCTGCAATACTGCATTCTAACCACTGTGCCACCACAGCTCCTGGCAAAAATGCATTTGTCAAATAGAGATATAATTCATAAGAAACTTTAAAGTATTCCATAACATTTATTGTTTAGTGGAATACAGTAGGACACAGGTAGACCTTTAGTGACTTCCCTGGCAATTGATCATTTAAAATTATGATGGTGCTGAAATGTAACTTTACAACCATCACAGTAACCCTGCAGCTATTGATTTTGACTCAGGCACTTTTCAAACCTATTTCTGACAACCAGAGTCAATGGAGAAGCCAGCAGGAAAATCACAAGTCATAGTTAAATGATATCTCACTTAATGGTCTCATAAGTCTGTTACTATCCATATGAAACTTCACTTACCAATCCCCAGTACTTTGCTATATGCAAGGTAGGCTAATTGTCACTAAACATGTATATGACTAGTAGAGAAACATACTTGAATTCATACTCACCCGCTGGTCTTTGTCACCTATCAGACATACTGCTCGAAGAGTTGGCACCCATCTCTTGAACTCATTCATCCAATTATGCAAAGTTGATTTAGGAACCAACACCATATGAGGACCTGGAATATTCCTGTAATGTTTCATGTACCCAAGAAGAGAAATTGTTTGCAATGTCTTTCCAAGACCCTGTTAACAATGTATATACACAAAAAGTTAATTTGTATCAGGGAGCAAGATACAGTTATAAGTGTGTGTGTGTGTTTGTTTGTTTGTATGCACGTATGCACAGAGTTGCAAAGGCAGATTTCAGCAACAACTAAATGCAATTTTACACCTCAATAAAGCCAGCTTTTATTCATTTTGGAATTTTGTGTGTGTGTGTGTGTGTGTGCGTGTGCGTGTTTGTATGTATCAATATATTCAATTTAGAAAATGTATGATTGTGTACACATACATATTTGTATCCCTTATCACAAATTCTTTTGAAAGTTTATTAAGAATTGTTAATTTTCTTATGATGAGCTTTTCTATTATCAGAAAGCCTATTTTCAAATATACAATCATCTCCAGTTAGATCAACATTCAAAAATATGCTACTCTCTTTAACACTATCATATATCCTTTATAATAAAAAACATTATACATTCATAATTTTAACTATGTAGGAAAATAAGATTGCAATCTGCATGATATATCATGCTCAAAATATAAAACCCAGGACAACTCCAGAACACAAAATAAAACATTCTGCAATTCATATAATATTTACAGTAATGGCTCCAGAACAAAGACTTAGACAATAATTCTAGTTAAGATCGAAAACCTTCACAGAAGCCACATCAAATAATTACATTTCTTAGAAAATATGCCTCTTATTTTTACAGATATTTAAAAAGTACATTTTTCCAAAATATCTAAGTTCATTATGGCTAGTCAGGACTAATCACATAAAATAAGAAATATTTTACCTATCCAACTACCACTCCAATCAAAAAACCAACTTTCAATTTGCTACTGGAATAAGCATTAGTTTTTTTAAAAAACAACATGTAATCTGCTACTAGTAGGCTTTTTACAACTATATCAGTATCTTTTATATTGGGACAGAACAGACTAGAAAATCTACAACCAGAAAGCCTACATTTTGACATAAAAACATTCTCCTCTTATTCAATTTTGAATTAATTCACAGTGACTTGCATTTCATGCTATTATATAATTTATAATCAATTTCAAAATTTAGCAACAGTTCACAAAAAAGAAACTGTACAAGATTGTAATAATTAAAATTAAATGTTAATTTTCACTTTAATTCTAAATAAAAGCAACTTTCTGCATACCATTTCATCTGCTAAAATACCATTGATACCATTTTCATACAAAGAAATGAGCCAGTTCAATCCTCTGACTTGATAATCACGCAATTTTCCCCATTTCACATCTGCAATAAGAGACAGAAGCAAGTAATAATAATTTTAAAGTCACCTCTTATTTTCATCACAGTAAGTATTCCCAATACCACAGGAGAAAGGACTAATCTTCAGTCCATATTCTTAACAGAATAAAATGCAAAACATTATGAAATTATGACTAAATTAAATATATACAAAGCAAATTCTTTGTTAACTCAGGATTTTTCTTATGTCTACCAACTAGTTGCAAAATGTTAATCAACATCAGAAATGGGAATAGAGTACAAATTAATAAAAATATTGACTGTTCAACTAATGAATAAAAATACGAACAGTTCCAGAAAGATTAATCAATAGAAAACTAGACAATTTTGTTTATTTTTTATTTGAAAAGAAATGCTATATCCTTATGAAAACAAATTATGGCATTCTAATATACCTTGACAAGAGGATAAACAAATAATAAGCTATTAGATACAAATGCATGAATATACTTATTGGCAATCTTTTTTGAAAGGTGTATATCTTTGCTTCCACTTGCCACTAACCAAACAAATTAACTGTTCTCAAACGCTAGAAATGATACTCAATTAAAGAGTTCATTATGAAGCAGCAAACAACAAATCCCTAAATTTGTGTTATACATGGTACACATTCAAAATCAAGGAGGAAAAACAGTTTTGATCACACATGGGAACATATATTTTAAAATTGTGCAATTTTTAAAACCTGAAATCTCTATTACACACATATTTAATTGGGGGTGGATTTTGCATATAACTTTTCTGTAGTAGTTCTAGAAGAGATAAATTTGATGCTCAACTTAGAATCCAGTTTGGAAATATATCGTATTTTTCAGATATAAGATGCTCCAAAGTATAAGACCTGGTCAGCTTCAGCACAGCCTGTTTAGCACGAGCAGCTGATTGTCGGTTGGATCGGCCTCCTGATGATTAGCTGTTTCAGGCTGCAAGAATCACCATTGCCTATTGCACCTCTCCCGTTTTCAGCCTCCGCATGCCCCATTTTTGGCCCATTCTGATCCCCACCAGAACAGGCCAAATTAGGGCACGCAGAGGTGGCAACACGCGATGGCGATCCCTGCAGCCTGAAACAGCTGATCATTGGGATGCAGATCCAACCAACAATCAGCTGCTTGTGCTAATCAGGCTGTGCTGAAGCTGACCAGGCTGTTTGCTGCAAGGAAGCAAATGGCTGGGAGGCAGAGCCGAAGGGTGGGGGGATAGCATGTGGGTGGGGCTTCGGCAAAATTTATTGTATAAGATGCACAGACATTTTCACCCACTTTTGGGGGGAGAAAGTATGTCTTATACCGAAAACTACAATAATTTCTTGTAGACAATTTAAAACATATTCCCATTTTTCACCAGAAAAATCATATTGCTTAAAAAAAAGGTTTTGTTCTGTTAAAAGTTGGATATAATGAATAAAAAAAGTAGAACATAATAGCAGAATAAGTATATTTAAATGTTTGCATGCAAAATTTATTCAAAATGCCAATATGAATATTTTCTAATCTGCTCTAGGAAGAGTTTTGTTTTGAAAAGGGAGCATATAACATTAAAAAAATATTAATTCAAGTTGGATAATATTGGCAAATGTGTGAATGCTATTATTCTAAATGAGCAAAGTAAGTATCAAAATCTTTTAACTTTGGATAGTTCCCAATGGCCACATATAAACAACAAAAAGTATTACATACAGGAAGGAGATTCTTCAAATCGAGTGCATACATTAGTAGTCTTGGAATTTTCTGTTAAAAGCTCCTCATCCTCTTCCTGTTCAGTTCTACGATGGCGATAGCTAGAAATAATGGAAATGTTAAGAAAATAAACAGTTAACTATGGTAGATTCCAAAACAAGCCAAATTTTTATATAGTACTATTACAAATTAATCTGAGGAAAACCTATATCCTTCACAACTTTTTATACTTTCCAATCCAATACATGTTGAAGAGAGCTTATGTAATAGGATTTATGACTTTATCCAAGTTATTACTCTCTAAAAACTCAAGTAAATTATTGGAAAACATTTGGTTGGGGGAAGAAGTAAAAGAAATAAAAACAAAAATTCGGTGATCTGAGGTCTGAAGAGAAAAATAACCCATCAAAAAAAAAATCACAATGCTTCCAGTGTGAGAGGCAGTTATTCACAGCTCAAGATGCTATTGGCTCATTCTCCATTCTTAAGCTTTTTCCTGTTTCCCAAGCAACTATTATTAATTACAACCATACAATAGCCTATATGGTTCTTCTATTCTATAATATGCAAATACTTCATATGTAGTTTTCAGGAAGTATTGGCTGTTTTTCTATTTCTAAATATCAAATCTCATCACAGCACATAGCTATGTCAATTCTCCTTCTTTCAATCATGTAACCCAGAAACTGAACTAAAACCATGTCTGCAATTTCAATTAATTCTGAAAATTTTCAAAGCATGCATATATGAAACTCTATTAGGAAATATTTGCTACCCATTCGAATGAAAGGCTGATTTTTATTCCTCTCCAACTCAAAACTAGAAAATGTAGGAAGAGATAGTCCTGTATCACATGCTGAAAAAAGGACATTCAAAGACAGTGTCTTGGCAACTCTTTTTAAAGCTTCCTTAAACTTCACTATAGAAGATATTCCTTATAGAAGGTATTTCTTATATCTCAGACTGTAGAATTAAACAGTGAAGAGTAATGGTGCAGTGGTTAAAATGCAGTATTGCAGCTAATTTTGCTGACTACCAGGAGTTCAATTCTGACCGACTCAAGGTTGACTCAGCTTTCCATCCTTCTGAGGTTGTTAAAATGAGAACCCGGCTTGTTGGTGGCCAAACACTCAGAGAGTGCTCCAAAGCACTATAAGCTATATACTATTTACATATATGGTCAGATCAATTCTCATCAGAGGTAGACCTCCCCAGACAATTTAAGAACAATTTACCATAGTGTCAGCATATTTGATCTATCTTTGATCTATCATGATCTATCTTTGTGTTTCACATTTATTTAGTTGTATGACATCCTTTGCACATTACAATTCAAAGGTGCTAAAAATATTACGACACATTTTCAAAATACATATAACTCTGTTGGTACTCACTCTCCAACAGATAACAGATTTTGCTTTTCATCTTTTTTTATTCTTGGTCGTCCTGGTTTCATTTTTAAGGGTGAAGTTGGAGTCTTCTGAGCAGCAGGCTGAATGAAATGTGCAAACAACTCTGTCTGTTTCAACAGATAGTCAAATCTGTTTGCTCGATCAGTTTGCTGCAATAAAGTTATAAAGATTTGCAAGAAAACAAGAAAATGTATATGAAAAAAGAATCAAATTATAGAATTAATTTTTAATATTTGAAATTATAAAGTGGTGCAAAAGCAGAAAAAAACATAATTTAACATGCAATCTCTGGGGTGGTCAAGGAAGCTTTCTGATTACCATGACACTGCTAGAAATAGTATAGCCGAAGACCGGGTGGGAAATGTCAACAGAGTTTGAAGAAAACTTAAGAGTATGAATAGAAGGTGGCTTCTAGGAAACAAACTCTTCTATTCCCATTCTTTAAAAAAGCCTTCCAAAATAAACCAAAATTGAATTGATAAAGTATCAAGATTATTTGATAGCTCAGTCCAAGTTTTAGATGCTTGGCTGCCCAGTGCATGAACCAAACTGTCAATTCCTGAAATAATCACATACATTACAATACAAAATACCTACCATTTTTTCTTCATATGTAGGATCTGGTTCTTGATTTTCTTTTTGTTTTCCTGGAGATTCATCACCAAGTTCCTAAGGAACAAATGGCATCCCTTACTACTCTTTCACATTTTATACTTTACAAACATTAACATTTGTTTTGGAAATCCAAACTATATACAGAAAAAGTATATGCCCTGTTTTCCTCAAAATAAGACCGGGTCTTATTTTCTTCTGGGCCCCGAAAGAAGCACTTGGGCTTATTTTTGGGGAGGTCTTATTTTATTGATGTGCAAGATGCAGCAAGTGCAGGGGCCAATGGAATAGGAGCACTGCAACCGCCAGCCCCATCTACTCTTGACATGACCCAGCCTCTGCCCTGCCTGCCTGCTGGCCCTGCTGCTGCTGGGACACTGGAGCTCGGGTCTTGTTGCACCGATGGAGCCATTCTCAGAAGGACAACAAGAGGCTCAGCATGCTGATAGAGCCGCTTTCAGAAGGATCTTGCGTGGTGTGTTGTTCCATTGATTTTTACATCTGTGCCTCGCCCCACCTTGTACAACCAGACTGTGACAGGGCTTAATATCGGGGTAGGGCTTGTTTTCAGAGTAGGTCATATTTTGGGGAAAACATGGTATTTATGAGTTTATAAACCACATCAGTAAAACATATTCTATATGGGGCAATAAAGGAATGGTGGAAGACAATGCAGTAATAATATAAAACATAATAAATATAAAATTACACTAAAGTTATATATTGTCTTGTGTGTGTTGCACTGTGCTGTGTTGCATTACATTAATACTCTTGCCATTAGGAGTTCAACAGCATCAAGTTCCAAAGACCATCCAGAACAGCCATGTTTTTCCAAGATTTCAGAAGACCAGAAGAATGATAATTATCCTTGCTTCACAACTAGAGTGAGTCTGTCAGAGAAGGAAGCCTCCCACAAAATGTCCATTTTTGAGATGTTACCTAGATTGGATAATGAAACATCTTCAAGAAAATAACCAAGCTCAGAGAGTATTAGGACTTCATTTCAACCCTGAGCTACAAATACTCTCCTTTATTAATGGCTATTTTTGGGAAATCTCCCTTTGTGCCTCACAATAATCAAAAAATATCAACATCTTCAAACTGGGCGGGCAAAATTTATGTGTCAGGTCTTGAAAATAGCCAGGCCCTTGAAGTATGTAAGATTTTATTGGTAGCAACCAACATCCTGGATTGTACTTCGAAATACAGATCACAGTCATGCAAGTACACACATTCAAAGGGAAAAGACAATCAGAAACATTTTGGTAGATAAAGCTATGTGAACATTTTGAAAAGGGTAGTTGCTCTACACAATATACTTCACACATTTCCAAGGCCTCTACTGGCAGAAATCAATTTGTTGGGTGATTCCAATGATATATATATATTTAAGTAAGGAATATATTCCCAATATTTCTGATCTGCCACAATTATTTATTTGTAGGGGGCTCACAAAATAAATCGTGAAATAAAAAAGACAATTTTTGTAACAATCTTACAAAACTTCATAGAATTTATATAACAGAAGCTAGACACAAAATACACAGATGCAGCTGCACTTCTGAATACATTTTATAACATACATACTTTAGCAGCACCTAGAAGTAAAATAGCCTGGAATCTACCTACAAATAGGGTGCATTTCCTGGTTTATTTCAGATTAATAGCCTAATAAATACAACCTTTAGCCTTTCCAACAGTATATGTCACCTGTTTTATTTTTAAATCAAATAATATACTGTAGCAAAAAAATAAAAAGGAAAAAGATCCCATGTTATTTTTGAAGAACGATTGATTAAAATTTACCTTGAGGGTTTGTGTGTTTTTGTACATTTTTAACCTTTATAGTCTTTTCAACAGTTTGAGCAGAAACCTCAGAATACAATAAAGCAGGTGAAGAAGCCCCTGGACAAGTGGAGAAAGGCCGTTTCTCCAGAAATGCACATCCACCAGGAGGAACTGAGTCCAAATGACTTTCCACCATCAACAGCAGTGGTCCCTGGGCCTGGTCACAGCATTTTTTTTGACAAAGTCTGCATATCTTAATGGTGAAAACAATCCACCTCCCGAAAGTGAAGGCCTCTTCTGAAGCACCAACCACGCTGCTTTGCCCAGGGAGCCCCTCCAAACTCTGAGCTGAGGCGACCGGAGGCTTCCAAGGCTACAACCGTCCACACACAGAAGGAAACCATCTCGACGCCGCTGAGGGCGCAACATTGGATGTTCAAACCAGGGCTTTTCAAACTTGACAGCTTTAAAGACGTGTGGACTTCAACTCCCAAAATCCCTCCTCCAGTCGTGTTAGCTCAGGAATTCTGGGAGTTGAAGTCCACAAGCCTTAAAGTTGCCAAGGTTGGAGACACCCCTGGTTTTAAACCGACCGTGAGCGTCGGAAGGACCGCTCGATCCTTCGCTACGAACACGGTGCGCGGCCAAAGCCGTTTCTTTTGGAAAGCATCCCCGCCCCCTCCCACCTGCAACCCAGCCAGGACCGCGCCGACGGAGCTTTTGCGATAGAAGAAGGAAGCGACCGGATAAAGAGCAAGCGAAGCTTCGCCGCTGAGGAGCCGGACTGCTAAAGGCGATACGTCAACCGCTCAGAGAGGGCTATAAAGCACCGTGAAGCGATAGACAAGTCGAAGGGCTACGGCTGTTGTTACCAAGGGCTCAGCTGCCGGCGGAGACAAAACAAAATAAAGAGGGGGACGGAGAGGGGGGGGGGGGGCAGGAGAGGCAACGCGATTAAACCGGAGAAAGGAGCGGCGTCGCCCAGGGGAAAATCGCTCGCCTCCAGCGGGATACCCGCGCCCATCACTCTTCTGCCTCGCCAAGCCTCCCCTCGGCTGGGCTGAGAGGAGCTTCAACAGCCGCTCGCTCGGCTCTTCTTCCCTGTTGTCTCCGGTACCAACGGCTCGGTCCCCGCCCGAGAAACTCGGCGGTTACGGACGCTTCCCAGGTTCGGTCCGAAGAAACGGCCGAGGTCCTTTGCTCCACGCTGCCGGTCGCCCTTACCCGCCCGCCCGCTTCAAGCCGGCAAGAGGAACCTGCGGCGGGTCGCCCCCACACAGCGCCGGTTTTTCTAGCGGCCGGACTCCTCTTACCGTTCCTTCGTCGTTTATCCCGGGCGTCCCTTCGGCGGAAGCCGGCCTCCCTCCTGGGTTCTCCATGCCGCCGCTGGGAACCGAAGCGGTGCCCGAAAGGGAGCTCACGTTCTCGTTCTCCGGTCCCAGCGCAGACATAATGAACACCGTCCGGGGGGAGATGAAAACGGCCAAGGGGCTCCGAGCTCCCGGCTCCTGCTTCTTCGAAAGACAAAAGTGAAAAATGAGCGGAGTTCTCCCCGATTCCCTCCGCGCGCGACTCGAGCCGCGCTCTTTTCTTTCTCTTCTTCTTCTTCTTCTTCTTCTTTTTCTTTCAGGCCCCGCTCTCCTCTGCCGCCCCGGCTTTCTCAACGCGCTCCCACCAACCAGGAACCGAGCCGGCTCTCGAGTATCGCGAGACTCAGCCTCGCGGGCTGGGTGTGGAAGAAAACACGGGGAGGGAAAAAGAAAAGAGAGAAGGGAAAAGGGAAAAAAAAAAAAAAGGCCGTTCTGATTCTTACATTGGATGATTGGTCACGTAAAGCAAGAAGGCGGGTTCCTTTGGGCCCCGGTGCTCGGGATTTAAGGTAGGAATGGATGAAGTTTGCCCAGGCGACCACAACTGGGAGCGGGAATCTCCTTGCGTCATGAAATCCGGGCGGGGCTTACAGTTCCGTTGCAGATGAGAGGCAGCGAAAAAGAGAAGTCGAGGAGCCGGAAGATTAGCTCAAGAGTTTCTCAGCCCTCAGCAACTTTTAGGTGTGTGGACTTCAACTCCCAGAGTTCCCCAGCCAGCCCTGCATTGATATCCATACATCTTAAAAAAGTTGTCGAGTTTGAGAAATATTGGTTGCCTTTCCAGGGCTTCCGAAGCTTTTAGTCAGTCAGAATAGACATGGGAGATTTATGGAGCCTTCCACTCTTTCGGAACCACGACTCCTGGCATTTTTTTTGCCTCTTGTCAGAATCTCCACATTTCCGTTCTGCAAAATACTGGCACGTTTTCAACGAAGGCTTCAAAAATCAGGACGGTCGCTGGTTTCTTAGAGTTGACGACTTATAGCTGTTAGGATTTGTGTTAGACCTGATTTTCATAAATAATATCGAACCTTTAAGCTTGTAAGTTATAAATTTTCATTGTACACATGTGGTGCATGGACAATAAACGTTTCATTGATTGAAATACAACTGACACTGTCATATTGTTATATTAAGCATACCAGTGGTTTGGTCAGAATTCATTTAAAATATTAAGGAGTCTATCCAATAGAGCTTGAAAAAGCAGAGGTCCATTAAACAGCAGATTTCTCCAGTTAAATAAGTTTCTGCAGCCATTTGGTCCTATCAAGTGGTTGCAAGCAATTTTTTCAGAAAGTATACTTGGTATGGCTATGTGAAAACAATGCCTTAAAATGCTATAAAGCTTTTCAAAGTAAAAACATAATTTTGCATGGTAAAAACAAATATAACCAACAAAAGTATAGAATAACTATATCACTAGGGTTAGCTTTATTAAAAACAATGAAGGTTTAATGAAAATCTTCCATCCAAATGGATTAATTTATAGTCTAGATAACAATGAATACAGAATATAGAAAAAAAATGAATACAGGGATTAGGTTGATAATTTTCTAGGTTACAGGAGTTTGAGGAACATTAGCATCTCCGTAAAATTTGCTGATCTTTGAACTAAACAGTGATGATCCTCATTTTGTTAAGAAAAAAAACAAACCAGGGATTTAGAAACAAAACTGCCACAAAAAGGTACTATCTAGCTATTTTCATAGCATTAGATGCAGTCACTCAACTTAAGTCTTTTTTATTATAAGCAAGTGAATTTGATGTGGAAAAAAAAATCAACTGTCAATTGTTAAATGTCATTGAAATGCAAGAAAACTAATTCAGAGGAAGCTGAAACTGGTGATTAGAAAAGATTAAAAACTTTTGTAATACCCCATTACAAGCCATTAAGTATCAGCTGGTGATATATTCATTTGGTGGACCCTTAGCAGACACTCAATAACATTGGAAAAGTACTCAGCAACAAAACATCTAGCTGAAATTAAGCATTAAGTGGATAGTTCTATGTTTGGTCCTTGAGTCAACATATTCGTAAATATTTTTGATGTGTAATAGAATGTAAGACATTGAATTTCCAGATGTGAGGTGCTTACTTCAGAGGTAGCTCATTCTAGATACTTTTCATAAGAAAAAGAAGGTGAAGACAGTCCTTCCCTAATGCTTCTCCAAGTATATGATACATGTAGAATGCTTCATTTTCTGTCTATAGATTGAAACAGGACATAAGCTTGGAAAAATCACGCCTTTCTTGGTTTTGGGGCAGGATAGGATAAGTAATCAGGGGGACTAATTCTTAAATTTGCAAATAAAAAGGCAAGTAACTAATCCTCTGTAAAATAAAAACAAAAATCAGAAGATATCTATACAGAAAGAAGGAAATAACAGAATGACAGTAGAAGCAAATACAAGCTTCACTCAGGAATTGGGCTCAAGTACATAGATTAAGTACAAGTAATTATATGAAAAGTATATTGAAATTAATTGATCACCAACTAAATCAACAGTATTATTATATTGTTACATATCTGCTAAAAGACAAATGTAAATTTAGCTGGTATAAAAAAATCAATTTTTGAAAATAATTGATTCTATTTAGTCTATGTTAAAATCCTACTTTGAATATTGTATTCTGGACAGCACAATTAAAAAATATTATAAATAATTGGAATATGTTCAAGATATATATATTAGAAATAACAGTTGACTTTAAAAATGGGAGTTTGAGAAAATAAAGGGTGAAGGGTGGGCAGGATCTAATATTCAAGTAGTTCAAAGAATGTCATAAAGATGAAACTCAAGATCAATCATTCAGAATGCAGACATAGACTATTGATATTAAGTTTCAAAAATACACATTTCAGTTGTATCTTGGATGAAATTTCTTGCACTAGGGATAGTTTGGAAAGTGAACTAATTACTAAGGGAAATGACAGGAAAAAATACCTGGGTATGCTCTAGCAGAACAGACTTTTATCAGTGTTTTTGTACTGAGCTGAACCATGCAGCCTGAATGACCCATTTCAGTTCTAACTCTATGAATATCTTGAGTTATTTATACTTTTAAATTATCAGTTAAAAAACTGCTGTAGGTGAGTGTATAGTGGAAAGGTTTATCAAAATCACTCCATATGACTGTCTATGGAGAAACAAAGCATCTTTCTTAAAAACAAAGTCCAGTTCCCTTTGAAAAAGCTCCTTTGACAGTCTTTGATCTTGATATAAAATCTTTATTTTGAAGTGTTTGAATATTGAGCATTCAATATCAATTTATTGAGCCCAAAATCTAAGAAATGGCAGTTGAAATTGTGTTTCAGAGGAAATTGATAGATAGCAACTTTTGCATAATTATAATAGGACTAGAAAATCACATTAGAAGATTAAACTGAATGTAATGTATTTGGCATTTGCTGCATAAATTCTGATGAACCCTAGATGGCACTAAAATGATGATTCTGTAATTTGTTATCTAGATTTCTGCAGTCCAAGTGTAGAAAACCTATGTATAAAATTATCACGTGAGTAGAGTGTTTGATATTCTTGTTATGGTCATCTATGGAACTAGTGAGGTATATCTTCTCCAGTAACACTTATGGGCTTTATATATTTATTAAAACATTAGTTTTTAGATAAGAACTAGTCGATTGTTACTTCTTTCCAAAAGGTTATCATATTTAACCATTAAGGCATGAAATGAAATGTGTAGCATGAATAAAAAACATCAGTAAACTTCAGCTATTAATGTTCTAGTTATTTCCTCTTTATATCTCAGCATACAAATCATGGAGTCACTGTAAACACTTAAAGTACAGAGCTTTTTTGCTCTTCCTACCCCAGTTCAAATCTCGTGATTATCATGTTCAAACTCTACAATTAGTTAATTCTGTGGCAGTTGTTTTTCTATCTAGTCATTTTTACATTCATTGACTGCTTTCTAATAGTCTGCATATAGTTGCTTGAAGTTCTTTTCGTGCCTGCTGAGTTTGGTATATCTATGTTACTGCTTGTGTGGGTGTCTTTAATTACCGCATAGCCTCACTGATTTTTTTTATTCATTTGACCTACAGCCATTCAATATGTAAATAAGCTGTATCAGATTAAAATTTTATATAATCTAGTACAGGTTTTTAAATCTTTTTTTTTACTTCTTTTTAATTTTTAAGCCACTTTTTCAGGAAGAGGAACATTGACTTGGTTTATAAATATTGCTTTGCCATGGTTTATATAATAAAAGTTTTACAATAACAACTGAACCATAAATTCCAATCTGTCAAATCCAATTATAGCCTGAAGCCTGTAATTAGCGATATATATGAATCCATATATATGAATCCATATATGAATTGATTAGGGTCTGAAATAGTTCATGAAATTACTGCTACAAAAAAATAAATGACATCAGATTTTGATAGTTTCTGGTGGATTTCAGTTTTTTTGTTTTTTTAAAATGATTAAACAATAACCCTTTAGGTGATACCATTGTCCTAGCATTCTTTGCCACAGGCCATGTCAGCTATATTTATAGTAGTTCAGAAGGATTTCCAAAAGCCTCTTTATTTTTAAAATGTTTTCTTTTTAATTCTCATTTGCAACAATTTGATTTGATTTGCCCATGGCCAAAAGACAGTTTAAAATATACATATTTAAAGGTTTAAAATATTAGCATAATGCACTTAACAAGATAATGCAGTTAAATGCAAATTGGGGAGGGGGAGGTTTCGCACTGTTTTATAAATCACAATGACTGAGTACTCAATATTTCTCTTGTTCAACTACCTGCTGAAAAATATGGGGACTGTAGTGCTGTGAAGATTTCCTGAATTCTTAGTAAGATGTAGATTTTATTTACAGAGTTGGAAGCAAGAAATTGGAACATTTGCTCAGTTTTCTATACATTTATAATAGAAGGTTTCTCGGTTAAATAGCAATTGATTCAGATTATCGCAAAAAACCTTCTGTCAAACTTAGGTTTGTTATCAATGAAGTGAAACACTGAAATGCAAACCATATCTTTAAATATTTTGTTATTTATATCCAACATAGAATGTCAGCTGTCAGCAATCTATAAAATAAGAACAGCAAAATTAAGTAGGACAGCTATTGTGTTCAATTCTTACTTTCCAGCGTAAGCTTGAAAAATGATTTTATAATATACAGCAAATCAGAACAAACTACCAAAGATATAACTTAAAAATACTCTTGAAATTAATTTTATATGAGCCTAAATACAACCAAGTCTTTTTCAAACCTGTTGGTATCTATGAAAATTTATAAATTGAATAGATTAGTTCATTGTGTTTGATCTTTTGATAAATTCAGCATGTAGTTTAATGGTACACACACACACACACACACATCTTAAATCAGTGTAATATTATTGTTGTGGATAAAATGGTTATCAAAACACTTGTGTAATTTTTAATAATACAAAGATACTGCTTTTGAATTAGAACTTTACATTATTTTTACCATTAGAACTCTGAATTAGTTCCCTAATAATTTTTGAGTTGATTTTGCTTAAACCTGCAAAAATAGTAATAAATTGCAATAATATAACATTGTATTTCTATAGTGATTCTTGCATTCTCTCCCATCTGTCTGCCTGTCCATCCATCCATCCATTTCAGGAAAAAATGATACTGAGTAGTAAAGTGAAAAAATATAACATCTGGTCTGCCTTATTCCAGAGTGGATCTGCTGAACTGGTTTCCTAAGAAAAGATTAATTTCATTATTTTTAAAATGTGATTATGTACTCCAAATTAAAAACATAAAACAAAGAAATGAACAAGTGTTTTAAAACAAAATTCAACACCAGCTCCTATAATACTATCTTTGATTCTTACCAATTTCTTAGTAAGAAACAATTTCTTGATTTGTCATTCATCATAGCAAGAGTCAGCCTATTTGTAGCTAGGTTTCCCCATACTCTGAACAGTGGCATTTTCACTTTGTACATCTTATGGCTGGCATTATACTTCAGTAGTACCCTATATTTACATGGATCTCAACTTCCATAACTAGTTTATTTTTTAGACTGATATATCCTTTCTCATTCAGGAATTCCCCGCATCATATATTGTGCTCCATCCTCCCATTTCCCCCCACAATTCCACTTTTGGAGGGCACTAATTGTTTTTAGATTGGGCAGCACATCCCTACTGAAAACTGATGCACAAGTTGCAGATCCTAATAGTCACCGCTATTAAAGAGCTCAAAGAGAATGTGACAGGTGTGGCTAGAAGGGCCTTTGCACAAGTTCAACTTGGGTGCCAGTTACATCTGTTTCTCAGCCAGGAATGCCACCAATCAGTTACTCATGATTAGATTATTGGGATACACCCTATATGGGGCTGCCCATAAGCTACAGGTGCTTCAAAATGAAGCAGCACAAAATTGGATTATCAGTCATCTTCTGAGTGCAATTCAACGGGCTGCTTTGTCCTGCATGGAATAGAGCCTGGATATTGGAGAGACTGTTTGTCTCTGTCCATCAGGTATGTGTCGGTTTCAGGGGTTCCAGATATGTGTGGGTTTTATTAAACATTGTAATACTGAGCAAGCTTTCTCTGCTATGGCCCCTTATATGTCCCTTGATATAAGGACTACACCTCTTATCTATCAGTTCTGAAAGCTCTTAAAATTTGGCTTTAGGTTTTGTATAGTCTCGGAGGCCCTCTTGTGGTCTCTTGTTGCTGTTTTGATTGTCTTCATCTAGGTTGTATGGCTCATCCAGGTACATCTATTCAGAGACTTTTGATGAACAAATGGGCTCAGTAGTAGAAGCATTAAAAACTAGGAAAACCGTCTTTTGGAGATACTCTTTCATTTCAGTTTTAAAAACACAACCATCATTCCGGGGGCCCCCCAAAAATTGCAATTTCTAATAGGTTATCTTTAATAATCTACATACTGAAGTTATTAAAGGTTAACAACTATGTTTATGGTTCTCAATCAATGACTTGCACACATGAAGCAGAACTTGGATTTATTTAAAATTCATCTCAAAATGCAATGTTTAGTTTAAAAAACATTTAAAACACAAAAATATTTCTAATTTAAAAAGAAACCTCGTTAGGAATAAAGAAAATTTACAAACTATTAAGTTGGAATGGAATTGGAAAATTAGATACAGTATTAAGGCCAGCAATTCTTTTTTTGTTCAGTATTTATGAGGTTTGAGAAATACATTTTTTGCAACCACAAAAAAATGAATCAGTAAATTTTTCCATCACGACTAATGATTTCTTAAAGTTGTACTTTAAAGAGAATTAGTGTTTCCCTTTTTAGCTGTTGAAGCAGCTACTATTTGGAATAAGGATAGTGACTCAATAAATCATAGTATTCAAAATGAATTCTGTACCTGAAGAACTTTTTTTAAAAAATGGGATAAATCTTGTTTTCCTTTTAAAAAGAACAAGATGTTAAAAATACTTATATACAAATTTAAACATAAGGCCAAGCAAGAAACTAGGTATAACAAGGATCATTAAAAAGACTAATGTGTCAAGACACAATAATTCCATTTGTATTGCAATCTGATTTAAAAACAAAACAAAAATCACAGTATCTTCTAGTACTATAAACAGTGAATGTCACACCGCTTCATGAATTTTCAAACTAAAAACCAATACAAAGGCTTGGTTGCAGTAGAAAATTAAAAGCACATTGTTTGAACCTGATATGTGAACGAGCACAATGTGGTGCTAGGGACGTACCTGATGTCATAGTTCCTGTTTTTGTAACGAAGTAAATATTACACTTTGCAGTTAAAGAATAAGATCAGTCATTACTGCATATCTTCAGTGATATTGAGATTTATGTGATATTCTGGACAAAGATCCCTCCCTGCAGAATCTTTGCTCGGCAAACAAAGAACACTGTTCTCAGTGAAAATTCAAAGGGACCTCCTCTAACTAATGCATTATTGAATAAGACATTAGAGTAGATCCAAAAACATACCTATTATTACTAACTTACAGCCATTTCCGATAGGAAGGCAACCTGTAGAGTTTGAAATATTTTTTTGCATGTATTAAATATAAAACATAGGCATTTCACAAATCATCTCTTGACATCTCAAGTAGATTAAAATTGTGAAACTCTTTTTTCTAATTGATCTTTGAGATATTAAAATGCACCTCAGACCTTAATTTCAATATCATACACATAGCTTACTTCCTAGAATGTTATATAGTAGTGTCAGGGGGGAAGAAAGGAGGATGTTAAAAGTATATTTGGTGGAGAAAGCTGAACCACCATTTTAACAAGGAAAAAGTGCATACAACATTGTAATACTATCAATCAGTTAATTCCAGATCAAAATGTTTTTCTGAGACCCAAGATAACATTATTTTACATCATGAAAATCACTTTGACATAGGCATAGTTTTATTTCATGTTGTCATCAGCTTGATATTGAAATGTTTGAAGAAAAATAATTCATTGAAGTATTCTTCTCTCTCAGTTAATGGTGGCTTATAATTTAATATTTAAACAGGACTTCAAAAATTATTTTCATTTCACGCTTTTTGTTGGTGTTTCAGATTCTGTTGATTGCCTTCCATCTGTCCAAGCTTCTCTTGTACTCTTCAACGCTAATGTTTTTTGTTGGTCAACAACAACATAATCGACTCTTTCATCAGCCACACTACCACCAGAAACACTACTCTTTTTCTGGAAAAGAAACAAAACAAGACATTAAAGTAGAATAATAGAAAGGGGTTGGTATAGTGGTTAAAGCAGTAGGAGAAACAAGAGACTTTTAGTCTTGCCTTTAGCACAAAGCCCTTTGGGCCAGTCACTTTTTCAGCTTTAGGAAAGAGGGAATGGTAAAATACTTCTGAAAATGCTGCTAAGAAAATTGCAGAAACTTGTCCAGGTAATTGTTAGGGGTCAACAATATTTTTAAGGCACATACACAGAGAGACTTATAATAAGGCAAGATAACATAAAAGTCTTTTCCACAAATGAAAGCCTTCTTTTTCAGAAGAGAATGTGATTCAGCAGAAGTGTCTAGTGGAAAAAAATGGAGTACCTTTTCCCCCAAATAATTATTCTTATGTATTTATTTCCATTCCACTCTTTCAAACTAGAGGCTTGGGATAAAAACTCTTGATCTAAGTTGGTAAAGAAGAATAAAGCAACTATTGGCAAATATGTACACATCGTACATTCATTAGTGTTTGAATAAAAGTCATTTTCTACCCAGCTTTGCAAAGTTTGCTGAAAGAAAAGTTCTAAGCTTATCAGTATAGTGACAACTAGCATAAAAAGTTATATTTTCTCTATTTTCGTAATTAAAAAAATGGACCTCAACTGTAATTGACAAATAAAATGATTCATTGTTAGCAACTAAATTATCTGTGAGTAGCTATGCAGTTGTATTTACCTTGCGAGGTGGAGTAGATTTTCCAGAATCTAAATCCAGATCTAAATATTCCACCTGCTTGTCACCTTTAGGTTTTACCATAGGACTGCTTCCCCCATCAAGGCTGCTGCTGCCAAACAAACCCTGAAATTGTAATTGGAATTATTGTTATTATTTGTGAAAAACTTTAATATAATGTATCCCACAACATTGTGAAGCACTGTTGTCTCATTTTGTAATATATATTTCAATACCCAACAATATTTTACAACTAAGATTGCTTTTAATTAAAATTGTTTAGTGGCATAGCAAGGGAAAAAACTAAAATCAAACTAAGATTTAATGTTAGGGATGTGCAAAAGGTTTAAAAGTCCATACAAAGTCTGGTTGTATTAGGTTAACTAGAAATGGCTTAACGCTATTTTGTTCTTGGTGCTCTCTGGGCTTGCTTGTTTTCTTGCAGATGTTTCATTACCCCAGCTAGGCAACATCATCAGTGCTAGTAAGGAGTGAAGTGTGCTGTACCTCCACTGCACTTCTTACTCATGTCAACCCTGAGCTATAAATATTATCCTTCATTGGTACTATTTTGTTCGTTCCAGAAATATCCCAAATTTGGAACCTGACCAAGCTCAGAACACTTCTGGAATGTGTGAAACATGTTTATTGGTATCAGAAGAGATGTTATGAAATTGAAAAATGTTGGAAAGCCACATTAATATTTACATTCATAAGAATTTACTTCATAATATGTACTGTTTCTTTCCCTTCCCCGTATATGTGTACATATCGGTCAAAGACCATATAAAAGTTTGTCTACCTTCTTTTATTATTATTTCACAATAAATAAATAAAATATTTCTTAAAGTTGTATGAAACGTATAGGGAAATAATGTAACTCATTCACTATCAAGACATGATGATGAGCAAATAGTTTTGAAATGTTTTTGTGTACATTGAAGGCTTCTAGTTCATAAGTCTATATAACGAGTAAAGAATATCTTTTGCTAAAACAATGTATGTAGTTCCTGTGTATTTTCACCGTCCACTTTAGAAATGTGTGACTCAAAAGAGCATTATTTATGAGAAAAGCTTAGGAGAGTTGAAATCCAACCATATCTGGAGAATCACAGGTTCCCCTACTTTATCATAAATATTGGCTGGTCATTTGACCATTTATTTCTAATCAAAAGAACAATTCCTATGTCCAGATTCAAACAAAGAAAAGGATGAAAATGAGAAATAGGCAACTAGATTCCATTATTTCCAAGGTTTTACTCATTTTATGGTCCCCAGAACTTAATTGCCAGACATGAATGATAAATTTCAAGGTATGAAATACATGAAATAAATCATTTTAAAAACAAACATGATTAATTTGCTTCATCCCATTATCCAGTTTGTATATCACTATCTGTAACTTGTTAAGTGTAACTAAAAAATAATGCTCCTATTATTTAAACATTATTTCACTTTTATAAGCCTCATAGTATTTAATTGATTTAATCACTCCCCTCCCACCGAAAAACAAAGTGCAATATGATTTTGAAGAAAGAACATATTTATGATGTAAAACCACCTACTGGGTCATCAGTGGACTGATTTGGATTCATGGGTACATAATTCTCATCACTGTCATGCGAATCACTGCTAGAAGTTGTACTATGAATTGAATCTGGCCGGGGAGATAATGGAAATCTGGAAGAACTAAATGAAGAAAAGTATTTTAAAAATGTGGTGTATTTATTTTGTGCTGTTCATAAATATATTTTATTTATATATTTTTATTCCATCTTTCCCTTTAAAAGCAAGAATAATAAAATAAAGGAGTTGAATGATAATTCAAGAAATAAGAAATCCAAAAAAAATCTACAGTAAAATATCACGAAGTGTTCCTGAAGAGATTAAAAATAAATAAATTGTGGTGCCATAGGAGAAGTATTATGTAGGAAGATCCTTGTCAGTGTTCCAACCAAACTTCATCCCAAATTCAGTACTCAGAGGCAAAGTCCACCCAAGTAAGAATTTATTAGAGAAGTCATATTGGTACATCTGGGGAAAACCCAAATCTGCATTCCTGCGTTTTCAGCCTACTATACTAAAACTCACACACAGCCCCTATTGATGATTCTTTAGTTGCATTTTTCAATCCACTTTAATTCTGAACTCCCGCCAAGTCCAGTCACTCCCCTCAAACTCCAGCAACTTGACCTTGAGCTCTCTTGAAAAATGCTGTTGTGGCTATCCTCCCTTCTCACTATTCTCTCATTCCCACAGCTGTGCCCTTATGGGCTGTGACAGACCTTAATCTGCAACAGCCCTTAATCTGAATCAGTATGGTCAGGGACTGACAATCCTAGCAACATAGCCAACATTTTTGGGTGGTGGCATCTGTGGTGGAGAGGGATTCAGAAAAATCAAGATAGTGGTCATGACTGCCAACTTGATTTTTTTATAATCTTTTCCTAGACTGTCTGCTATATGGTAAAATAGCAGGAACATATGTAAAGCAATTTATACGGGCAGTACACATGGCTGTTGTGGTCACCATTGAATAAAAAAGACTATACTATAGTATGAATATAGAAGAAGGCAAATACTTACTCTCGTGTAAAACTTCTGGTAATTGGAGATCTAACTGGAGCTGGCAATTCTTCCCATTCTGATAAAGGTTTAATTTCTAGTGGTGCTGGTTTCACTACATACAAAAGAAACAAGTTTGAAAAGAATGCATTTTAAGAGAAATCTTATATTACTATACACCTATTTATTATAGCTCATTTTCCATACAAAACTTCACCATGAAATGTTGTGGGAAAATATATTTAATATACTCTTAATATACTACATTGTTTCTTCTTAATTTTCTCTGTTTTAATTTAGTGTGTATTAGTTCTCATTACTGCTTTTAAAACTTTTATTACACACACAGAAACAAAAAAAATGCTCTGTGCAAATTGTTACTAGAGTATAAAAGATTAGTCAAGACTAACTGACTTTCCACCAAACCTGTTCTTCAGACTTTGTCTGCTTTTTATAGATGAATTCTAGTTTTTCACTTTTCAAGGAGTTGTATCTTGCTGGAATAAACAACCGTAACTATTGTTTTCTCTCCTGAATACCTTGGTTAATTTTGTATGATCCTTTTTATAAAGAAAGTGAAGTTAAACTATACAATAGTGTATGATTTAGCAGAAGATCATAGAATGCAGATCTTCTTTGAAAGTAGTTAATGTTAGCCTATTAAGTTCATGAGAATGCATTTATTATTAGCTAAACCATGTCATATCAATCATTTTAAGAAGGTCTCACTCAGTATGATACCAGATTTAAGCATTAACTGTGTAGCTCTTTTTCTTTGTTATTTTCTAAGAACAACCTCAGAGCAACTAGCTATGACTTAATATTACCCTGCATTAAAAACAAATGGATACTGGGAAATGTTGATATCCATCATTTTGAGACTGATGATAGCACAAAAGCAGACAAATATTTTTTGACATACTTTATGCATTTGATTTTTGAATGTTTGTTTATTATTAAACTTTAGATAGCCTTTCCTTGAGTGATCAAATGATGCAGGAAGGAAGGTTATTTTGTATTAAAACAATGTTAATTCATAACTAAATTGGTAAAATACCTTTTTCAGGCTTAATACAAAATATGACATACAAAACATTGTTTAATATCTTTAAAGCTTCCTATCATTTAAATGCAGGCTATTTGAGTCAACATCTGCCTTGTATATGATCTCTTTGTTCTTTGAGATAATCTGAGGTCTGCTTACAATTTTTTAAAGTGCACTCGATGTTAAACATCTAAAACCAAGCCAAATATATTTGAAATAATGCCCAAGATAAGTTAAAAGGCCCTAAAAACACACTGGAAAAATATATAATTGCTTTTAGTTCTAATTTTGTACTATATTGTAAATAATAGTTAAGTTACTGGTATAAATTAGTAAATAGTATAATATGTTTCATTATTGTAATAATACAAATATTGTATTGACATACTTCTGCTTCTAAGCAGTTTGATACATGGAATATTCTCTATTTTAACTAGAACTATTTTAAACCAGTCATAAAATTCTTGATCTGAATAATAAAAAATAGATATTTTTAAAATTACTTTAATAAAATGCTTAAAATACTAATTGGGCCTAGAATAAGCATGTATGTATATCTACTGTATTTTTTTAACATATATTAATTTTACAATAATTATCAAATATTTTTTTTTCAAAAAAGGAGCATTAAATATGTTAGAAAGTTTTATAAAGATAGAGCAATAGGAGAAAAAATATTTTATGACATTTTAAAAACACTTATAACTTTGTGTTAAATGTACAATTTAATACAATGTTATAAATTTATAACAATTAAATTGCACACACTTCAAAAATAATTGGGAAAATGTTCACATGCGTGAACATTAAACACAGTACTTTTCTTCTATTCATTGAAGCAGCCTGTTCTTTTTTTGGCTTCCATATAAGCCTTTCAGACCTTTGAAGTAGTTCAAGAAATAAGTAGCAGAAATGTTCTTAATTGCTGAAAGCCCTTCAGAACTCTTTAACACATCTAATACCAAAATGAATATTTTGGGATATGTTTAAAACAGTAATGTGTCAATTATTTCTGATACTACTAAATGTAGCTATTACCAGATAAATTGCTAGATACATTACTAAGTATCTAATGTATGTGTAAAAATATGTCATTTTTTCCCCATTATTACACATTAATTGAAAAAATCCTTCATACTAATAAAATCTCTATAAAGAGTAGTCTTCATAAATCATAATGTGGCATAATTCAGTTGAGTGTTTATATATTTCACATTACACATATAATGTGTAAATAATCTAAAACCAAGCAAAATATAATTGAAACAATGCCTGAGATAAATTAAAGGAAAGAAAACTGATTTACATACAGCATTTTCAACACGTTTTGCGCAAGTTAAAAACATGGCTGAGAAGCTAGCAGTCCTATGAACTGGAATGATATATGAGTAATCAGGATCACTTTTTACTGGAGTTTTATACAAAGCCAAATAGATCATGCAATGACAAAGTACATACCCTTTCTCCTTGTTGTAAAGTCACCTATGGTTTGCGAATCTGTTCGTTCTAAACCATGAGGTTTAGGTCTTAAAATTTTAGGGCTTTGACCTAATTGATAAAAAAAAAGGAATCTTTCTTAATATAGCTTTTTATTATCAAGATAAAAACCAGAAAAAAATGACTATTAAAAAGCTGCAAAGTCCCTTGCAGAAAGAGATTACATTTTTGAAAGGTAAGCAAGCAAGTGACAGACAGCAATCTCACCTAAGATACATGCAACATGCTAAGAGCTCATGCATCAAAGTTTCTTGAAGGAAGCAATTGAATGTCACCAATAAATATGATATTCTTGCTGAAAACAGTGCTATTAGCTACCATATTGGAAGGAGGAACAGTACAGTGATACTTCAACAAAGCAAACTAGCGAAAGGAAAAAAAGATGAGAAGATAGGTTCTGTATGCCATCACAGCACACAGGATGTGTTCTGTATGCCAACTTACAATCAAAGTATGTTTAATTAGGGAAGCATATAAATATGTTAAACTTAATGACCCAAAAATATTTTCTCATCTACACAGCAAAACAGAACAATCAAAAAACAAAATGCAAATGAGAATGGGAATAACTTGCTGGCTTTCTGTGGTCTCTGAAGGGCTAGAGTGGGACCTATCTACTTGGTCTCCAGTGGCCAAGAGGCCAAATCTAACCAGCCTCTGGAAAGCTAGGGTGGTACTGGTCTACTGACCCTCTGGATGGTGACATAGCATCACTGAAGTGACAACAAATTTATCACATTTCAATCCTACCAAAATCAGAAGACCTAGATTTTAGATGCACTTTGTAAGATCGTCCATTTGAGGTACTTGTTTCAAAAATTGTTGCCTGTGACGCACTGTTTTGCCTGCTTAAAGGTTATAGAAACAAGGTTTTTTAAAATAGCATATAGAGCTTGTCTGGTGGCACAGTGGTTAGAATGTAGCATTGCAGGCTAATTCCGCCCACTGCCAGAGTTTGATCCTGACCAGCTCAAGATTGACTCTGCCTTGCATCCTTTGATGGTTGATAAAATGAGTACTCAGATTGTTGGGGTAATATACTGATGTCATATACTGCTTAGAGAGTCTTATAAAGCACTACCAAGTGGGATATACTGTAAGTCTAAGTGCTAATACGATTACTAATACTTCTATTGCTATTACTATAGTTAAATACATAAAATGCCCCTTAAATTACCATGATACACAGGCAATTCAATTTCAGCTGTGAGATACAGCAGCAACTTCATTTAATTTTGTATCAACCAAAATGAATGCAGCTGTAAGAAATAAGCAAGGTGACTACGATGCATTTATTATTTTAAAATTTTAATTCTATTTCTGATAGCCCTGTCCCAATATCTAACATTAAATTACATGATGAAAGATTTGAAAGGTGTAAAATACTTATAAACAAAGTTGTTTTCACTGAGAGAGTAACTGCTTATTACGGAGTATTGCTGACAAAAGGAATACTTAAAAAACTGACTTCATAAAGTTTGCCTGCATTGTTGTGGGTTTTTGCATAATTGCCTTTTGTGGGTTCCTACAAAGTTGAACCAAAAACCAAAATTCAACCAAAAAGCCCACAAAAATCTCACATTTAGCTTTCTTTAAATGAATTCAATAAAGCTATGGATAACAGGACAACTAAGTGAAATTAGATGTAATGTCTAACATGTAGAAACCAGGGATTGTCAAGATTATCAAATTTAAAGCAGATCCCTTCCAGATATACAGTATTATATCATTTTACAGAATCAACAGTGTCTTATGCTAGTTTAAAAAATAAATTCACGGAGGCATGTTTTAGGGATAGTTTTTTAATTCAGATGCATCTACAGGAGATCAAAAGATAGTAAGTGATGAAGCCATTTCATCATTGAGATACAAGGTTTGCTTGTTGTGTACAAACATTGTGATCTGCCCAATCTTTTAACTATTTGGTGTTTTTTTACAATTGTTTGAGAATCATTCTCTGCTCATTGAATGAACCATCAGGTCTTATTTTGGGGAGATGTCATCCACTGATTAACCTCACTTGCATGTGCCGCCCCCAGCCTCCTTTTCGCTGTCAGAGGCTTTCAGAAACTTCTTCTGCAGATGGCAAGGTTTTCCTGAAGGTCTCTGCAGCTGATAACAGAGCTCCTGATCAAAGAAGAAATAAGCCGGCAAGGTAGATATCGGGGTGTGCAAGGCCTGGCTACAATTGTCCAAAGATAAGTAGTAGGGCAGCTCCATATTCCCATCCCCACCCTAGCTTAATTTTTACCTGTGCACTCTGGAGTGGGTGGGATCTTAATTATGGCTTATTTTGAGGGGTAGGGCTTATATTGGGTACACCTGTAAAAATTAAGCTAGGACTTACTTTCAGGGTAGGTCATATTTTTTGGAAAAACAGGGTATTTATTATATAAAACTACAAATTTATATCAGAAACCAAACATGCTATTATCTTTGCTCTGTAGATAGCTAACCAGTTTTTAGCATGAGCATTCAGAGGTCTGTTAACATTTTTAAAGATCTCAATGTATCATCTACTCAGGACTGTGTGAAATTTCAACTATAATTATTTAATTCATGTTTATGTACCATTTTGCAATTATATTTTGTGTCAATTAATTTTTATATTAAACTTAGCACATCTCTGTTAAGGCAGGTACTAATAAAAGAGACTAATGTGATGTTTAACTACGAAATAAATGCTCCTTTTAATTTTATCTTTGAGGCCAACACATCTATTATATTTGAAATCAATAAAAAAAAATTAATGACACTTAAGTAAAAGTTCTGAGTAACTCAGTTATTTGATTGGTAGAAATGCTGATCAGCAGTGCTGAAGGAAAGCAAACTCTTAATTTGCTACCAATGAGATTTAGAGAAGTACCATCTCCAACATTTGTAACCACTGAAAGATTAGAACAGCAAAAAAGCGTAATTGTGATCAACACATAATTCAGTACAAGTCAACGTAAAAAAACCTTTATAAAATGACATATATGCAAAACATGCTCAAATAATGTGTGCCTTCTCTTGCTAGAAGAAAAAAACTTACCTGCCTCTATTTTTATATCCAACACATTGGGTTGGATCCAGGCTTCTACCTCTACAAATAAATAGGAGCTTGAATCTAGCAAATCATCGTGCTAGAAAAAGGAAATATAACAGCAATATTCTCTTATTCTTTCTCTCCTGCTGCCACTTCTTTCCTATAATCTTACATAAAAGGTGCTGCAGAGGGAAAAAGAGAAAATTGCCACTCTGCTCCTTCTCCCATTTTAATAGATCTCAGGAAAGCAAATAATCTGTGAGGTTGTTGATGCTTTCTGAGCTTGGTCATTTTCTTGGAGACACCTGCAAGAAAACCAACTAAACTCAGACAGCAGCAAGGATCCCTAAGCTACAAAAAAGTCTACTATTGGTAGCAAATAATATGATTCAATGAAAAACCCTCTAAGACATTGAGGCAGGGCCCTCCAGATGTTACTGAACTACACTGGCATGGCCAATGATGAGGCAAGCTATGAATGGTAATTTTACAATATCTAGGAGTAATAGTTAATAATAATTCAGTATTATTAGAGAGCCATGGTGGTGCAGTGGTTCAAATGCAGTATTGCAAGCTAATTCTGATGACTGTCAACAGTTCTAATCTCACCAGCTCAAGGTTGACTTGGCCTTCCATCCTTCCAAGGGAGGTAATAATTTCAGCAAGGACCCAGGTTGTTGAAGCAATGTACTGACTCTTCAAACCACTTAGAGTGGCCTGTAAAGCACTGTGAAGTGGTATATAAGTCTAACTGCTATTGCTATTCTATGACAACATGCATTCCTTTTACAGTGCTACATTAAAATATGTATTATCTATTAATATCACTTTGATAAGACACTGGGAGATTATTTGAGAGACAGTAAAACTATCAGTTTGCTAGTTTCAAAAATGCTGTAACTTGTGTATTTTTAGAGGGTGGGGAATTTTGGTGGGTGGGGGTGTGTTTGGAGATTGTCATGTGTGTGCACGTGCTGGGTCTGATCTCTGGTGTTATGTGAATTTCGTTGTATGTGTATACTGTGTATATACGTACAATAACAAAGTATAAAATAAAAATAAATAAAGGATTTAAATGAGATCCATTTAATAACTTATTTTATGAAAAACAAGTAACATTATTATCTATAAATTATGATGATCATAGATTAATGATGCCTAAATTATTCCCAAAACAAAGATCTAATCTGCTGTACAAGATTTTGCACAAAATTAAAAAAAAACAACACCTTAATTGAAAGTATAGCATTAACAATAAAATATTGCAAATGTGTTTTAAAAATTGCTGTGATTTTACTTATTTGCATAATTGGCTTACAGACCAAATTGGCTCTAAGCAGTTTACAGAAATTTTGTTAAAAGGAAGATACAAATCAAAAATAAAACTATGATGAACGTATTTAACACCTTAATAATAAAACTCTAAATTAAAATTGTTCATACTGGCTATCAACTTCTAATATGGTTTTACTCTATGAAGGATAAACAATGATGGAAAGAAAATGCTTAGAGAAACGGGCTGCACACATTCATCCCTCACCTTTACGGTCTGGCTTCAAGTTCCTGTCCACTGGAGGAGGTTCACATTCTGCCGCAGGGACTGGCCTTCTAGGCGGGGTCTTTGGACTAGATCTAAATCCCATGTGTGCTGGAGGGGGCACTTGCATTCCAAATAGTGAAAAATCAAACGTGCCAGGAGTCATTGGCACATAGTTCGTCATTTCTTGGATGGGTTCAGTAAAACTGCCAGAATGGTGACGTTGAGGCGAGTTAGGGTTCATGGGAACATAATTTTCATCCAGTTCTTCACTTGAAACACTTCCAACAGTCAATCGACTTTTATTTTTCTAGAAACAAGAGTTATGATAGCAGTAAATTAATCAAAATTCATTGACTATGATTCAAGTCATATGATAATTATTACATTACTGATCAAGGGCCTCTTCTTCATGGAAGACAATTCTTTCATACCTTACACCAGGGGTCCCCAACCACCGGGCCCCGGACCGGTATTGGTCTGTGGATCATTTTGTACCGGGCCGCAAAGAATGAATAATCGTGATTAAAATATATATAAAAATATGTTTTTGCTTCCGGGTATCTTATTTTGAAAGACAACCACTTCCGCCCTCATCTAACTTCCACGCTAACTTCCGCCTAACTTCGCGGACCGCATTGCTAAAGCTAAGAAGCCCTTTACTATTGAGGAAGAATTGATTTTGCCAGTCCTTGAAAAAGTGTTTCTGCGTGAAACTGGTCCCTGGTACAAAAAAGGTTGGGGACAACTGCTTTAGACATTTAAACATCACTACAGATCCCTCTGACCAGCAAATGACCTTTCAGCCTTCAGAGACAACATTAGATAATACTCAGAGACAACCTAGATCAGTGATGTCTAACCTTTTCGTCATTGCGTGCCAAAAATACGTGCCAAAAGTACGTGCATGTGCAAGCATGCCTGCCTGCACCCAAAAGACAATGCGCACGCAACCTCCCCCACATAGGCACGTGTGATCCCCATGCACGCACTGCACCTTCATGCGTGCAAAAACCCCATGTTCCATGCACCTCTGCACAAGCATGCGCATCTCACCCGAGCCCTGCACATATGTGACAGATACCAGACAATCAGCTGGCTTGCGGGAGGCGCATGTGCATATGCAGTGGATCTGTTCCGGTTGATGGCTCGCATGCCAGCAGAAATGGCTCTGCGTACCACTTCCAGCACATGTGCCATAGGTTCACCATCATGGAACTAAATATTCCATGTGCAATAGATTGAGATACCATATTTTTAATACACAAAGTCACAAGGTCAGAATAAGAGCTCTCTTAAAGAACTTCTGGTTGTTGAGAGCTTAAGTTTAACCCTCTTTAAGAGAATTCTTGTTCTGATCTTGTGATTTCACATATTAAAAAATATGGAGTCTCAATTTACTATTCAGGAAATATCTAGGTTGTCTCTGATTAAGCAAAACAATAAAGCCAATGATTGATGTATTATGTTCAGTGTAAAGTTTGATGTTTGATATTCAGCATAAAGTTTCTTTCTTGACTTGAATAGTAAGTAGACTGGCATTTCAGTTTTATAAACTTTTTTTTCTCCTTGGCAAATCAAAATAATACTTACAAAGTGGTTATGGAAGCCTTCCAGTGAGCTTGATCTATCATTTGGAAATGTTCGTGGAACAAAATAGCAGTCTTGAGAACCAAGGTCTAAAACAAGGGAGAAGAAAGCAAATGTTTTTCCCTATTCCTCAGCAATGACATAAAATCACACAATTAAGTGCAAAATGTAAAAATGGAAAATTCTGTATAATCACTTTCTGTAACAGCCTTCCCACATTTGTTATGTTTTGGATATATTCACACAAAGTTCACTTGACTGGAAATAATGGGAGTTGAAGCACAATATAGCTATAGCTGAGGGAAGGGCAAGAAGAACCAGCCCATGTGTCTACTTATAGCGAAGTATAGTAACAAGCATGCCCTTTTTCATGTTGCATTACAATAATATTAACTTCACCTAACTTCAAGCCCCTGGCTAAAATAAAGATAAGTCATCCTTAGATTAATCTAAGGGATTAATGTTTTTTCCTGTTATTTCAAAACTATTTAAAGTTAGCTTCAAAATAGGCAAAATTTCTAGCCACTGTACATTTCAGCCAACTTCAAGGTTAAGTAATAGCATTATAACTCAGTAACAGGAAAATTCGCTATGTCACAGTTTAAAAATGCAAATAGAGCCAATGCTCAACCTAGAAGTAAGCAGTGAACAAATAAATCAGACTTAAAAGGGAAAGAGAAATATTCCTTCCTATCCTTCTTGTAAGCTAATTTGTTCTGTACTTTTCATTTTAACTGCCAGTTTTGGCTCTTCTGCATGTGCCAACCTCCTCCTTAATCCCATACCATCCTTATGATTTCATAATTATTCATAATATTTATAAAGATTTCAAATGTTATGAAGTTGCAAGGGATAAACATAAATATCTAACAGATACTGTCCAAGCTCATGCCTCTTTATACAACCTAACTCTTAGTCATTCCAACAGAAGCAGAAGAAAGCTGGAAGCCACAACATTCAAAAGCACTAAGTGGCCCAATCCTGCTTTATAGACACTAAAATGATTAAGGAATACTTGCAATAGTAAAAGATGAATACCACAATAGCAATTTTCAGATTAAAATGAGTTTGAACTCTGAAAGCCATCTTGCTTCATGGTTGATTTACCTCATAAATAGCATGCAGGTTCAAAAGCAGAGGTGTCAAACTAGTGTCCCACGGGCCTGATGTGTCACATGCAGACCACGCCCACCTCAGCTCCGAAAATGGGGAAAATGCCATGAAATGTCACATCATGGCAACGTGACGCTGCGACTTTTGACACCCATGCTCAAAATGATTTGAAGCCAAGGGCAGGTAGCCCTGTTGCAAGTAAGGCCTGATTTTTTAAAATTTCTTTAGGAACACAGGTACCATGATAATGCAATGATGACATAAAAGGATCTCTTTTTATAGTTTAGGAAATTAATTAAAATAAATGTATCAAGTCAAACACAATTTTTACCCACCCATTACTATCTAGGAAAAAAGCATAGTAAACATGCATGCATATTTCTGTTTTGGTACTGAAATTTGGCAGGACAAAAGGGCTTCATCTAATCCATAATGTAGGATATCCATGTTGTGGTAGATATCTCTCTTAATAATCTATAACAAAAGGCAGTGCAACAAGAAAACCAAGGACGTATACAATAGTCAAGATTACTCACTCAAAGTAAACTCTTGCTGATTTCAGCAACTTCAGCTTCCCATAACATCAATCACCTATTTACAGTATGTACCCTCAAACACCCATGATTTTGATTGTCTGATTTCCTTTTATCTATATATGAATGTGTATATAAATTTAAGCCTACTAAATAATAATACAATTGAGATCTTAATATTTAGTATTAATATTAACTACTCAGTGGTAAAATTAAGTACTATTTTGATATGAATGCAGCAGTACTTTTTTATATTATATTTAATGTTGGATGAAAAATTAAATAATGTTAAACTTGCAATAGTGACATCTTATAATGCTTTTAATATTGATAAATTTTTACTTTTACTTTTTTATCAATACTCTGAGCTTTCTAAATAATAGAATGTTCACAATTTAAAATAATATTACATAAATATTATTGAATGGAAATCATTGAAATAATATAATGTATCAAGATTTGTAACATCATATTAAAAGGAAATTAGAACAAACCAAATGATTTTAAGCTGACATCCTTCTCTTGAATCTTGAAATATTTCAATTAAATATAAATGAAATCTTTGATAAAATTTATACAATAAAAAACTCACTAACCTTTGCGAAATAGATTCATGTCCATGGTGGAAATTGTGTTGCTGCGAGATGGGAGCAAGCTACCTGTAGGGATGCAGTAACTGTTATCAGTATCTGAGGCAGTACGAGAGATGCTACATGCCTCCACCGGAGAGCGATCTGAAGCATGATGAGGCTTTGGTGGACGTGGTGGAGGAACATCTGGAATAGTCTCTAGCTTTGAACCTTGAGTCAATGAACTTTCCGGAAAATTTCGTGGAATCTGGTAGGTACTTCCAGGTGTTGAAGGAATATCATAACTAAGGGAGAAATGCCTCATCTGCGTATCAAGAGAAGAGGTTGCAGATGGAGTGCTGAAAACATGTTGCTCTCCATCTGTATCAGTTCCAGAAGGAGATGACTTTGGTAAAACATCTTGAGAATAACTTCGTGGTAGATTATAAAGACTGCCATCTACTGACACAGAAGTTGCTCTTGATGTGGGGGAATCATATACGCTATGTTGCTGAAAATATCCATTCACTGTGTGCTTGTTTAGTGATTGCACAGAACTTTTATGGGAAGGCACATTATCATTACAATCTGTTTCAGAACAGGTGGATTTTGCTGTATCAATGGACAACCTAAATATTAAATGAAAACAACCAAAAAATAAATGCATTGGCATATTTTTTTCCAGAAACAAATATTTCCTAAAATAAGAAACAAAAATAGATAATCACAATTCTGTGTCATATAGGCTTTAACTTTATACAGGTGAAACTTGAAAAGTTAGAATATTGTGCAAAAGTTCATTTATTTCAGTAATGCAACTTAAAAGGTGAAACTAATACATGAGATACTCATTACATGCAAAGCAAGATAGTTCAAGCTGTGATTTGTCATAATTGTGATGATTATGGCTTACAGCTCATGAAAACCCCAAATCCACAATCTCAGAAAATTAGAATATTATATGCAATCAATAAAACAAGAATTGTACATAAAACAATATTGAACTTCTAAAAAGTATAAGCATGAATATATACTCAGTACTTGGTTTGGGCCCCTTTTGCAGCAATTACTGCCTCAATGCGGCGTGGCATGGAAGCTATCATCCTGTGGCACTGCTGAGGTGTTATGGAAGACCAGGATGCTTCAATAGCGGCCTTCAGCTCTTCTATATTGTTCGGTCTCATGTCTCTCATCTTTCTCTTGGCAATGCCCCACAGATTCTCTATGGGGTTCAGGTCAGGTGAGTTTGCTGGCCAATCAAGCACAGTAATCCCATTCCTGTGGGATTACATGGTAATCCCAGATTTTGGTGCTTTTGGCTGTGTGGGAAGGTGCCAAGTCCTGCTGGAAAATGATGTCAGCATCCCCATAAAGTTCGTCTGTGGAAGGAAGCATGAAGTGCTCCAAAATCTCCTGGTAGACAGCTGTGTTGACCCTGGACTTAATGAAGCACAGTGGACCAACACCAGCAGATGACATGGCTCCCCAAATCAACAGATTGTGGAAACTTCACACTGGACTTCAAGCATCTTGCAATGTGTGCCTCTCCATTCTTCCTCCAGACTCTGGATCCTTGGTTTCCAAATGAGATGCAAAAGTTGCTCTCATCAGAAAAGAGGACTTTGGACCACTGAGCAACAGACCAGGTCTGTTTTTCTTTAGCCCAGGTTAAGACGCTTCCGACGTTGTTTGTTGTTCAGGAGCGGCTTGACAAGAGGAACATTTGAAACCCATGTCCAGGATCCTTTGTTGTTTTGAACAACAAAGATGCTGTTCAAAAGCAGCTGTATGTACCACTTTGCTCTTAA
>BLBF01000026.1:10843643-10859937 GCA_015471245.1 Laticauda colubrina | reverse complement strand
CTACTTGGCTATCTCCAGTAAGAGCAAGTCCAGCATATAACAAATTATGTGTGGTGGCTCTTGATGCACTGACTCCAGCCTCAGTCCACTCCTTGTGAAAGTCCTCAACAGTTTTGAATGGCTTTTTCCTGACAATCCTCTCCAGGCTGCGGTCATCCCTGCTGCTTGTGCACCTTTTTCTTCCTCACTTTTCCCTTCCACATAACTTTCTGTTAATGTGCTTTGATACAGCACTTTGGGAACATCCAACTTCTTTTGCAATTACCTTTTGAGGCTTTCCCTCCTTATGGAGGGTGTCAGTGATGGCTTTCTGCACAACTGTCAGGTCAGCAGTCTTTCCCATGATTGTGATTCCTACTAAACCAGACTGAGAGACCATTTAAAGGCTCAGGAACCCTTTGCAAGTATTTTGGCTTAATTAGCTGATTAGAGTGGGATACTTTGAGCCTAGAATAATGAACCTTTTCACAATATTCTAATTTTCTGAGATTGTGGATTTGGGGTTTTCATGAGCTGTAAGCCATAATCATCACAATTATGACAAATCATGGCTTGAACTATCTTGCTTTGCATGTAATGAGTCTATCTCATATATTAGTTTCACCTTTCAAGTTGCATTTCTGAAATAAATGAACTTTTGCACAATATTCTAATTTTTCGAGTTTCACCTGTATTTATTGCTAACATGCACCTATAATACAGAAGGACCTGAGGCGAGAAACTGCTTCTTGGCAAATCATAAGGCACTAGGACTGCAGGTATTTTTCATTTTTAAATTCAAAAAGTACTTGCTTTTGTGATATTCTGTACTTCCACTCTATGTTGCTAAACTCTCAGCTCTCATACTGTTTATAGATTTTAATCAGTAAGGCTTCTAAGATATTTCTTCTTATAAACAGTCAATATTAGTTATCTATAGAGGATTGATTAATAACAAATTATACTAATTATACTAAACTAATTATATTAACTCTTATTAAATTGCTTTAAATGTGCTGCTTTATTATTTTTAAGTATTTTTTTCTCTCAATCCTTAAAAAAATACTTTCCATAACTTGTTATGAATTCTTCAGTTTTGAAATAATGTAATTCTTCACACTAAGAAATAATGTTTTAAAGTTATTTGAAGTTACAGTTGAAAACAAATTTTTAAAACAACATTGTTTTTTGGAATGGGAATATATATGAATACAAGCCAGGGACAAAGATGCTGTTCAAAAGCAGCTGTATGTACCACTTTGCTCTTAAATATGAATGGACTGACCATCCAGATCCATATACTGCAGCATCCTTTCTTTTCTTCATAAAATTATAGAATTAAAAATTGTCTTTTTTATAAAATTTAAACATGCTCATTGTAGAAATCCAAATTAAACCAACCTAACTTCTACTTGGCTATCTCCAGTAAGAGCAAGTCCAGCATATAACAAATTAATTTGATTCACTGCTGCATTGTTTTAGTGTCAGGACCATTTCTAATGTGAAATTGTAACATGTCCTAAGTTAAGAGAAGTCTTTGTTTTTGAGAAAAGGGATGAGGCATAACATTCTAAACTTTTAGCAGAGTATGGACTATGTGTTGGGAGAGCAATTTTCTTAGCAAGGAGCAAAATGGAACCAAGCATGATTTTTTTTCCATTTCTAAAAGATAAACCCTTTTACTTCAGTGTTTTCAAAATGACCAATACATCTGCAAACAATGCAGCAATTTCTCCACTTCAAGCCACTCTGGATATATCAAGTAGTAATTATTTACACTGCTTATGAAAATCCACAGCAAAATGCACAAGATGCACAAATACACACACAAGCTGATTTTTTTTTTCAAACAGGCTTTAGAATTGTGGTTAACTTCTAAAGAGAAATCCCAAACACTCACTGCAATGGAACTTTTTTACTTTCAAAATCCTCCAGCAGTAAATATTCCTCCACTTCTTCCAAGATGAAAGAGCTGGTTTTTTGAGTACATGATAAAAATTAAGAGATCAGTGGTGGAAATTATTTTTTAGTAACCCTAACCCCTTTTGAAAAAATATTTGATAAAAGAGCAATTTTAAAGATAAAATATTATCATATATAGGCTGATTTACAGATTTTATGAAAATAATATGTACCCAGGAGGTACCTAGGACAGGGGTCCCCAACCACCGGGCCCCGGACTGGTAGCGGTCCGTGGATCATTTTGTACCGGGCCGCAAAGAATGAATAATTGTGATTAAAATATATATTTTATATTAGCTAAAGCTAAGAAGCCCTTTACTGTTGGGGAAGAATTGATTTTGCCAGTCCTTGAAAAAGTGTTTCTGCATGAAACTGCTCCCTGGTACAAAAAAGGTTGGGGACCACTGCCTTAAGACACTTTACCTCACCCTTAAGTAATCAGATTCTAATCATAGTTGTTCTTTTAATAGGAACTGATGGGGGGGGAGGAAGCATATTCATTAAAAAAAATAAGTTTTCATCAAGAATGATGAACTTCAATACTTTTGGAAGAGAATGCAATATTGCAGGCTAATTCAGCTGACTGACTGCAATCTGGCAGATTGAATCCCACCAGACTCAAGGTTGACACAGCCTTCGATCCTTCCGAGATGGGTAAAATGAGGACCCAAATTGTCGGGGACAATATGCTGATTCTGTAAACTGCTTAGAGAGGGCTGTAAAGCACTGTGAAGCGGTATGTAAGTCTAAGTGCTATTGCGGGCTACATTACTTATTCCATTCTAACCGTGGCTCTGAACAGTAGGTAATGAAAACTTTTCAAACTCTTAGAAACTACCCATGATAACTGTTAGTATAGCATTTTAATGACACTTTTATTAGAAAGTCCAATGTTTACCTTGCTGGTTCAGGCTTCTTACTTTGACAATTGACTAGTAACAAGTAATCTTGTGGATCTTCATGACTGGAGGCAGATTCTAATGGTGGGATATTAATTAACTGATATGGAGGAGGCAGAGATGGCTCGGCTTGTACAGATGATACGGAAGTACTGACAGCTAAGGGTAATTCGGCTTGTGCTGGCAGAGAATTGCCAGGTGGCTTCACAGCATCTACAAAACAGAACAGGCAGCCAGGTCACTAAATACTGTGATGATTAATTGATTGATTGATTCATACATTCATTCATTCAAGAGTTATATGGCCATCCATCTTGCAGTACAGGCAGTCCCTGACAGTTCCTTTAGTGACCATTCAAAGTTACAACAGCACAGAAAAATATGACTTATGACCATTTTTCAGTTACAAACTTTTCGCCATCCCTCTGGTCACGTGATCAAAATTCAGATGCCTGGGCACTCGTCCATAGTTATGACTGTTGCTGTGTCATGTTTTGTGACCTTCTGATAGTCAAGGGGGAAGCCAGATTCAATTAACCAAGTTACTAACTTATCAACTGAAGTGATTCATTTAGCAACTGTGGCAAGAAAGGTCGTAAAATAGTCAAATGTCCCATTAACAAATGTCAAACATAATAACAGAAAATTTGGCCTCAATTGAGGTCATAAGTCGAGGACTATCTGTACACAGCTCTAGTCGGTTAACGACTATGATAAAATCATAAATAATAAAAACAATAGAACTAAACATCAAGGAAAACCTGACACCCAATCCAACATTTATTTCTATTCATCTATTCAATCTCTATGCTCCAACCTTACCATTCCAAACTCCTAGGATAATGGTCACCTCTTGATGGCTTTCCAAAAACTTAAGATACTGATTGTCAGCTGAATCTAAAAGGGAACAATGTTCCATGGAGAAGAGCCTACTGTAGGAAAGACCCCACTAGGTCTGTAGGTCCCACTAGACAACAACATTAAAGCTAAGGATCTGAAGCATGGCCAGTCTAGCAATCTGGTGGGAGGGCAGATACTCTAAGGGAAAAGCAGTGCCACGAACAACCTGGCCCTGTACTGTGTTGAACCTTAAAGTGACAACCATACCTTGAATTGACCTGCAAAGAAACTGGGAGTCAGTCAAGCTTGCACAATAATGGTATAACATTAACAAAGCAAGCACCCACACTGTGCAAGCTACTGCATTCTGGACTGGTTGTACTTCTGGGGGGTCTTCAATGTGCATGCACAGCACAGTGCAATAGTCCAAGTATGAAACAATCAAGTATGAGTGACCATTAGCAAGGCTTCCTGGTTCAAGAATGGGTACAACTGGCCCACAAAAAGATTTCCTAGTCATGGCTGCTACCTGATTCTCAAGTAGAAGATGCAAGTCCACTCAAACTGCCTATCAGCCCTATGTGGGGAAGTTCTATACCACTGAGAGTTCCAAATCCCAAAGCTTGTCCATTTTGCTAGGATTGAGTCACAACCCATTCATTCTGAGCCTGATCCTAACAATCTCCAGGCAGAAGATTAGCAGTGAAACAGCGTCATCTGTTCAGCTGATGATATATACCCCATGCCATCAGATAACCTCACCCAGCTGTTTCATGTTTAAAAAGTGTATTAAAAGATTCAAACTCTGTGGCATTCACATTGTGTGGGACCAGAGCTAGATTTTTTTCCACCTCCAAAACTAATCCAACAGATATCAGCCATGGAGGAAGAATGATTCCCACTTCCAGTCCCTGCAGCTAATTCAGAAAGTTATCATGGCTGAAGTTCAAGATTTCACCTAAATGCTACTAAAAGAACTTAAAAGTATTAAATATAATACTCGCTGATTTATACTTTAAAAATTAGTAATGTTTCAATTATATAATATCAACTACTCTTAATATCTTCACGATAGAGATAATGGAGCAGGCTGCAGTTATTCTGAAAAAGGATTATAACTGTTAGGTAATCAAGGTTACCTAGGTTAAAGGTTAAAAATATCAAATTACCTATCTTCAAATATGATATCTCTGAACCAGATGATCCTCACTTGCCCCTTTCAGATTAAGGTAAGAAGAACCCATATTTTCCTTCCCAATAGACAATTTTAAAAAATAAATTCACAAACTCTTATTTTCCCCTGTGCTTTTTTTTCTTGAAAAAAAGCCTAAGACTTTTTATGTTCTGTATTTCAGTGCTAATGTAGAACAGTACCGAAAAGAATGAGGAACTGTTTGCAAACTCAATTAATAATGTAAATATTCACATCACAAGAAGTAGTAGATTTCTGACTATGAGGTACTTGAAGTGATCGTTTTATGTTCTTGTATTTACTTTTAAGTTATTGCAGCTTGATGGGTGTGTTATAGGACGAATGGCTCTTTATAAAAAAAAAAATATGATGATGAAGGCAAAAATTCAACATCATAACAAACAACAGTAAATGTCGCCTTTGTAGTGAAAAGGATGAAACAATTGACCATTTGATCAGTGGCTGCAGCAAAATTTCATAAACTGACTATAAGCAGCATTGTGACCAAGTTGCCACGGGAAACTTTGCCAGAGGTTTGGATTTGAATACAATAAAAAACTACTGAAACAATCAAATTGAGAAGGTTTTTGAAAATAAATGGGTTCAGGTCTTATGGGGCTTCAAGATCCAAAGAGACAGACATGTGCTTGATAACATGCTTATTATAACAGTTATTAAAAAGAAGAAAGGCTGGTTCACTGATGTTGCTTTTCCAAGAGATGCTAAAATTGAGGAAAAACAAAATACTGGCACTTGCAAATTGAAGTTGGGTGTTTACTGAGAAAAAAACATTGTCATGACTGGAGGCCTTGGAGCCACTTTGATATCTGGAAATACTGAATTTATCAGGCCTGAACCACCTAATTTTACAAAAAGAAAAATCCACTTGCAGATTATTGTGGATTGTTAAAGTAGGATTATTAAGGTAGCATCTATGAATATATTCTTGGGTGCTACCTTAATAATTCTTAATTTCTTAGTTAAAACCTGAATTATTAGGATACCAGAGTCTTAGATTGTAAATCTAACTGTAGAATAACCACACATAGTAAAACGAAACTTATTAGCAATCAATTGATTGCAAAGCGGAAAGCCACATTTATGTAGTCAGTGTAAGATTGAGAATTGCCTTTGGATCTGGGCTATAGATATCCGCCCAACTGTTTATCCAAGGAAAGAATTTAGTATGGATATTCTCATTCATTCTGCAAAACAGATGTGCCATTCAGTTAATCTGCGTACTAAATTCTAAAAGTAGAAAACCATAGCAAATATTTTGCAACAGCAAATATTCATCATACTATCCCAAATTTAGCCTTAACATTGTTATAATGTCCAACTGCTTCCAAAGCAATCTCTAAGTGTGGTGTAACATTTTCTCAACATTCAACTTTATAAATATATTAACTTAATCTTTTATAATTCTGAAAACTATGTTTCAAAATTGTTTCATAAAATCCATTATGGGAACTTTTCCTTCTGCCATTTGTGCTACCAATGAGAACTACTAACTGGAAATACTCATAGTTGCAGTTTCAAAATAATCTGCGTAGGTTTTAGATTCAATTAGAAAGATCCAATAGAAGAGAAAATTCGTAGCTTGGGGTTGGCCTGTTGAGTTCTTGATCTTACCTAGTTGGGTAATGAAATGTGTGCAAGCAAACAACCAAGCTCAGAGAGTACCAAGAAGACCACAAAGTAGCCTGTGTAAAAATTATGTCAAAAGGAAATGAGTGATTATGTATCAGGTACAAGCAAAAGTATTTGTGTGACATTACAACTCATTTTACTACAACTCCTTTAAGCATAAGATCATACAGAATAAGTACATTTCAAATTGATATCAGAAAACTTATAGATTCAGTAATACTGGACATGAAGTACTCAGCCAGCAAATATTTTCTTTGAAATTTTAAGTTACTTAAACAGGAGAAAAAATATTAAAGGGAGGAGGCACATATGAATCATAGAGATACTTCAAAAAAAGGCTATAAGTCATATACTTTCATAACTAAGAAATAAAAGCTCTATGGTTGATTGAACCCTGCCCTTACATAGCAACCTTACTCAGATACTTTTCAGCTTTCCCATCACCATATTTACAAATTCATCATACAATCTATTTTATTCATTTAATAAATTTATATCCACTTGGCATATGTGGTCTCTCCCCACTGTTTTATTTATTCAATTCACCCGTGAAGCTGAATAGGGTACAACTTAGTAACTAGACCAGAATATATTCAGCAATGCGATAGGACAAACTATTTGAAACCATTTGAATAGGTCAATCCTATTCTAGCACTCTAACAATGATCTCAATATTATGGCAGACTTATATTTGCTTCATGTATCTTTTCAAAATTCAATAATTTAAAACAAATATAATACATAATATATTTTCAAAAACATTTTTCCTTTTCCAACAAATGTACTAGCTAATGTACAATCTTACAGTTAACTACACTTCTGAATGGGAAACTTTATTAGCTGAGAAATACAACATCATCTATTTCTCAGGGGAATACCTAAGAAATTGGGGAATACCACATAAATTCTTCATCATAGTATTCTGAGAATTCCATGATCAAAGGAAGCCACATTAAAAGGACTAAGTTCAAAGGAAGACTTCAAACTGGCCCCTGGGAAATGCTCCTTTTTATTTTTTCCATGTATGTACAGGCAATCATTGTCCCATGGCAAGACCTATGTGCTTAAATTTTCTTGCTATCTCGACTGGCTACAAATGACACTCCATTTATCCACAACTAGATTGTCTTCCTGTACTGTAAACTGCTATCTGTTTGATGCTGCAACTTTGCAACTACACAGCATGCTGGACCTTCTTTGCTCCCCAAAAAAACTTTCTTTCAGAAGCTGAAGTGTGGCATTAGAAAACAATGGCTAATGAAATGGCACAATAATTTTCTATAATGCCAAAGACCAATACGGTCTTTTAAAATCAATGCATATTAGACTTAAATACAGCAGAAATATCATCTGAATTTTCATATCCCTACAGGACTGTATGGGATAAAATTTCTAACGAAGAGCTAAAATATAACAACAATTTACTCACCATCATCAGTAGGATTGAATCCACAGATATCACAAATACATCGAACCCACTTATTCATCTCCTCTTCACTGTCAGCAACTAAATAGAAGACTCTGTCTATTGTATTTATGTCAAAAATATAGCTGTTTTCAAACTCTTTTTTGTTAAACGTCAATCCAGCATCCACTTGTTGACATAAATTCAAGTCAATGATACGAATTGGTTTCTTGGCGTGATCATTTTTGTAGTATTCCAATACATCTGGATCTCCTGTCAACCGACCGCTGCGGAGGACAAACCATCTTCTCTTCCATGCCTAGAGAATAGAGAAAATACCCAGATGTTTCATATGAGTGTGTTCCTGAAGTAGCAGAGTAATCGAAATACATATTTGAAACTATAAAATTAAAATTATAAAATTAAACTAGAAAATTAACTATAAAATTATACTATAAACTGAAATATTTGGAATTCAATTAAATCTATATTAAAAGAACATGCATTAGTTAAGAAGGGCAAAGGAATTGATAATCTGGAGGGCAGGTAAGATTGCATAATCTTTTAGCAGTATACAAAATATTTGGAATGCTCTGTATGAAGCCACTAGGCTTAAATCATATGTTGCCCCAGAGATTTTTCAGTTCAGGACAGGAACAGCAATTTGGGGTAATGAATCTTATATATTTTGAATATACACACAATCTTTGTGGCCAACAGAAAAAGCTACAAGGTTAACAGTTTTTAAATTGGTATTTTTTTCTTTTACAATGCACTCCCTCCCTCCACAATTAATATACCTTAATGTCTTGAATGAATATATGTATGTTTGAAAACATAAAGGACTTTTCATTTTCTGGGATGAAATATTTTGGTTTAACAAAGTATTCAAGGCTGTAATCGCATTCCCATTTATTTAAGAATAAGCTAATTGCCAAGAACAAAAAGCCTTATACTGTATTAAATCTTAACCCAGTTATTATGGCATAAGCTAGCTTTGTCACCCTTAATTCCGACTGGCACAGCTGATGTACATATTTACACATTTTCACCAGCTGTTCTAGTTTTCTTGGACACACTTTTTCATTTTCTTTACAATCCAAGAATCTAGAAAGTTCCCTTCTGAGATGCTTGCTGCACCGTCATTGCTTCTGCAGGCTAAGTGCAGAATCTGACCAGTGACTGGTCTACACTTCCTCCTCTTCTTGTCTCCCAAGTCAAAGTCCTGAATTTAATCCTAAAGAAATATGTGAACGGACATAGTGTGAGCAGCTCAGGTCAGCATACCTAAATTGAAGCTTTCTTTAAGGAGGAATAAGCTAAAATTCCTCCACACCAATATGCAGGACTGATGAACAGTTTTAAGAAAAGTTTAGTTGCAGTTACTGCTGTCCAACCTGGGGGAGGGGGGCACATACCAGTTACCGAAAGCAACATAACTTTGTTTTTGCCAACACAAAAATGTTATTTGTATCATTTTCCTTTATAAACAAAGTGCCATATTACTGATTTTATTTATTTAATTTATTTATTTATTTATTTAATCTTTATCTAGTTGTAGGACTTGTGTAGAAAACAGGTTCTGTTTTGCGTCATTTTACTTATACAGAAATATTGAGAATTTAGTATTATAGGCTTCCACTAAGTTATGATCTTTCTTTGGTTAAATCATTCAAGCAGAACTTTTTTTGACTAAGTTGCCTTTTGACTTTACAACCAAATATGAAAGGAAAAACTTTAACAAGTCATTTTAAAGCTATATTGGAGTAGCCTGATTATAAACAATCCTTTAAATCCAGTACATTAACCAATTGTATTATTTTATTTATATTATAATATTATTTATATTATAATAGTATTTATATTATGTTATACTGTATAACATTCCTAATTTCCTTCCATTGGAGTAGAAAAGCTATTGTTTTTCTGAGTACTGAGAAGATAGGAATTGTAACCCATCAGTATCTAGGTCAGGGGTGTCAAACTCATGACCCACGGGTCGAATCCTTAAATCTGATCCATGGGGCTGGCCTGGAAATAGTAAAGGACTGGCTTGCGGTGCCTCTGGCAATAAAAATGGGGTACTGGGGGAACTGCATAAAGGCCCCTATGCCCCGTTTTCAGCCTGCACAGCCTCCTGCAGCACTTTGTTGGCCAAAGCGGGGTGTGGGGAGGCCGCCCATGCCTTATTTTGGCCAGCAGAGTGCTGCAATTTGTTGCAGGAGGTACCTGTCCCATTTCTCTTCCCCCCGGCTGGCCCGCAGAGAACTACAATGCTGATCTGGCCCTCGAAGAAATCCAGTTTGAGACCCCTGATCTAGGTGATAATAGGAGTTTCATAATATGGCAAACATTTGCAGGGACAAATGAAGAACAGGAAATCAATGTACCCAATGTAAGTGTGAGAAGAAACTGTGCTATGATTTGTACAGTAAGGTGGTTGTAACTTATATAATACAGATTTGGAAGTTTCTTCTCTAACTTGTACACTGACATCTTCTCTGTATTTCAGAGATAGCAAAGATCCTCTGTGAGAGCGAAATCTGAAATGCTGAAATCATCCTTGGTAAATTGGTAATATCAACAAAACTTGTTTAGTCCTCCATGTCAGAAAACTTTGCCTTTAGACAACTAACACCTGCTTCTATATCTCTGCTTTATTTTTCTAGAATACATCTTTTTCACAGAGTGAAAATGGGTATGTTTATTTCGGTTGCTTAATGAGTCACTCACTGAAACTGGCACAGACTGTCCTTAAAAACAAAAGCAATTTCAGAAACTACACATTACTAAGTCAGACACAAAGGTTCTCTGGATTATAGCACAAAAGCACAATTTAACAGCAGAATAAAGCTTGAAGCTAGACAAGAGACCTGACATCAGCACGCGTGCTAATCATAGTACAATGGCCCTACTATGTTTCATGAAACTGCAAAGAGTCCATATAAATCACTCTTTGTTATCTGAAAATATCTGGAATTCTTGAAGTAAGTTCTATTTTTAACATTTTAATATTGGCTGCCTGATAGAAGCTGTATATTGCCTTACTGAGAAAAACTTCAGAGGATCATGCTACAGAATGAAGTGAAAAGCACAGCTTTGGTTTTCGGATCCAAAGTATTCGGCTTGTATAAGAATAAGATTTTTCCCCCATGTTGAGAGTCTTTGATTCCTTTTGACAAGTGGGACACCTAATGTTAACATCTTCAGGAATACACTTAAAAGGGTTGGTCTTTGTTATAGATATTACTATAATGAGTGAGTATCAATTTTCAAGCTTTTTTCTGCTCTGTTAAAGCAGAATAATAGTACTGCTGAAATCTAACCAGAATTATAGAGTTTGTATTTCAGGGATTATTCCATCAGTCCTGTCTGAAGGGGGGGGGAGGGAAGAGGAAAAATTAAGCATAATAATGAACAAGTTATAATCTTAAAAACTGAGCTCCCTGAATCAATTACAATATAATGTCAATAATATTATATAGCAGTGGTTGTCAACCTTTTCTTCAACATGGACTCCCTTTAAATATGCTTTGTGGCCATGAAACATGGCCACAGACCCCCAAGACTTAACTCAAGATTTAAAACATAACATTTCTTCATGCCTTCATGGAACCCTGTGATGATATTGGAGGGATCTGTCTGTGGACCAAAGGTTGACACCACTGTTATATAGAATTACAACAATAAGGCCCCAAACCATTGAAAAGGAAGAGTTCAGCAAGACTTACTGTCAAAGTAAGTTTCCTTACCATTACTTACAGTGCCTTACCTATGTATATATTTTAATTAATCATCAGGGAATGCATTTTTCCATTTCTCCTTAATTAAAATCAAAAAGCATTAAGATGAAAAAGCTTTCTATATTTTAAACTTTTGATCTATTACAATCCAACTTAACTTTTCAACTGATTCAATACTTTCCCTCCCTATGGATGGAATCAAGTAATTCATAAATTTGAAGAATAAAATTGAGGCTCACTAAATGCTGGGAGGATATTTAATGAATGAATATGAAGGTCCCTATATCATAGCAACTCCTATGTATACGGAAGGCTTTTATCAGATTCAGTCCCCAAAGGATGAATGGGAAAAGCGGACTACTTTCCTATGCCTTAAGCTTTTCATTCAAATAAACAAATAATTTCACCCAAAATTTAGCCCACAAATAATTTAACACTAAATATTGATATTTACTGGCTTGCCACACAGATAAACTATTCAAAGCATATTTGCTCAAGCTTCAGTTGTACATAGCTTAATTCCTTTTACAAAGCTTTATAAATAAGGACAGAAAATATTAGGTACATCTTTACTTATTGTTACGCTGCCCCCCCTTTGCCAAAAATACATTCATACTTTTTTTAAGACTTGTTTTCCAGGAAGCACCATCCTTTCTTACAAAGAAAAATAAGGAAAAAACAGTCTCAGTGGAAGTTTCCACTCCACCGGCTATCATCCTGATTAGCTGTTTGAAATACACACATGGCCAACATTTCCTGTTTTTAATCTATTGTCACCATTTGCCAGTTCTGTATTGGTCTGTTCTAACTTTAGTGTGCTTATGCAAACAAAAACATTGCAAACAATGTAAATATAAAAGTGCTTTTTATTTTGCATCTTGCAGCATTTTTTTAAACCTAAACATGGAAAATTAGAAGACCATATATTTTAAACATTTTAAAAAGCAGGCAAAGCTGTAAAACGCTTGATAAGTTTGTTCATGTAATTATTTTATAATTACTAATTTATTATCCTAAGTTGAAATGTGCTATATAGCTCAAGAATACCTCAATGTAAACATGCACTTCAGACAAACATCAGGTTTCTTGGGTATAAATTCTGGGTGTTGAAGATTCCAGGTATGTTAGATTTGATCATGCGATAAATAATTATTGCATTGCCCAGCTCAAGCTAAAGTAATAAAAATGGTACTGACTTCTGCCTGCATTGCCCTGCAGCACTTGCTCATGCAAAATATGACACATTTTGAAGATAGTTTCATAGGGGGGAATCCCACTATACACATTCACAATCAAGAACAATCAAAAGGTCATGGTCTCTTCCACTCTCATAAAAATCTAATGGCATGTGGGAATAGACTGACTGACTGAGCTTTAACACTGCAATCCAAATAACATTATCCATCTTGTTAACCTTCAAAAAAATAATTTTAGCTTATAGTCTTGTTAAACTCCAGCAGAGAGAAATGTTTGAATCCATCTTCCAATATTTATACATTTGACATTTGTTATTTCATTCATTTGCTATGCCTTCAAAATACATATTCAAAAATATTTTTTCTGCTTTTTTCATATTAATTCTCTCACCCAGTTGATAACTTTTTGAAGTGATGCTTTTCAATAAATCCCATTACTTACCAATATTTGTCAGGTTAACATATTATAACCCAAGCCTCAAAAAGCATAATATTAAAACAAACTAATGTTATTAGAATTATTTTTTAAAGTATAATTTAAAGAGCAATTATTTTAATATTTGTTTTACTGAGTCTCTTTTCTAAAAATACCGAAACTATTCCACATATCAACAAACTCTAGTGTGTGTGTGTGTGTGTGTGTGTTGTATGCGCCTTCACATGCATCTGTGTATATGGCCAGGTTTTGACTGAAAAAGCAGAAGCCATTTTTATAGTCATTTCCCATTTCAAAATTATGAAAAGTGATGAAAAATTATGAAATGTTTATGGGCTTTTCAGAAACATCTGCCTTTTCTTTCTTTTGATTTATTCACAATGGAACAAGTGACAAAAAACAAGGATGTAGGGTGGTATTTGGGAAGCATTAGTAGAACAGTTTGAAATCTTTAAGTCAATATGATCACTTTTAATTGAATTTGACACCTAAACTTCATGCACCTTATAAAAAAATAACAGTAGTAATCAAGAAAGGCAGGATGACTACCAAGAAATTCAAATTCACATACATGATTATTCACTAGCCTGTCTTTTCTTTTCTTCATATATCCCTTCACTAAAATTAATTTAATTTTAAAATTAATTTCTTAAATTGATTTTTAAAAGTTATTTTAAAGTCACAAATCCTTAAAACCATAGGGAACCCGATCATCTGTTCTTTCTTAGCAGAAATTCTCTTTGCAAAATGATTAGAATTGCCTCTTATCTATGTTTCAATGCCTTACACAAAGATTTATTTTTCAAGAAATTTTAACAGGATTACAAATTCTACATTTAACACACATTAAATCCTGATTACTTTTGTTTCTGAAAAACCAGTAATGGTCCAAGAGTGAAGAATTATGCAAATATTTACAAAAAATATTTTAAAGTCCAATCAACTCTTTAAAAAAAAGATTAAAGTGTACATAATAACCAACTCTACATATTTTTATAACACATCAGATAAAAGATAGAAGTATTCATCTGGATAGTTTGATACTGTTAATAAAGAAGTACCTCTTCTTTGTTTTCAGCATATTCCCGAATACCAATCTTTTCAGTTGTTGCGTCTACCCCAAAAGAAGCTCAGTGTTAGTCTTCCTGTCAGCTTTCCAGCTTACTATACACCACCCTATTATAATAACCTTTGACCAGCAGGAAGCAGACACAATGGACTGAAAATAACAACAATTGTACATTTTCAGAATGGCTTAATGTATATAAAAAGTAATTATTTAACTGGTGAATAAATTATTTAAAACCTTGAACTTATATACTAAAATAATAAGCAGGGGCATAAGTAACTACATTAATGCACATTTTTCTCTTTAAAAAAACCCCAATGTATAAAATATATGTAAATAAACACATGAATAAATATTTTAGATAAATCCTGCAAGGGAATAATTTATTTTTAAAAAACCCCAATTCTTCATACTATGGAATTTACAAATTCTTCCAGAAACCTTTTCATTCCTTGCAGGTCCTACCAGTATCAAACTTTTTTTTAATGTAACACAGGATAGGAAGTTCTCAAATACTGAAGGAAATAATAATGATAATATTTTTTTAAAAATGAGGGAAACATGTGAACAAGATGTCAATGTCCCAGTTGTGGTTGGTAACAATTCAGCTATTTTTTTGCTTTTGTCAGGAAGTATTTAAATTATTGTACCAAGTCTCACATGCTGTTTTAATAACAATATTGGCAGAATGTCTGCAGAAAACACTAAGCAAGTTAATCATAAATCTGAAAAAAGAAGTCTTAGAAGAAACAGTTCAAAGAACTGGTTCTTTTATTCAAAAAGAGAGAGAGAGAGATAACATGATAGCAGTCTTCAATCACTTAGATGGAAACTGCAGGGAATCACATCTTAGCTAAATTCTAGAGGTCAGAATTAACAACAGAACCATCTGTCTTATATTGTAGACTGATGCACTTTGATTTGCTGGAAATATTTAAGCAGAGCTTATGATCTTTTGTTAAGAATACTATAGCTGTGTGTGACATTTCAAAACCTGCCTGATGATACATATGATTGCTACAGACATAGCTACAGACATGATGCTAGAGATTGCTACAGACATACAGACATCAAGAAGGTTCATGAAAGATGGCTTATTAAATTATACAGTATTTATATTTTATATAACTCTGGATAATGGGTCATTCTTTCCACCCATCACCAGTTTTAGATTCATTTAATTACCATAGATAAAATAGCAGTTTTTTTTTAAAAAAAAGAAAACCTATCAAATTCAATAAATTTGGCCAATTCTGAGCATTCTTTTTGCTAACTTCGTGCTAAAAAAGCTTACGCTAACTAACAGTGCTAAAATAACAGCAAAAAGACACGACTGCCTGACCTTAGAGCCAGCTAAACCTACAATCTACACATAGTTGAACATAAATAAGAAAGAAGGTTAACTAGTAATTTAGTGCTCTCAGGATACAGGATACACCAAAGCCTGGGAAAGAAGGTTAAAAAAAGAAAAGCACACTATCATTTCCATTCTGCAATTGTAACACTAAGACAGATGCTTGTGTTTATATGAGTAAACACAAGAATGCCAATTGTCCCATTGCACTAATGTATCCAAGAAGTGGAGTTATAGACCATGCTATATCATGTTTATTTAACCTGACATCCCAAGCCATTAATCCAGCCAGTAGTAATTCATAGTAAACCGTAGTTTAATTGTATTAATGTGAGCACAATTACAGGCTGATATAGGACAGAGCAGCAGAAAATTAAAAAACCTGAAATATTCCACTACTAAAATCTAGCTGATTGTAGTAAATCACTGAAGTATGAGTCATATGGTTTAAAAACAGCCACAAAAAAATCTTACCCAACCTCCAAAAGATGTCTGCTTGAACAAAAAGGTATTATTTATATATATATATATATATATATATATATATATATATATATATATATATATAT
>BLBF01000026.1:10827797-10842980 GCA_015471245.1 Laticauda colubrina | reverse complement strand
ACAAGCCAGGCAAACACCTGGGCAAAAACAGACTCCCTCTGATAGCTCCAACCTCACCCCCCCACCAGGCACCCAGGTGAAACCCAGCTTGCTAATGAAGAGCAGCCGTCCCTTCACACGGAGCCAAGCTGCACTGAAAGCCTCCAACACAAGAACAGACTGTTGCCAGCCAATCAAAGCCACAAAACAGACAGAAGAAACCAGGAACACCAATCAATCAAACTCCAAGTCCAATGAAACAGGTCCAGGCTCCCAGCCAATCAGAATGAACCAGCCTCAAATTTAAAAACTAGGAGCTGTAAGACCCACATCCATACAGAAGCCTGATGATGGCAGATGAGATTCTGCTGAAACGTTGCTACAACTTTAACAGAACTACAATGACGTGGGATAATACCCGATATATATATATATACATATATATATATCTTAGTACAGGACTGTCAAACTCCTGGCCAACAGGCTGCATGCGTCATGTGCTGGCCATGCCCATGCCCGGTTTAGCGATGGGAAAAGTCCCGATATGCCACGTGATGCTGCTGTGACGTGAGTTTGATACTCCTTAGTACATAAAACAACTATGGAATAAGTGCTGGTAATAAAAATATTCCTTGTTTAAGGATTCCTTAATCCGAAAGGAAAAATTGCTTCTCAGAGTTACAATTCTGCAGTAATCAAGTTAAAAGTTAGAGTTAAAATCAACAAGAATATTCTTGATTCAAATGTGGTATATTAAATGTACTCTTCTTATTACACTTCTAGGAGTTGAAGCCACAAGGAACCATGGATATTTCAGGCATGGGAAATGACACTCAAACAATTAAGGATAATTTAATTTAATTTGAACAAATTCAAAGTGAAGGATGTCTGTTTCTTTTGACCAAGAGACAACGAAGAAAAAGATTCTTTTGAGCAATATGATCAAAATATTTTTGCAGTTATTCTAATGCAATGTCCCCTACCTTTAATAATAATAATAATAATAATGATGATGATAATAATAATAATTGTGGGATAATTTTTGTTTATTATGCTGATATAATAGACTGAAATCTATTAGTAATCTAATAGATTATAAGATTCTAGTAGAAATCTTAAGTTAGCGAACTGTGAAAGTTCATTCCTGTTGTAAATCCAAATTTTGAACAAATTAAAATTGGCTTGGTAGAGAATATGCAAAATATTATTAAATTCAGAAGAAATATCCTATATATAGAAAAAATCTAGAACTTGAATATCTTAACTCTCAAATATATCTATTGGATGAAGAATTGACACTTGATAGATTTTTAAAAAATCATTGTTACTTTAGAGTTACGTACTTTAGCAGCAATGCACCTGCATGGTTACACTTTCTATGTGCAATGGAACAATTGGCATGGTCAGCTTAGCACAGGTTCTGTCACCTTCAACTGCCTGCCCCACCCACCACTGCCACCGCCCCGGGGCTTTTTGGCCCAGAGCTCAACAGTGGAAGTAGGGTAAAAATGGGAAGCCATTAGCCACTTCTCTGCACTCTGCCCATCCACTCACTCACCAACCCACCCAGCTCTCCCTCGGGCCACCAGCAGTAAATTGTCCCCTTCGTTAGTTGGCCATGTGGAGTTGTCCCGCAAAGACTTAGTAACAATGAGTTGCGGAGGCAACTTGACAGTGGCGAGTGGTGGTGGTGAGCTAGCCACACTGAGCTGGCTGCACTGAGTTGTCCTAAATTTACTTGTATGACACCTAGGCTCAGTGCCTTGCATTGATAGGGAGCAATTGAAAGTATCAATTGAAAGTATCAATTGAAAGTATCAGTTTTTACTTACAACACTTGAATATTAGCATATTTTCAACACTGCTTCATTCAACTAGAATTTATCTATTTGGTACATTCACCATAGGAAAAGTTATTGATTATCCCTTATTTTTTAGAAGGATGGTACAAAACCAGAAGTGATGTGTTTTTTCTGTTTTGACATTGACATTGATGTTAGGAGAATGAGCACATACAGGGAGACGTATTTGAGAGTAGTGTTTGAATAATAATACAGCAGACAGATGCACTGTACAGTAAATGTAGGCTTTTACTTTCAATAAAGTTTAAGCAAAGTTCAAGATAAGCAGTCCAAAAGTCATTCACAGTTAAATCATGGGATTGTAAAATTAAAATTAATAATAATAACAGTAACAACTACTGGGAACATCAGGTTGAGAAGGTTCTGGAGAATGAAAAAGTCAAGAACCTGTGGGACTTCAGAATTCAGACTGACAGATACTTTGCCCACTTGACATACAGCTGTGTGAAAAAGTCCTGCACGCTTTCAGTTTTAAGCTGTATTTACATGTTTAATCAACTTTTCATTCATAGAAACCACGCAAAATTAGTACTTTGATGAAAATTTCGGTAGTCGGATTGAGATGCATAATTTTTATTAATATAACCAGTCTTTTTTAAGGTTTTGAGTGAGTTTATGTGCTAAAACAAACACAACTTGAATTTTCTAGAATGTTAGGATCGAAAGTAGCCAATCAGCAGCAAGCTTTTGCTGACCAATCAAATGCACAGAAGCTAAATGTATGAGTTAGTCAATGTTATCATACTTTCTTACTATAAATTGGCATGAAAAGCATTGAGAAATTTAATTTAGCTCTGGCTGCAGGCAAGGATAAAGGCCTTTGCTTTCACCAGTACCGAGCAGCGGCATTGCATCATTGTGCTTCATGAAGAGGGTTACTCCTGTACAGAAATAACCAAGAGAGTGAAATACCATCGCACCACAGTTAGCAGAGTGGTTGAAAAATACCAAATAACTGATTCAGTTGATGACAGGCTCCGCTCTGGAAGACCAAGAAAGCCAACAAAATGGCAAGATCAGGCTCAACAATGCATTTCGATGGCTGACGGGAAGCTCACCTCACCTAAGATTATAAGAATTTGGGATGAAACATGTAATGTGAAAGTGTGCCAATTTCATATTAGTAACCATGGTTTCTTAAATGGTCTTTTTCAGGGCCACAAACAATAAAAAATGTTAACAAAACAGTAGCATCGGCCTTAGTAATTGCAACATATATGCTACTGGGTATGCATCAGTTAATCTGCTTTCATAGTCACTGTAAGCATGCATTGTAAGCATGCAAGAAAATTCACAATCCCCATCCAAACAGCACCAAATTGCAAAAAGCTTATGCTTTTCACTTAAAAACCACCAGTATTTATTTAAATATAACAATATTTGCATAGCAGTTAGCATAAAATATCATAAAATCAATGGCCTATCCAAAAAAAGTCACAAACCGTAAAGCATGCAGGACTTTTTCACACAGTTGTAACAATAGTGGAAAAGAAAACGTTTTGATTCATTGACATTGCAATACCTGGTGTTGCACAAACTGAAGACACGCAGCAAGAAAAATCACAAAGTGTAGGGTCTCTCAAATTGAAGTTGAGCAACTTTGGAAAAATAAATTATCCCAATTGTAATTGGAGCCCTTGGAGCAATACCTAAAGGGCCAACTCGCTATTTGGAAATTCTGAATTTATCAGACTTGAATACCCTGATTCTACAAAAAACCACCCTACTTGGAACAGCTTATATCCTCTGACACTCGGATGCTACCTTAACAGTTCCTAGGTCCTTGCTTAGGACTTGAACTGTTGAGCTACCAACCAGCCCCAAAGGCTACGAATCTCATTAAAGATTTAATAATAAAAATAATAATAATAACAACAATAACAATAACAATAATGTATTAAGATGTGATTGTTGTGTTCATTATATTTGGGTTACTGTGAATATTGTTAGTGCTTACACATTGTGTACCTGAACATTTTATTGTTTTAAAGTACCACAACCAGTATTTTGGAAACATATAATTCAATAAATAAATTATATAGAATATGCTCCCCTCAGAGATGTACTTATCCTCTTTATTTCTTGTATTTAGGAAGACATCGACAATTGCTTGTTTTTAACTTACATTTGGCATTTATCTGATTCATAATAGGTAATCTTTGAATTATACCTTAAATAATGCTATTTGTATAGCAATAGAAATAGCTATGCAGAATAATATGTTTTATTATGTCAATGTTTTTCAGGTGTATACAATAGAAAGTCAATCCTGCTATTCCAAATACAACTATAGCTTATAGTTGTCCCAAACATTGAGCACAATGCTTGAAACTTGAAACTTGGTTTCTTGAGTTCTATTTGAGAAATGCCATTCCTATTTGTTGAAATAATCCACTGTGACTTTTATTTTTAATATTAAAGATGCATGAGGATAAATGCTTTAAAGAAATACAAATTATGAACATGACTGTCCAACTGGGCTGTTTATGATAAATATGTGCAAATGTAACACAGTAATAAAAATCCTTGCATACTAACACTAATTGTTACATACTGCATTTTAGGATTAACACAACAATTAGTAGCTCAAAGTACCAGTTCATGCTTTTATGGATATTGATTATTATCTACATCACAATCTAGATTTTTAGGGCAAGTCAAATTTTTCAACTTTCAATTTCCAAACATTACGGGTGCTCAAAAGTTGTGACATGCCTTGGAGATTGTAAAGATATTTTGATTACTTTAATATAATTTAGATGTACTTGGCAAGTAACTATATAAATATCACAACTCTTTAACATTTTGTTTGTTTCATATAGAATCCAGTTAATGAAGTATAAAATTTGGCAAAGGAAAGTACATCTATGCGGCCTTTAACTTACCTCTAAAAGTATGTTACATGAGATGCACGCAGAGCTGTATTCCTGATTATCAGGCTATTTACATAAATAATTTTAAGCTAGATTTATATTTCCTTCTTCTGTAAACCCACCAGAAAATTTGACCCAGTTTTAGTTTGTAATTAACAGTCTCAAATCTTACATTCCAGAATAAAAAGGCTGTTCACCATTGTATAAAATGGAATTTATGAGTACTGGATTGAAGAAGAGCATTTAGTACTTTTTACATTTGTTCCAATGTAAAGAGATGAGAAATCTTCAGATTTAAAATGAAAATTGGGTTTAGTTAAGTTTGAGACTATGTAAAAAAAAAAAGAAAAAACAGCTCTCAGCAAGAAAAACAAGAGATATTTAAGAATAAACTGCTTAAGACAAGAAGCTTCCTTGATGCTACAGTAATACAGTATATTTCCAAAATAGAATTACTGTTAAGAAGCCAAACCTAATTGCTTTATCATGTGCACTGCAGTATGATAGATGTATCAGCCTTATCCACCTTGAGGGCAGAAGAGTTGAAGAAACTTGGTATGATACATATACATTTTTAAAAAATGCACAGCCTTCCTTTTTTTCATTGTTTATTGCTATATCCTATGTTATTATGTACATACAGTAACATATCTTTAACACAGCCCTAAAAAGCTTGAGGCCAACATTCTAAATGACAGCCTCCTCCCTTGAGAGTCTGCCCAAAATTTGCATTTATCTTCCAATATGCTGTTACATGTATTACTTCCTACAAGTGTGAGCCTGCTGGGTATTGGGGAAAAGTGTCTTAACTATGAAAAGGTTCAGTTAATCTCTTTAACCTCTATCTACCTTTTCTTTTGGCTGATGAACATTACCTATTTTTCTGCCTATAAGACACCCCCATGTATAGGATGCCACACACCCCACTTTTCTTACGGAAAATTCAGAAATCAATATTTTAAGCAAATGGAAGTTTGGGTCATGAGGCTAGTTTGCAGAGATAAGGTGTTCTGTATGGAACTTGGTAAGTTCAAAGTACTCCATTCTGATTGGCCGAAAAGGCCACTTACGGATTGGTTCGCTCGGAACCAATCCGGGAAGCCGCCAAATGGCGGGAAGAATTAAATAACTGTCATTGGCCACAAGCCGGCAGGCTAGCCGCTGTATAAAGGGCTGCTGCGGCTTGGGCTATGTTCTGTTTCTTTACCTAGTAGTTTGAAATAAAGAGTTGTTGTTTGGAACCTGGTCTCCTGCACTTCTTTCTGGATGGAACACTGATGACAAAGGTGGGATCATTGTCGAAGCAGAAACCGAAGCACGCGGCGATCTGAACCAAGCGAAAGAGATGGCTGGTAACAACGCGCCGCCCGCACCCTTCAATCCAGATGTAGAGGATTGGGAATCGTATATCGATTGCTTTCTTATGTTCTTAGAAAGCAACAAGATTGAAGAAATCTCGGATCAAAGGAAGAGGGCTGTCTTCCTTACACACTGCGGACCGGCCGTATTCAAAATGGTGAAGGCGTTGGTGAAACCCAGAGATGTCAAGCAGATGACCTGGTCCGACCTGAACCAAATGCTCCGAACACACAATGCACCTGTGGTCTCAAATCTCATCAAACAACATGAATTTTACAAAAGGGACCAGAAGGAGGATGAAACCATTGCAGACTTTGTGGCAGTCTTGAGACACATTGGAGGGGCATGTGAGTTTCAAAACATGGACGAGGCTATGAGAGACCATGTAATCCTTGGCCTGAAAGACTCTACCCTTCAGAGCAAACTACTCCATAGGCCGAATATAACTGTGGCCGAGGCCATTGCTGAGGCAACTGCCACCGAAGCAGCAAAAAAGTCAGCAGCCACCATGAGACAAATGAATGCAGTGCCTGACCTGCCGACCCAAATGAGAAGAAGGCAGAGGAAGGAAAGAAATAGCCCACAGCGACAACCCACCACGAGGACGTTGAAACCGAGAGTGACACTGAAGATGACGACGAAGATGTCCATAGACTCTATTCAGATAGAAAATGGCATGAAAAGAGGAAGAATCGGTGGGAATTTCAATGCGTGGGCTGCAGAGGCAATCACCCGCGGTCTGAATGCAGATTCCTCGATGCAATATGCTGGGCCTGTAATAAAAGGGGGCACATTGAAAAGGTCTGCCGCAACAAAAAGAGCTATAGTCCAAAAAGACGCGGCAGCACCCCCCCCCCCCAGACACGACGACAGATAAGCCGGCAACCAATGGAACCGAAATAAAAGAACTGGTGACAGAGAAGAAATGCATCAGACAATCACCATTGATAATGCCAGGGTAGAAAGCGGGAAGAAGGTTTGGGTAGAGGTGAGCATCGAGGGGAGACCCTGCAAGATGGAGGTAGACTCAGGGTCATTCTTATCGATGTTATCCTGGAATACCATCTGGCGCCTAATTCCAAACATCAAGCAGAAAGAACTAAGGAAACAAAAACTTGTGCTAAAAGACTACCAGGGAAATCGAATCCTTGTAATTGGCCTTGGACATTTTTTAGTTGAATTTAAACAACACGCCGAAGTCTTGCCCCTAACTATCATCAACCGTGACCGCCCTAGCCTACTAGGAATCGAATGGTTCACGCCTCTTAGAATCGGGATGACTGGTATCAACCGCATCGCTACTACCAACTGGGAGGAGAACCTACTCCATGAATTCCAAGATGTATTCAACAGGACTCTAGGCAAGTACCAGGGGATCCCAATTTCATTTAGCCTAGACCCGAAAATAGCCCCCATTCACTTAAAGGCCAGATGCGTTCCATTCACGCTTAAACCCAAAATTGATGAATAATTGAATAAATTGATTGCGCAATGGGTTTTAGAACCAGTCGACCACGCCAAGTGGGAAACCCCTATTGTAACACTGGTAAAGCCAGATGCGTCAGTGCGCATCTGTGGGGACTATAAAGCAACCCTGAACCATGCGCTCCAACAAAGCGCATACCCAGTGCCAGTGGTGAAACATTTATTGCACTCGTTAGGGGGAGGAAAAATATTTGCAAAACTCGACCTAGCACAAGCTTATCAGCAACTACCCGTTGATCCAATAACAGCAGAGGCACAAACGATAGTAACGAATAGAGGGGCATTCAAATGTAACCGCCTCCAATTCGGTGTTAGCGTTGCCCCAGGCGTTTTCCAAAGCCTCATGGAACGCCTACTAAACAGAATCAAAGGTGTCGTCCCATATTTCGACAATGTACTGGTCTCAGCAAAAAACACCAACCAGTTAGAGACCAGGCTAAGAGAAGTCTTAACTCGCTTTAGAAAATCAGGCCTAAAAGTCAAGAAAGAGAAATGTGAACTGGCCACTAACCGGGTCAAATTCTTGGGCTATTTAATCAATGAGCATGGCATTCACCCAACTGAAAAGAAGGTGAAGGCTATCAAAGATGCTCCCAGACCAAGAAACAAAACCGATCTCCAGGCGTTCCTAGGCCTCATAAACTTTTACAATGTGTTCCTGCCCCAGAAGGCAACAATAGCAGAACCCCTACATCGGCTGCTAGATAAAAAAACTGTTTGGACTTGGGGCCACCGGGAACAAAAAGCTTTCCAAGGGATTAAGGATCTATTAACATCAGATACTGTTCTTATCCAGTTTAGCAACACCCTGCAGCTGACGGTCACTTGCGATGCTTCACCTTTTGGGGTCGGTGTCATCCTGAGTCACCGACTTCCAGACAGCAGAGAGGCACCAGTCGCCTTTTACTTAAAGACGCTCTCCAAAGTGGAATGCAATTATAGCCAACTCGATTGTGAAGCTCTGGTAATCGTCGCCGGGGTCAAACGATTCCATTAATACCTTTACGGTAGACCCTTTTCTATCGTAACCGACCATAAGCCTCTCCTTGGAATCCTGGCAGGAAACAAGCCAACCCCGAACATTCTGTCTCCTAGAATGACGAGGTGGTCTGAATTCCTTGCTGCCTACTCCTACACACTACTCCACAGACCCGGCAAAGCCATCTCGCACGCTGACGACCTGAGCCGTTCCCTGTTGCCCATCACAGAAGACGACCCTGCTCCAACTACCTCCACATTCCAACTGGAGACCTGCCCGGAGCTACCGCTGACTGCAGCTGACGTCGCGAGAGCCACAGCCAAAGACCCTTTGACAGCGCGTATACTAAACTGGGTAGGTAAAGGCTGGCCGGAGGAAAATAGAAAAACGGAGTCTTTTAAACCTTCCTGTGCCACACAGACCGAGCTGTCTATAGAAAAGGGGTGCATCTTATGGGGTGACAGGGTGGTAATCCTAAGCAACCTCCAAGAAACCATCCTAGGCATGTTGCACGAGGGTCACCCGGGCACAGTCAAGATGAAAGCCCTGGCCAGGAGTTATGTCTGGTGGCCAGGGCTGGACAAAGACATAGAACGCTGGGTTGCAACATGCCACGCCTGTCAGAAAGTGAGGCCTACCCCCCCACAGGCACCTATACGAGACTGGGAAACTCCCCAGGGCCCATGGTCTAGGGTGCACATTGACTTCGCAGGGCCAATGAAGGGAAACACCTTTTTGATTGTTGTCGATGCATACTCAAACTGGTTGGAAGTCATCCTCATGGCTTCCACAACCGCCGAGGCTGTCATGAAACAGCTCAACAAACTATTTGCGACGCACGGGCTACCAGATGTACTGGTTTTGGACAACAGGCCTCAGTTTACCGCCTTGCAGATCGAACAATACCTGGCTGCCCAGAGTGTCCGTCACGCATTAACCGCGCTGGCCCATCCGGCTGCAAATGGCAGGGCCGAACGCATGGTTAGATAGACTAAAGAAGGCCTAGAGAGAATGGACAAGGGGGACGTGCAAGACAAACTCAACCGTTTACTAACATTGCAACATATCACCCCTAGTAGCACTACAAATAAAAGCCCGGCTGAACTATTAATGAGTAGGAAACTACGGTCCTGCCTGGACAGGTTACACCCCACCTATACATTGGATAAGCCCCCCAACTTCTCCAGCAAATACCGTACCTTCGAAATCGGTGACTTAGTCTATGCCAAGAACCTTACCGGGGACCCTCTATGGCTGCCAGCCACTATCACACAAGTTACAGGCCCCCGGTCCTACCGACTAACACTAGACGATGGGACGGAATGGAAGCAGCACATAGACCAGCTTCGTTCCTGCAACCTTGAAAGAAAAAACGCTGCAGAACCAAAAATAATAAATTCCGACAAAAAAATAACCAAGGGGGGGGGAAATACAAATAAATAAAAAAGGTAGACCCGAACCTCTCATAACAAGACAACAAACTCTGCAAAACGACAATCTAACCAACCAAACAGAGCACTCATGGTTAGATGAACCCCAAGAAAGAAGTCCAGGAGCAGAAGAGCGAAGTGAGGCCTTCCTGGAAGGTGGCAGCCAGGCCAGCTCAACCAACCTGGCCAAACCAGGAGGGAGCGGCGGAGCCATCTCAACCAGCCCGAGAGACTCAGGCGGGAGCGGCAGAGCTGACTCACCCTTTCAGGAGGTTCCATGGAGAAGGTCGAGAGAAGCAGCAATTCCGGCCGAACCGCTTGAAGACCAAAACAAGACTGAGCCGCGCAGGTCAACTAGAACCAGGAAAAGCCCCACCTACCTGCGCGACTACATCACCCACGTTGGACTGAACTAAAGGGGGAGGGGTGTTCTGTATGGAACTTGGTAAGTTTGAAGTACTCCATTCTGATTGGCCGAAAAGGCCACTTACGGATTGGTTCACTAGGAACCAATCCGGGAAGCTGTCAAACGGTGGGAAGAATTAAATAATTGTCATTGGCCACATGCCGGCAGGCTAGCCGCTGTTTTTAAGGGTTGCCGCGGCTTGGGCTATGTTCCGTTTCGTTACCTAGTAGTTTGAAATAAAGAGTTGTTGTTTGGAACCCGGTCTCCTGCGCTTCTTTCTGGATGGAACATAAGGTATCAGCAGTTTCGCAACTGTGGTTCTCCTCTCAGCCCCCCAAGTATAAGACGCTCCTCCATTTCTTAAATATTTTTAAGAAAAAGTATTGTCTTATAAATGGAAAAATATGGTATGTTGTTATATCTGGCTTTTTAAGAAATAATGTCACAATCAAATTTTAAATAAGTTTTGGGTTTTTTTAAAAAAGTTTTTTAATTTGAATGCAGCAGGAATAAAACAATGTCCTCGTGGAAGAATACCAACAACATTTGCAAGAAAACATGATGTACAGGATTCCACTCCATTTTCCATTCTCTCCAAACCTTTCATAAGCAGTAATTGTTCAGGTACTAATCAATTTGATCGTCATTGAATCTATTCAGGAATCCCACTCTGGATTTTTTTGGAAAATCTTATGATTTCTGCATCTTGGGATAGAACAATGCAATTTTAGTTGTATGTGGACAAACACAGGAGAAATTAATTCACTATGAATAAATAAGTATTTAGACATGCCTATAATATACTAGCTTTCTTCAACGTGCAATTTTTCAGATGCATTCCTAGCACAACTTCCGGGATTACCTCTAATTATAATCATATAGTTTGGCAAATGGTAAAACTTCCAATCTAGAAAACATATATAAAATTATAAAGCTTTGCTTGTTTTGTTACAATGCTATGTAGCATAGATTTCTACATTTCTAGTTATTCAGCATATATTTGAACCCCATGAAACATACAAGTGTTCATCACAAGTATTTACCATTAAAGTAAAGTACTGCACACACCTGGTTTAAATTGATGACCAATATATTACAGCTCATACCACCGAGCTATAATGGATCTTAATTCTGCAGCTTGTGAACATTTGACATAAAAACTGCAGCATTTCTTTTATAATTCTTCTGTTATCTGCTTTTTTTTCCCCAAACAAAAATAAATAAATAAAAGAGAACAAATGCTGCCAGAATCAGGGAACTTGTGTTTCTCAGTTATCAGGACATTGCATCTTCTCACATTGAGAGGACATGTTCAGGTTTGGCTAGCCTATGAGGGATCAGAGATATTCCAGATAACAGCAAGCACACATTTTAAACTTTTAATGCTGGATTCCAAGCTGCATTCCTGAGTTCCTTTTAGCCACAGAAAAATTGCTTAGAGGTTAAAATAGATTTCTTTTCAGTCCTTCCTGATGAGACAAGTCCTCACATGTCACCAACTAATCTACCTCTCAATAACAGTTATTGCTTGTAGAAATTTACCAGCTGTAGCATATGCATTTTGTTCTGATAAAGCCGGCCTTGATCTTCTAAACTAGTCTACTAGTCTAATCAGTCTACAACTGATGCTTTTTGCCTTAAAGTGCAAAATATTAAAGTGCTTCCTTCAATATGTTGGCAGATGTTGAAATACTAAGAACTAAGGTGATATCCAAAACTAAAGTGTAATTTTTGCTTTATTCTGTTACTGAAATTTGGGCTCCTGCTGTTTATAGCTTGGTCTTTGGTTGTCTTTTCTCTGTTGCCTGAATGTAACAGATAAATTGATTTTTTGGTTAGGATATATTAACTGAAGACTGCAACTGGCCTATGCCTACAGACAAACGGTTTAAGGTTTAGAGCCATTCACTTATCCATTCTATTATTTTAAAAATAGGAAGGAAGAAGGCTTTGGTAAGTATGCCTTCCTGTCACTCTCACCCAGAATAACTAGAATATACTGGCTACAAATATAAATGATTATCAGAAGAATAGGTATATTACATCCAATGGGAAAGCACTTGATAACAGCTATAGGGAAAAAGATTCATGAAGCTCAGGTAAAGTAAAAACTGGCAAGTAGAGGGAGAACTGACATTAACTTTGGTTTCTTCAAACGACTATCATTAAATCTCAATTTTGTAGTTCATTGGAATTCCTGTCTGTCTTGAAGTAAATGATAACCCATTGAAAATGTCCTGGAAGTAAATTCTTGCTATGCCTACAAACATGTCAGAACATTTCCCATCACTCAATAACACTAATTATTTATTACAAATTGAACTGCTCGAACAGTAGAAAATTAAGAGAACTTATAACATTCCATTGAGGATATTTACATACAGCATACTTCTGTCAAAATAAGATACAAATTTATAGCATTTCTTCCCTATGTGTTTTAGTCATAAATTATTTTTCATTCCATATTTCATCCTTCCCAAGTGTCTTAAAGCCATGCAAACAATCACTGGTGATGAGGCACATTTTCGCACATTGTCAAAATGCCTCAAAATCTACAGATTCAGGAAATCCTTCTCTTCTATATGCAGATTCCAATGTAATTTTTTTTCCAGACAGATTTTCAACTACATATACTGTTGACACACATTATTTTCTGTGTTCGTATTATTCTATGGCATTCTGTTGTTAATATGTAACACAATACAATCCACAAACTTACCAAATTTTCAAATCACCTCAATATTTATATATTGTATCAATAAGTATTATATATTTAAGATTGCTTGAAGCATCCAATCCATCAGATGGTACATTGTCTATAAATAAACATCCCTTTTATCAAATGGAGTTATGGTTCAAACAGTTACAAATAATAGCAAACGTGTATGAACAATTTCAAAACAATCTGCTTTGGAATTTACTCCTGCTCCTCATATTTGTATTATTTGCAATTAACATGCAGTTGAACTTGCCAGAGTATTACTTGCTGTTATTGTGTCTATTTATGGAAATAATTTCCACTTATAGTCCCCAAGGAAAGATGGCCCAGACAGAGACAACTAACTACATAATTCCAGGCTTACAACAAATATAAAGAAGCACACTGTCATTCAGGCTAACCGATGGAGGGCAAAGAGGTCAAGGACCCACATGGTTTATTTCGGTAGTCATTACTGCATACATCAACCATTAGATTCTGCAATTTCACACTGGGGAAGTTTGCACAGATTTTTCAGTATCTACCAGAAGATGTAGATTATCAAATGCCAGAATGTGGTACATAGTGAGATACTTAATAATATATCATTCCAGTTGTTTTTCCTATTCAAGGGAAGAAATTCATTTAAATTTACGAGCAAGGGCAATCATTCTATACATTCACCTGAGCATAAATACTCGTCCATTGAATTGCCTTTATATTCACGCACATTTGCCAGAGACTGTCAACTTCTCTATCTACATAATTTTCAAGGAAAATTAAGAGAGCAACTCCTGAAAGTGTATTTTATACAAGATAACATGTTTTGTTTCTAGCAGAGAAGATCCTAGCTTTCAATGTAAGTCCTTTAAATAGCAAGAAAGCTAACTTCTCCCAATCTTCATAATTTTATAAAACATATCCAACAAACTGCACAATAAATTACACTTCAAAGAACAAATAAAACTGAGAGAAGAAACTATGACACAGCTATGCATATAGTCAGCCACACATACTAATTAGCAACTCAAGCCTATTATAAAAAAATGTAATAAGTAGATAACTTCTATCAAAAGCATATTTTGTTTCACTGACTTACAAGATCTCCTTTCAAAGTTAAATATAATTATATTAATCATTTTAATATTTATTAAATATAATTATATTAATCAAAATCAAAATGAGATTTATTCATAATAATTGAAAGTACTTAAACTAATAGTTTTTATGCAGTTCTTTGAAATAAATGTAATGCAAATAAGGCAACCATCTGCAACATGATTTAACTTCTTAGCAAAAAGGTTTCAGAAACAGTTAAGAGTTCAATATTGTCACCCTGTATAAGCCTTTTAGTCTCAGAAATTTATGTGCTACCATGAAAACCAATCAATAATATAGCTAATTTTAATCTATCTTCAGAAATATTCAGGGCAGAAAGAACAACATTTTACCTTTATTTTACCTTCAAAGGAACAGGTATTCTGGACTAAAGGAAACTGTAGAACTCATATTTCCTTACAATTAAAACTTCAATTCATAGAAATGATTTATTTTATTACCTTCTCATAATTTGAGCTTAATCCTTTTTTAAAAACTTTTTTAATCTCTTTGTCTATAAGCAAATTAAAAACCACCATAAAATGTACAATTTCAGTTAAATCTAGAAAAAAAACATAATTTTATTAAAAAGATCTTAATAGAATTTGCCTCTACTATATCCTTGTTTAATAAATTTTATATTTCTTGATTGGAAAAATAAGACAATCAACTATACTATTTGTGAGAGATTAATCATTTAAAAATTAAAATCACACCAATATCTGCTATATTTAAGCAATGTGCTTACCTGGCATTGAAAATGAGAAGTAAAGCTATTAAAACCAAGAAAAATGAAAGCCAAAGTAACAATATTAAGACACATTACTTTCCTCCATAATTTTAAATGACATACATATACATATGTACATACAGTACATACATACATACTCTGTGTGTGTGTGTGTGTGTGTGTGTATATGTATGTATGTATATATACATATATATATATATGTATGTATATATACATATATACATATATACATATATATATATATATATATATATATATATATA
>BLBF01000026.1:10767260-10826962 GCA_015471245.1 Laticauda colubrina | reverse complement strand
CAATGACGTGGGATAATACCCGAGGGAAGCTGAACAGCACACATGTAAGTACCCGCGAAAGCTTAAAAAAACATATATATATATGTATATGTATATGTATATGTATATGTATATGTATATGTATATGTATATATGTATGTATGTGCTGTTTAGCTTCCTTCGGGTATTATCCCACGTCATTGTAGTTCTGCTGAAACGTTGCTACAACTTTAACAGAACTACAATGACGTGGGATAATACCCGAAGGAAGCTAAACAGCACACATGTAAGTACCCGCGAAAGCCTAAGAAAACATATATATATATATACACTATTCAAATTCATGATGACAAGTTTGTGGCTTTGTTTTTGTTTGTTTTAGTAGTGTTTTCTAAGATATATCAACAGTATATAAATTACTTATTAGCAATATCTGATCCAAATCCAATCTATTACACAAATCTAATTAGCTGGATTTTGGCACCATACTTAATTGAGTCTGAGTATTACATTACAGTGTGCCTTCTCTGGCTGCCCTAACTTGCCGTATGAAAGAATTTACATCTTAAAGCAATGCAGCTAAATGTACATACACAGCAATATTCACCTGACCTTAACTGACAAAAGGGCTGAGCAAACTTTTCTACATACACTGGTTCTTATCGAATGGAGTCAAATCTTCAGTTATCAAAACATCAATCAAAACATCAATTTGTCTAACTAGAAAGAAAGCTAAATCATTCTGGCAAGATCCAAAAGCTATGGGAAAAGAATAGTAGATATATTGAGTAAATTGGGATTGGATGCAATCGAGAAAAATAAATAGAAAGAGAAAAACATACCCTCTTCCAAGTTGAATCTCTGCTTATCTCTGAATCACATCACTATTCATTAAAGTGGCACAGAAGCTACACACAGAGCACCAGTGGCCCAGAGCCAAGTCTGTGACTTCAATATTCTGAAGTCTGTGACTGCTCCATATTCATTTAACTAACAGAAGTAACATGCAGGGAGAGACAGAAAATGGAGTTGCTCAGACAGTTTGGTCAAGCCCCTGTTTGTATCTTGAAAGGGGAGGAGGGAAAAAGCTGCTGTTCCTCCTCCTACCAGAAAGACAGAAATAAAAATTTAGATCTCTTTGTTTTGTCAATTCAGAGCAAACTCACATCTGTCCTAAATAGCTATTTCAGGAAATGGACACTGGAAAGTGAGGAACAAGCTTATTTGCATAAATATGCATCTGCAGTATTTGCTATGTGTAATTCCTAAATATAATTTCCCCAAATAAACATCAGAAATTGTGCTGGGGATACAATAACCATTTAAGATCCTTGACCTTAAATTTATACATAAGGTACTACTGTATGCTGCATGATCAGAATACTTCTTAATGGTTGCATTTTATGTTCTCTCTTTGAATATGAACAAGTTCTAAGGGCATTTATTTATTTATTATTTAATTTATATTGCCGCCTATTCACCCGTGGCGACTCGATGCAGCTTACACAATGTAAAATATTTAAAACAAAAAATAAAAAACAAAAACTAACAAAATGAATGTAATTAATTAATTAATAACAAAATCTGGGAAAAAAAAATGTATTTGACATACACTATCTTTGCAAACAGCCAAAAACAAATAAGGAACCTGAGTATTGAGTAATATAATTGCACTCATTATTACGACTATATAATCCAACAAAAATGCTTAGAATAACGTACACATAGTTCCAGCCAATACAATTGCAAAAGGGCATTCTAAATTCTGAAAGGATAACCAAATAGGCTTATGTTCATGAAGGAATTCCCTTAAGAGAAAAAGATTTGGAATTGTTTAAGCTGGAAAATGATTGTGACAGGCATAGTAATGTTATGTAACAATGTAACGTAAGATTTTTTAAAGAAAATGGATGATGATAGTTTTTCATAGTTCTAGAACTTGAAAATATACAATATGAAAACAAAGGCTAGCAAGTTCTATTATGCTCTATTCTATTCTCACATGCATCTAGTGACTGGGGAATTCTGGATGGTGATTAAGAGTAGTCTTTGGTTGAATTAAATGTAGGGTGTTTTTTTTTTTAAATGTATGATTTGGAACTTTTAAGACTCATTGAAAAGATAAGCTATGACATGATTATGTGAAACATTTATCAGTGCAAGATTTTATGAGCAGAGGAATTATTAATATTATGTTTAGAACTTGACATAGGTCTCCGAGCAGAAGAGCAGAGTTCAGCACACTGGAGAATCAATTTCACATGGAACAGGACGTCCTCTATGATAGACTTTCCTTGAGAAGCAAAAAAACAAAGATGGAATTGCCTATTCATTGTTAGAAATAAAATCTCTACCAAACGAAATAATTAGTTAAACATAAAATCTTCTCAGTTTTAAAAAATAGATTTGGCTTTAAAATACTGAGCAAAACAATCCAAATCATAAAATGGGGAGGATATAAATATTTTTTATGCTTAAAATTCCATCAATACTTTCATAAATGTCACATTTTTCCTCAGTTCAAACAGCCAAAAATATACATTTTCATTATATTTCAAATATTTTCATCAAAAAAGTATGTCAGAACAAACTTTAAAGCTAGTTCTAGTCATTTATGAAATGTATATTCTCTTAATTCTGCTTTGATGGTACAAATGAATCTACCACTATCAACCAAGACCTGAAGGGAGAAGTAGACAGCAGGTGTTACCATACAATTATGGATTTCACTCTTTTTTCATAGCTACAATTTGGTGACTGTTAAGAATAAATTTGCAAAATATCAATCAATCTATTCAGATTTTACATTGGGACAATTAATTTATATCTATTTCAATAAGATACCAAAATAAGTATTCTTTATAAGTATTATATTTTATAAGTATTATTGTTTTACATACCCATTTTGGTCAACAGGTCATACTATTATTATTCCAATATATTGTGTACATGGTTATACAGCATCTAATTTCATAGGTTTTTTTAACTACAAAGTTAAAAATGTTTTTTTTCCTGCCTCAAGGAAGAGAAAATGTTACCTACTAAGCCAACCATTATGCCTTAAATTACTTAATTAATTTGATTAATTGGTTACATGAGCTGCTACACTTTTTCTCTCTCTTCACAGCAGTAAATTATTTCTGGATAATACCAGAGCATCAGCCCAGCAATACAAGAAGCATATGCAACCTCATGCTAGGAGCTACATTAAACTATCTGGATATTTTCATCTGTTTTAGAAAACACTGAAACATCTTGAATAAATGTTATTTTTAATGTTTATACTGTCTAAAAAGAAAATGTATGAATCTCTGCATATGATGAGACAGGAAAGGCAACTTTTTCTTTCAATCTGTGAATAGGGATAACTGAACTGAGAAGAAACATTGTGTTTAAAAACTAAAATTAAAATACTACTGGAATTATTCATGACAAGCACAAACATCCTATAAACTGTAAAGAAAATAGTGATTTGAACAAAATTTGTAGACATTTCTTTTTTAAATGAAAATGCTGAATCCTAGATATGCAAAGGTCAAATAGCCAGAAGACAAGAACAAGATAAAAAAGAGGCTTTTATTGCAGAAGTAAAAGTGCAAGAAATAATTGGCACTCTTAGACTTTCATATGAAAAAGACCAGCTTTTCACAGATTTTCACATAATTCATTAGCTGAATAATTCCTATGCAAAGACCCCCAAACAGCCTTGAAGAAAACATTTAACTCCCTTTACTGTCAATAGAATGACACAATATTTAAGGGACTAATATAGTTTTTTATTGACGTGCTACTGAAAAATAACCTTAAAAATTACAATAGTATTGGGTTACAAACATTTGTTCAGCTACCATTCAAAATTATGACAGCACTGAGCTTATGTTATGTCAGGTCCTCATAGTTGCTGCTGTTGCAGCAACTCCACAGTTAGGTGATTGCAATCTGGGCAGTTGTTGGCCATTTCCAATTACAACATCATGGTGAGCCACAGTCACAGGATCAAAATTTTGGATGTTCCATACTGGCTTCCCATTTGCAAAGTCAATGGGAAATCAAACAGGAAGTCTGAAGCTTTATCACATGAGTTTTTTGCTTAATGACCAACATGGTCCTCACTTTACGTTAACATCCAGGATTGCTGGAATTGCTGTTGCTTAGTGACATGGTCATCTGACATTGTACTTGATGATCACTTTGCTTAGTAATAGACATTCCTGTCCTGATTTGCAATTATACCCCAAGCACTACCTATAAAAATCATAGCAAACTTTATTTAGAGGCTATAAATAATATAGGACATAATTTATCCTATAATTTTATACACATATATTGTATTGCAAGTTGTGAATGTTGCTCTGAGGGAAGTACAACAAAATGCAACCTGCTGACCATGTAGATACAGCATGGAACAAATACCTTTTATTTAAAAATGTTTAAAAACAAATAAAGTAGCACAGGAACACTAACACACTAGTCCACACTAACATGTGGACTCCAAAACTTCTGGCTAGTACAAACTCAAGTCCCATGAAAAAGAACCCAACTCATCAAAGTCACCAACATATACAAATAATAATAATTTGGTACATTACTGTGGCTTTAAAGTTTTAGTTAATATAAAAATAAGTCAATTAGACAAAAGCCTTGCCAACTCATTCTGAGAAACAGTTGATTTATAATCACATCAATAAATGTGCTTTAAAAAGAAGCCAAAGCAAGGTAAAAGAAATGTTTACCAATGAATAATGCTTTCAGATCAAAAGTTTCAAACTATGGGAGTTTGGGAGTCAGAACAAATAGCAAGCATATTTGAGATTTCAAACAAGTTGAATTAGTGAGTTAAGTTTATAGCTCTTCAAAATTGAAATAGCATACATATTACATAGGAATTGTTAAGCCTGGGTTCCCCAACCAGGATTAGGTAGACAAGCTAAACAGAATGTGCAGCGTTAGTCAGATAGGCACACAGATAAATGAGTGAGCTAAGCTTGTATGTTTATTAACATACAGTAAAAATAACAGATACGCTTGTGTTATGAAGAATATATTTTATTCCATTATAAGTTAATAGCATAGTCAAATAACAGTCCAATATTCATTTACCATGTAGTCAGTCCATTCAGGGGTATTCAGTTAGCAAAGTCCATGTAGAATATCCTATGTCAGTTCACTTACAAATCATTCCTTTGTTGTCTCTCCCGTTCGAGCAATGCAGTCTTGATTCCAAGCAGTAATCAGGGATCATCAAAGCCAGAGAGAGAGAGAGCAAGCTGTAGACTTGCTACTTTTAAATGGTTTTCATAACCACTCCCACAATTGCTATTTCACAGTTAAAGCTGCATACACACTAACATACACTAACTATGATTCATAGTTATTATTTCACCTAAACCAGTTAGGGTAAACAATGTTATCCCTAACATTCTCCCCTTTTAGGTTAAATAATAATAATTATGAATCATTTACATTTTTAAATTATATTTTTCACAACTTTCTTTAAACTTAATTGCTCCTTGAGCTTTTGTAAATTGGTCTGCAATGTTTTCTTCTGACATGCAGTATACCAATTTAATTAATTCATTTTTCACTGATTCTCTTACATTCAAATATCTTAAGTCAGTATGTTTTGATCTAGTTTTTACAGCAATACTAGTAGCTAACTTTATAGCTGCTTGGTTATCCTCATACACCATAATGGAATCTTTTACAGTTATACCCATGTCCAACAATAACTGTTTGTAGAAAATCAAGTCAGTGCATAATAATGACAGACATGAAAATTCTGCTTCCATCTTGGATAAACTAATATGCTGTTGTCTGATTGACCTCCATCCTATTAGTGTCTTACCAAATAATATAGCCATACCAGATGTTGATTTTCTAGTGTTTATATCAGTTGCAAAACTTGCATCTGCATAAGCACTAAGACTCAAATCACCCTTTGGTTCTATATATAATGCATGGTTTATTGTTCCCTTAAGATATCTCAATATTCTTTTTAAGGATTTCCAATGACATTCTTTTGGATCTGAATTAAAATGTGCCAGCTGATTTACACTATAAGCTATATCTGGCCTTGACCAATTGCTTATATATGATAAGCTACCAATCAAAGATTGATATATGGACTTATCAAATTTGGGACTTTGATCATTAGTTTGGCAAACTTCCTGACTCATTGGAGTCTTTGCTGGTTTACAAAGTTCCATCTTATAAGTTTTTATTAATTGGCAAATTTTATCTTCTTGAGATATCTTAAAACCATTATTTGTTTTATTAATTGTCAATCCTAGATACCTTTTAATTTCACCTAAATGCTTTATTTTTATCTTTTTGGCTAATAATGATATAATTTCATTAGCTTCATTATTAGTCTTAGTTATTAAAGCAATATCATCAGTAAAAAATAATAATAATGATACCGTTCCATTATTTTCTCTTTTAAACACACACGGATCTGCTAAACCAGATTTAAAACCTATATTGTTTAACTTTCACAATATATTGGTTCCACTCAAACCCAGATTGTTTCAACCCGTAAAGACTTTTTTTGAGTTTCCAACAATCATTATTATTTACTTTATTTTCTTTTATGCCAATTGGTTTTCTTAAATATATAGTGTGCTGCAATGGTGCATGTAGATAAGCAGTTTCTACATCTAAATGGTTAATGACATAGTTTTTCTTAGCTGCCCACACTAATGCTGCTCTTAAAGATGTAGCTTTAAGGCTTGGCGCAAAAACTTCATCATAATCAGATGCAGTTTGATTAAATCCTTGAGCTACTAACCTAGCTTTATGGGTAACAGTTCCATCATTTCCAGTTTTTACTTTAAATATCCATTTGCACCCAATGGATTTTTCTCCTGGAGGTAATTTGGCATCTTCATACACTTTCATTACCTTTAATGAATTTAGTTCTTTTTCCATAGCCTTTTGCCAATTCTCCTGATCCTTAGCAGGATACATCCTAAGTTCATCTACACTAGTTGGAACTTTAGTTACTTGGCAAACTATACTTGCTTGATACCTATCAGGTGGTCTAGTTACACGTGTAGTACGTCTAGGTATTATAGGACTTACAGATGGACTTTCCTCTATTAATTGTTCTTGATTATGTAACTCTTCCTGATCAACTATTTCCTCTTGTTCTGGTCCTATTTGCTCTTCGTGGACTTCTTCTTTAATTGGACTCTTCTTATAGCTAATCTGATCTTTCTGCCTTTTGTAGGGTTCAATAAATACTTCATTATTTAAATCTTGCTCTAATCTATTCCATCCTACATGTTCTAGGAATTTTGCACTGGCACTGGTGTAAACTCTAGATGTACCTGGTTCCCAGAATCTATAAGATCTATGATTAGATGTGTATCCTACGAAAATCAATCTTTTAGCTCTATGCTGTCCTTTGTATCTAAGTTGTGTAGGGATATGCACCCATGCTGGTGCTCCAAATGTGTGCATGTAACTAAAATCAGGTTTTGTACCATGCCACAGTGTGAATGGTAATTCACCTGTTGTTGAATTAACAACATTATTTAATATGTGATTACCACACATTATTGCTTCTCCCCATAAATTGTCAGATAATCCTGAATCAGACATCATAGTTCGTGCCATTGATTGTAATGTTTGGCCTCTTCTCTCTATAAAGGCATTATGTTGTGGCCTATATGGTGCAGACATTTTATGTTGAATACTTAACTGTCTAAGTCTGTTTTTAAATTTATGATTTGTAAATTCTGTACCATTATCTGTGATGAGAGTTACTAATTTCTTTCTAGTTTTTCTTTCAGCGAATTTTAGCCAATTAAATAGATTTTGATATGTTTCAGTTTTGCTCTTCATTAAATAGCAAAACCCATATCTTGAATAGTGATCCATTATACTTAGTATGTAACAAGCTCCTCCTACACTTGGTTTTTTCGGACCTATTAAATCAGCAAATACTACTTCTAATGGCTCTTTAGTAGTAAATCCATCAACTCTATTAGCCAGTATGACCCTGCTCTTATTTTGATTACAGGCATTACATTGCAAATACTTATTACAAGATTTCAAACTTATTCCCTTAGACAATTCAACAGTTTTCTTAAGCATTTTAAAATTTAAATGCCCTAGCCTTCGATGTAACAAGTGAATACATTCGTCATGAGGTTTCTTATTTTCATAAATTGTGTTAACCACCTTTAAACCATCATCATTTAACACATATAATCCATCTCTTAAAGATGCAGTAATTTTCTTATCTTCTTTTTCAATTGTGCAGTTATCTCCCCTAAATGTAACTACATATCCTAGTTAAACCAAAATTCTAACTGAAATTAAATTAAACTTAAGTTGTGGTACATATAACATTTTTACATTCTCTTTTATAAAAGAACAATATGCTATACCTTCACCTTTAGCTTTCAGTTTCCAGCCATTGGCTAACGATATCTGCTGTTTACTCTGGGACATTTTAATAAAATTTTTGTTATCATTTGTTATACAATGGGATGCCCCACTGTCAACCACCCATAAATTATTTTTTACAGCTCCGTTAGTATACATGGCTAACTCTAAATTTGTATGTAGTCTTTGATGATTTTTAGTATTCTGGCCAGCGTTCTGACGCTTTGCCTTTTTACAAAATCTTGCCAAATGTCCTCTTCCTCCACAATTAAAACACTTTTTAATTGCGTATGCAGTGGGAGGTTTATTATCTTCTTTTTGAGGTTGCTCCCTCCTTAATTCATCTCTTTCATGCCTTCTTCTGGCCTCTTCAATCAATCTGCCAGTTATATCAGTTAAAGTTAAATTTTCCTTTGGCAAAATTTCAAGTGAAGTTACGTAGTTATCATAACTTTCATCAAGGGAAGATAGAATTATATAAACTTGATGTTGTTCAGAGAAAATAAGTTCTTTCTCATGTAGTTCTTTAAAAATGCTTTGCATAGTTTTCAAATGACTCTGCATATCACAATTTGTTTGGAGATGCGTCCTGAAAAGCTTCCGTGTTAGATTTATGTGAGCACCAATATTATCTCGAACATAAATTCTCTTCAGCTTCTGCCAACACCCAAAAGCCGTTTTCTCTCCGTGGATATAAACAAGCTGTTGATCAGTTAAGGTTAACGCAATTATGCAAATGGCTTGTTGATTTTTATGCTTAAATTCTTCTATCTTTAGTCTGTCTTCCTCATCCTCTGGATCCCATTCTTCTACGTTTGGTGGATTTTCAATTATGTTCCACAGACCTTCACTTCGTAGAAGTAGACTACATTTTGTAGACCATGATACATAGTTTGTTCCATCCAGCTTGGATATAAGGGACAAACTTTGTATATTGACTTGTGCCATGTTTTCTTATATGGATATAAAAATATAATTAATAAAACACAGCTGTCTGTTTACTGTAATGTATAACAACACAAACTCTCACTTTTTACATAAATCTGTTTAACCTAGTTAAACTGACTTTGCAGCCTCTGGGCCCATAACCAGTGTTAAGCCTGGGTTCCCCAACCAGGGTTAGGTAGACAAGCTAAACAGAATGTGCAGCGTTAGTCAGATAGGCACACAGATAAATGAGCGAGCTAAGCTTGTATGTTTATTAACATACAGTAAAAATAACAGATACGCTTGTGCTATCAAGAATATAGTTTATTCCATTATAAGTTAATAGCATAGTCAAATAACAGTCCAATAGTCATGTATCATGTAGTCAGTCCATTCAGGGATATTCAGTTAGCAAAGTCCATGTAGAATATCCTATGTCAGTTCACTTACAAATCAGTCCTTTGTTGTCTCTCCCATTTGAGCAATGCAGTCTTGATTCCAAGCAGTAATCAGGGATCATCAAAGCCAGAGAGAGAGAGAGCAAGCTGTAGACTTGCTACTTTTAAATGGTTTTCATAACCACTCCCACAATTGCTATTTCACAGTTAAAGCTGCATACACACTAACATACACTAACTATGATTCATAGTTATTATTTCACCTAAATCAGTTAGGGTAAACAATGTTATCCCTAACAGGAATATATACAAACATTAAGGTGTACATTTTAATTAGTTTTGTTTTATATTATTAATTATAAAAACAGGATTCTTTCAAAGTTCTTTAAAATTATCAACAACTGACAATAAGAATATGATAGAAAAAGGAAGGCATTATTGAATTTAGACACTCTGAAACAAAACCTATCTAGTCTGACAACATTATTATAGTACAGTATTACATTTAATAATAACATTTGCAATTTTAGGGGGTCATTTTTTTCCATTTTCCAATATGATTTCTTCAATTATTTATCCAGTTTCTGTAGCTATTGAAAGGAAGTACTTAACAGTGCAGATTTATATCATTATACGCTGCTCAAAAAAATAAAGGAAACACTGAAACAACACAATGTAACTCCAAGTCAATCACACTTCTGTGAAATCAAACTGTCCACTTAGGTAGCAACACTGATTGACAATCAATTTCACATTCTATTGTGCAAATGGAATAGACAACAGGTGGAAAGCATAGACAGTTAGCAAGACATCCCCAATAAAGAAGTGGTTCTGCAGGTGGTGACCACAGACCACTTCTCAGTTCCTATGCTTTCTGGCTGATGGTTTGGTCACTTTTGAATGCTGGCAGTGCTTTCACTCTAGTGGTAGCATGAGACGGAGTCTACAACCCACACAAGTGGCTCAGGTAGTGGAGCTCATCCAGGATGGCACATCAATGCGAGCTGTGGCAAGGAGGTTTGCTGTGTCTGTCAGCATAGTGTTCAGAACATGGAGGCGCTACCAGGAGACAGGCCAGGACATTAGGAGACATGGAGGCCGTAGGAGGGCAACAACCCAGCATCAGGACCGTTACTTCTGCCTTTGTGCAAGGAGGGACAGGAGGAGCAATGCCAGAGCCCTGCAAAATGATCTCCAGCGGCCCACAAATGTGCATGTGGCTGCTCAAATGGACAGAAACAGACTCCATGAGAGTGGTATGAGGGCCCGACGTCCACAGGTGGGGGTTGTGCTCACAGCCCAACACCATGAAGGACGTTTGGCATTTGCCAGAGAACACCAAGACTGGCACATTCGCCACTGGTGCCTATGCTTTTCACAGATGAAAGCAGGTTCACACTGAGTACACGTGACAGATGTGACAGGGTCTGGAGATGCCATGGAGAACGTTCTGCTGCCTGCAATGCTGCATCCTCCAGCATGACCGGTTTGGTAGTGGGTCAGTAATGGTGTGGGGTGGCATTTCTTTAGGGGGCTGCACTGCCATCCATGTGCTCACCAGAGGTAGCCTGACTGCCATTAGGTGCCAAGATGAGATCCTCAGACCCCTTGTGAGACCAGATGCTGGTGCGGTTGGCCCTGGGTTCCTCCTAAAGCAAGACAATGCTAGACCTCATATGGCTGGAGTGTGTCAGCAGTTCCTGCAAGATTAAGGCATTGATGCTATGGATTGGCCCGTCCGTTCCCCAGACCTGAATCCAACTGAGCACATCTGAGACATCATGTCTCGCTCCATCCACCAACGCCACATTGCACCACAGACTGTCCAGGAGTTGGGGGATGCTTTAGTCCAGGTGGGAGAAGATCCCTCAGGAGACCATCCGCCATCTCATCAGGAGCATGCCCAGATGTTGTAGGAGGTCATACAGGAATGTGGAGATCAAAATGAGCCATATTTTGACTTGTTTTAAGGACATTACATTAAAGTTGGATCAGCCTATAGTGTTTTTTTTCCACTTTAATTTTGAGTGTAACTCCAAACCCAGACCTCCATGGGTTGCTAAATTTGATTTCCATTGATAATTTTTGTGTGATTTTATTGTCAGCACATTCAACTATGTAATGAACAAAGTATTTAATAAGAATATTTCATTCATTCAGATCGAGGATGTCTTATTTTTGTGTTCCCTTTATTTTTTTGAGCAGTGTATTATATCATTAGTCAGCAGCACCTTGACAACAATATGTTCATTGTTGTCAAGGTGTTGCTGACTAATGATATATGATTAATGTTGCCAATCCCTAAAAAAGATAAATGGAAACAAATAAGCAACAGAAAGTGAAAAGAAAACTTCCCAAACTAATGAGAAACTATTTCAACATCCCAATATACTTTTTGAGTAAAATAATTGTTCAATCTTATTTATTGTATAATGACAAGCTAGAATTATGCAGAGATTGAACACTATTCCATGAGCCAAAAGAGATGCACGTAGAAGAGGAATGAAAAATGAGCAATAAATTATGTTTTCTAATAACCACAACTTATTCAAAAAATGTAACCAAAAAAAAAAAGTTAAGTGGTCTTCTAAAATCATCCCCATAGTATAAATCAAACAAATCGAAAAAACAAATCGAAAAAAGATTTTAAAAATTGCAAGGAAATTTATATATTTTTTTCCCTCTTGTGTATTGCAGAGTTTAAAAAGAGACATGGAATTCTACATAAATGAAAACAAGATACTAAGAGTGAGAGATAAGTAGATCAAAAGGTAAATCTAGGGATGAAATGCAAATGTTATAAAACCAAAGCAAAGCCTTTTGCTGATTTGGTAATATAAAATGCAATCACTCAATCAACCAAAGAAAGTACAAGATCAAGAAAGAAGCCGAAAGAAGCCCAAGAATTAAGCATACACGTGCCAGTAATGTCCAATGAAAACAAAACCTGGACAGAAGCAAAAATGTAATCAGGACACAATCCAAGACTTAAGGCCCTGTCATACTGGCCGATGGATGCAAAACATTTGTAAAAAGGACACAGCGGATGAGCAAAATGTTCCATTCGTTGTTATCCGCTCTCAAAAGTGCCTCAAATTTGCATAACCAGAGCGGACAACACGGAAAGGAACGGACGGGGGGAGGACGTAGGGCGGATGGAAAGCAGATGCTCCACGGAAGCCTAGCGGATGGAAGTGGATGGGAGTGGATGGCACATCTGCAAGGCTTCTGGGGAAGCACAGCAAAGCGGACGCGGAACGGAAAGAGCGGATGCAGAGCGGATGCCGAGTGGATGAAGCGGATGCAGAGCGGAAGCCTAGCAGAAGCCTAGCGGATGCCTAGCGTTCACTGCGCATGCGGGGAGGATGCATTGCATCAGCCCCGCGGATATAAAGGGAAGCAGCTCGCAAGCAAGTCACCATTCAGAGGAAAGACCTGCTTCCAGACACAGTTTGCCAGCCAGCCAGCAACCCAACAACCATGGGGAAGAAAAGGAAGCCTCTGCCATCTGCTACCAGCCCTGGCAAGAGGGACAGGGCCACCCTCCCACCCCCTGACCCTGACTCTGCTTCTGCTGGGGCTTCTGCTGCCCGGGCTCGATCTTCTGGCTTCTGCTGATGCTGCTTCTGGAGGTGGTGCTTCTGCTGATGCTGCTTCTGGTGGTGGTGCTTCTGCTGGTGCTTACTCTGCTCATGCTACTTCTGGTGGTGGTGCTTCTGCTGATGCTGCTTCTGGTGGTGGTGCTTCTGCTGGTACTTACTCTGCTGGCACTGCTCCTGGTACTGGTGCTTCTGCTGGTGCTTACTCTGCTGGCATTGCTCCTGGTGCTGGTGCTTCTGCTGGTGCTTACTCTGCTGGCACTGCTCCTGGTGCTGGTGCTTCTGCTGGTGCTTACTCTGCTGGCACTGCTCCTGGTGCTGGTGCTCCTGTTGGTGCTTACTCTGCTGGCACTGCTCCTGGTCCTGCTGGTCCTGCTGGTGCTCCTGGTCCTGCTTGTGCTCTTGGTCCTGCTGGTGTTCCTGGTCCTACTGGTGCTGCTGGTGCTGCTGCTCCTGGTCCTGCTGGTCCTGCTTTTGCCGCTACTGTTGTTGTTGCTGCTGCTGCTGGTGGTGGTGGTGTGGAGGAGCAGCCCCTACAACCTCGAAGCCCTTCTGATGAGGGCCCATATGGCCCTGTCAAAGGGAGGAAGAGGCAGACGCATGAACGGGAGAGGAGGCAATACACAATTGAAGAGGAACATGAGGAGGAGGTGCTGGAATGGCTGAGGGAGAATGAATATCTTTGGCGGAAGGGACACAGGCTCTATCGAGACACCAAGAGGAAGCAAGCTGTTTGGAGAGAGAAGGCGGAGAGCCTGGGCTACACTTCGGAGGTGCTCCTCGGCTGGTGGAAGCACATGCACACCTGGTACGGGAAGCTGCACCTCAAGAAATCTGGCCAGGCCACGGTCAAGCTGACGGACAGAGAGACCTACGTGATGGCCAAGTGCAGCTTCTTAGAGGGTGAGATCTGCCACTGAGGAGCAGCCCCTTTCACAACCCTCTCTCTCAGGCAGCCTGCTGAGAGCCAGTCCTCTTCTGGCCAAGAGTCACCTCCTGTGTCCAGGCAGGTATCTGTGGAGCGTGCCACGACGGAGACCCCCCCTACAGCTGTACTTCCCATGGCGGAGCACGTGGAGGACCCCCTGACACAGTGGGAGCAAGGAGAGGGCACTTCCACCACAGCCCAACCCGCATACAGCCCCAGCTCCACCTCCACCGAAAGGCAGAGAGGCAGACCGGAGGGGCAGAACCACACTGTCCTGCTGGAGATCAGGGACATCATCAGGAGCAGCGTAGATCTCCTCTCTCAGCTGGTACACCGATGCCCCATCCTCCAACCGCAAGCCCTTCCTCATCTACGTCAACCAGACCCTCATGAACATGTCGGAACCCCAGTACCAGGTGGTGAAGGACAGGATCACCGATCTTCTTCACAACCCTCCAGACCCAGCTGAACCTGCTCCCACCCAGTCCAGGCCTGCTCCTCCACCCCAGGTGATGTCACTGCCCTTCCAAGGCTTTCCACAGGCCCTCACCTACCAATGCTACAGCTACCAGGACGTCCAACAGCACAGGCAGCCCTTCCCAGTCCAGGCACAGGTACATCGTACGACACCGGTGCCACTGATGCCAGCCATGCCAGCCATGCCACAGATGCCACCAATGCCAGTCCTCACCCAGCTGCAGACCAGACAGCCCCACTACACTGCTCCTTCCTCCACCCCACAGCCAAGCCCGGCCTCAGAACATCTGTCATCGGTATTGGGGCTGACACCCCATGTCATGGAGGAAGGGGCTCTCAACATCACGGGGCTGAGCCAGCTGTCTGAGAGCTTCCTCAACACACCGTCCCCTGTTGTCCTCTCGGGGCCAGGCACCCCAATGGCATCTCAGACCAGCACTCCAGCAGCAGCCACCTGCACAGCACCTGGACCCTTCACCCCTGAGACGATGGGAATGCCTCAGACTGACTCAGAAGAGTGCCAGAGACTGGGTGGCTACCTGTTGACTTTATTTTTGCTTTGGACACTTGACTTGGATCATTTTTCTTTTACAGCTTGTTATTAATAAAGATTATCTTTGCTTCACACACTTGCTTTATTTTTGTCAATAAAGTCTTGGTGGAAACTTTTGGAAATGGTTTAAGCCTTTGCATACTTGTGGGATGGGTAAGGATAGCAGTGGGATGGGTAGGGATACCTTTGGGATGGGTAATAGCTATGGGATGGGCAGGGATACCTGTGGGATGGGTAATAGCTGTGGGATGGGCAGGGATACTTGTGGGATGGGCAGGGATACCTTTGGGATGGGTAATAATTGTGGGATAAACCTCCAGTGCAAGCATAGTGGGACTGTATGGCCCACCCTCCCAGGTGCCACACATATGGCCCTTTATTATCAATAATAATGTAATCATTCATCCACACGTCAACATAAACAAAACTCTTTATTAAATGCCCTGTTCATTGTAGGCCCACCCAACATACATGGCCCAATCTCATCAGTGTGATGAGACAGGCTGAAGGAAGCATCCATTAATCATCTATCATCCTGTCTTGCCACTCCACTGCTCCAGCTGGGGAGTTGCACCAGTGTTCAGGAGGTTGCGCTGCTTCTTCCCTTCACGTGAAGCTCTGTTGGGGCCTTGCACATCCTTAGTGTCTATCAGGTTTCGTCCTTGCCTCCATTCCCCAGGCTCCATGTCCCCATTGCCTTGTTGGAGGTCCACAAGCCTGTTCTGCAACACTGGGTAGGGGTGCGCATGAGATTGTGCAGGATGCAGCAAACTTCCATGATCCTCCTCATGGTCTCTGGGAGATGCTGCATGGTGGTGAGAAGTACCTGGAACCTGTTGGCCAGGATGCCAAAGACGTTCTCCACCACCCGCCTTGCCCTGGACAGCCTGTAGCTGAAGATCCTCTCTTCATGGGTGAGGCATCTGGAAGTGTAGGGCTTCATGAGGTAGGTTCTGAGGGAGAAGGTGTCATCCCCCATGATGAAGTAGGGCACATCTTGTGTGTTGTTGGGCAGGGGGTCTGGATCTGGGAAGCCCATGATGAGGTTGTGTTCCAGCCCCTCCTTGAGGTCACTGGCGTTGTATACCTGGGCATCTGAAGATGAGCCGTTGATGAGCTACATCTGAAGCATCGATGTACATGAACTTGTAGTCAGCATCGACCATGGCGAAGAGGATGATGCTGAAGAAGCCCTTGTAGTTGAAATAAGTGGACCCCGACTTGGCTGGAGCTTTGCAGGCCACGTGCTTGCCATCTATGGCTCCAATGGTGTGTGGGAAGTTCCACCTCTGATACCACTGCTCTGCAACTTTCTTCCATCCTTCTTCAGTGGAGGGGCACTGGAGGAGCTCCTCCTTGTATTCTTCGATGATGGCCTGCACCACTTCTCTGACCACAATGCTGATGGTGTTGGGTGGCACTCTCCAGCCGTACTGCATGCTCCTGTAGGTGGTCCCTGAGGCCAGGTGGCGCAGAGTCAGTGCCACCTTGAGCCCAGGGTCTAGGCTGGGACGGAAGTTGGTGTTTGCCTGGGTCAACCTGGGTCTCAGCTGCTCCACAACTTCATCAAAGATGGCTGGAGGCATCCTCATGAAGTTCTGGAATGCACGAGGGTCTTCGTTCCTTGTTGTACAGTCCATACTCTTCTCTTCTCCCGATCCATCTTCGGACCCAGACACTTCTTGGCTGCCTCCTTTTCTTCCCTTAGAACAGTTGAAAGAGCCTGTGGATGGCTTCGCACTGTTGCAGAACGATGGTGGCGACCAAAAGGACTGTTTTATGATCCATGGTGGACATCAATGGATGCTGTGGAAGAGTAAGAGCTAGATGAAGGCTGCAGAGGTCTGCACAGCAGGGCTGCTTGACTGAAAGTGAGATCCAGGTGAGTTCCTCCTCCTTTTTATAGGCAATATAGGTTTTCCACTAGGTGTCCTTTTGCATCCTCTAGGCATCCTCTAGACATCCTTAATATCCGAGATAGGTCCCCTCTGCGAACGTTTTTTCAGTTTTAAATGCTTTCTTTGCGAGCTGCATCCACTTTCATCCTTTCTCCATCCATGCTACTTACGCTGTGCATCCGTTCCGCGTCCGTTTTGCTTCCTCTCTGTGTCCGTTTTCCGCTGGAGCGGATTTGAGTTGCGCGGATGCACAGCGGATGCCTAGCGGATATAGTGGATGCGTAACGGATGATGACGGATGTAGAACAGATGTTCCCCGTATGCGTTGCGGATGCAGAACAGACGCGTTGGGTACATTTTCCGCTCAAAAAGTTTTGAGCAGCTCAAAACTTTTTGAGCAGATGGAACCTTAGTCAACGGATGCTGGACGGATAGAGAGGATGAAAAACGGAGGCAGTGAGTACAGAACGGATGAATCGCGTTAACCAACGGATGGCAAGTGTTTCTCTCCGTTTTACATCCTCTTTCCATCCGTCGGTGCAGCGTGACATGGGCTTTAGGTATAATAAAGGCATTCAAGTAGGTGGTCAAGTCACAGTTTATTTCAACATAGGACTGGTGTAAACGAAAGGCTTTTATGTCTAGAGTCTAGAGCAAGGCTGTCAAACTCCTGGCCTGCAGGCCGGACGCGTCCCACGCTGGCCATGCCACACCTGGTTTAACGAAGGGGGGAAAAGTCCTCATACATCATGTGATACCACTGTGATGACATGAATTTGACACTCTTGTACTAGAATCTGGACTATTACAATTCTATCCAATCCTAGCTGTGAGTTCTTCCCATTTCATTGGTCACAAGTACAACATAAAAACCAACTTTAATTTCTGATAAGATTTATCTTCTAATCCAAGGGTCTTCAAACTTGGCAAGTTTAAGACTTCTGGACTTCAACTCCCAGAATTCCTGAGCTAACATGACTGGAGGAGGAATTCTGGGAGTTGAAGTCCACAAGTCTTAAAGCTGTCAAGTTTGAAGACCCCTGTTCTAATGCTTTGGAAAACTATGAATTTTTACATGTTCATTTCTGAATTGCAGCCATGCAGCAGAAATCTCCAGCAACCCTAGAAGGAGAATAGGATGACCAAATAATTTGAGTAATTTGAGAAAGAAGGGACATCAATACTTCTTTATTGTATGTAGGAGACAGATGTGAAAATCATTATGAGATATCAAGATATAAACTTGTCTGCTACAAAATGTAAAAATACTAAATTTTTAAACACGTGCATCTACTAAAAATATTATTTATACTTAAGGCATAAAAATGACTGAAATTCTAAATAGAAGGAGTCCTGATATTATTATGTTGATAATTGAGATCAAAGTTTCAATTGCTAAGTGATAAAGTCTTAAAACAAGAGGTCATATGACTGTATGCCATCATTAAATGAGAACCATGCAAGTACCTAAATGAGAACTTTAGGTGGGAAGAGTTGCGAGTCTAGAAGTGCTTTCTTATGGTACTTGAAACTGTATCCCAGGCAACCAGGCTGAGGATGCTACAAGCAACCACTATAGAGTATAGGCAGGCACTGAACAGAGGTGGGATTCAAAAATGTTTACGACCGGCTCTGAGGGCGTGGCTTGGTAGGCGTGTTATGGCTTGGTGGGTGTGGCAGGGGAAGGATATTGCAAAGTCCTCATTCCTTCCCCATCCTACTCCAGATCCTTTCTCCTGTGCAAGGCAACAAAAGAAAACCCAGTTGATCAGCTGGGACTCAGGAAGCAAAGAATAGATGGGGGCAGCCCCAGTCAGTGGTGGTATTTGCCAGTTCTCCAAATTACTGAAAATTTCCGCTTCCAATTCTCCAGAACTGATCAGAACCTGATGAATATCACCTTTGGCACTGAAGGCAGGAGGCATGGATTTGGACAGGTGAGTGCCATGGCAAGACAACTGAACGTGTTCCACAAAGTACAGATGAGCACTACAAACCATGAGATCCCACCACCTCTAAGGTAGTACTCAACTAACAACTGTTGTTAATGACTGTTTGAAGTTTCAATGGCACTGAAAAAGTGACTTATGACCATTTTTCACTCTTATGACTATTGTAGCATCCCCATGGTCAATTGATTTATATTTGGATGCTTGACAGCAGATTCACATTTATGACCGTTACAGTGTCTCAGGGTCAACAATCATGTTACTAATTTAACAACTCTAGTGATTTAGTTAACAAATGTGACAAGAAAAGTAATACAATGCGGCAAAATTCACTTAACAAATTTCTCACTTCACAACTTAAATTTTGGGCTCAATTGTGGTCGTAAGTCAATGATTACCTGTAATAAAGTGTGTTATGATTTGTGAAACATTGTTATACAGATTTTAGCATACCTATATTTGTAATGTTTTTCTCTAGCGCCTGGGCTTCAGAAAATATATGCATTCAAAGGACAAACTAGATCAGATAGTGGGCCAATATTAAGCATTCAGGCTATTCACTGAAATGTTGAAGTTGTTCACAAGTTAGACATCAACCATATGGATACAAAATAACCCAATATAAATTATTTACAATCTATAAACATTTTAGAGAGTTCTCAGCATTTTATACAGTTGCACCATATTAATTTTTAAAAGGTAGAACAAATCATACATACATACATACATACATACATACATACATACATACATGTTTTTGTAGACTTTCACAGGTACAGGTATGTAGGTCTTGGTGTGTTCAGGTCTTTTCCTGTGTAAGATTGAGAGTATCTTGGCAACATTTCTACAAGGTCCCACTCACCATCTTCAGGCTGGTGCTTTCGGCTTCAAACATCAAAACCGCCAAGATACTCTCAATCTTACACAGGAAAAGACCTGCACACGCCAAGATCTACATACCAGTACCCATGAAAAGCTATGAAAATACACACACACACACATACACAAAATTATATTTATAATCTGTTTTTATTACTAAAACAAAATAAAGTGTATCCCAAAATAAATGGTCATATACAGTAAATATACATCTAAAAATAGCACACACTTTCATAAGAATTCTATCAATCAAAATGCAACTTAAGGCCAAAAAGCTATTGAGATGCTTTAAAAAGTTGTCTAATGACAGGTTTGGGAACAGATTTCTCTATATACAATATTTACTTGCCTAGACTGTTAGGTTTACTGTAAAAACAGATATAATTCTCATACAAATTGAAGAGAATGATATGAATGTATTTAATAGAATCATAAACTAAGAATCTGCATAATTCCAACAGAATGGAACAAACAAAAAGCTTCTTCAAACAAAATGGTTAGTCATTATTTTGATGTACAAGATGATACTCTTATTTACAAGGGTTTGCTGAAAAATATTTGGGTTTTTTAACACAAATTATACTTAAATAATTAATAAACTCTGGCATTTGTTCAGATTTTTATATTTCTTGTGAGAAAATAAAAAGAACCACCATGGTGATGATGTTCATCTAAGAACTGTGTAGAAAGACAGTGATGACACCAGTTATCAATGCCACCCTGATATATAATATGTTATAGTAATGCTACTGTCATTCTCTTGGCAAATTTGGAACTTTTAGCAGTACTTGTTTAACAAGATAAGCCAGTTGGAAATGTACAATTGACAAACAAGCCTTTAAAAAAGCATGTGGTAGGGCAAGTTGAAACACTTAGTTAGGCCTTGGTAAGTTAAAGATGCTTTCTTAATATCAGTGTACTGCTACTGCTTGGCAGAGATAATCGAAATCTCTGCTTCTTTTTTCTCCTCTTTTGTCTACCCAAAAGAAAACCACAACATTCATTCTGAAATGTAGTAAACTAATGCATTAAACATGTGAAGCATGATTGCAAACACTCTCCTGGAGAGTGTAATCCACTATTTGTGTGTTAGATCACCGTGCATATCACCAACCTGGGCCAAACCAGCAATGTTGCCCAAATATATAGAGGCTGCTGGAAAGTATCTGAGATGAAAGATATAGTTGCTGTTGTCAGCTCCAGTCTCTCTGGAGAGAAGTACCATACCTGGGAAACAGGTCTGTAACAGCAAATAGAGCAAAGTCTCCCAGCCACAGCCTCCACCTGTAGAGAAGATAGATCTTGCAATGCCCAGTCAATGCCACTCTGGGATAACACATGATGGTAATACAATGGTAATTATCAAAGAAACGTTCCAATAAAAATTTAACAAAGGTTGGGTACAAGTAGTCCTCAATTTGTGATCACAATTGAGCCCAAAATTTATGTTGCTAAGTGAAAAATTTGCTTAGTGACTTTTGCCACATTTCACAACTTTTATTGCAACATTTGTTAAGTGAACCACTGCAATTGTTAAAAGTAGTAACAACAGTAACAAGAGTAGTAACACCACTTAAGTGAATCTGGCTTTCTTATTGCCTTTGCTTGTCAGAACTCACAAAAGATTATCTTAAATACTCTGGGGGCACTGCAAACGTCATGAATATGAACCAGCTACCAATCATCTGAACGTAAATCACATGACAATGGGGATGGCTGCAATGGTCATAAGTGTGAAAAATGGTCACAAGTCACTTTTTTTCAATGCCACTGTAACTTCGAACAGTCAATAAACAAACTGTTGTAAGTTGAGGACTATCGATTTTTAAGTCTTGTGAACAAGCCAATAGTCTTCAATTTATTACCATAATTGAGCTTGGTAATTAGGATTGTAAGTCATGATGCCCGTAAAGTGGGTTACCAGGTGTCTAGGCCTTTTTGTGATAGTCATTAAGGAAATGCTACAATCATTAAGTGAACCCATTGTTCATTATAGATGAGTAGAGTAAGTGGAGCTTCCCCATGCAGCCCGCACTGACTTACCTCAGGGTTTCTGCAGCCAGGCCACCCATGCCCCAACATTGCCTCACCTCACAGTGGTGGCTCTGACATCCTTGTCCAACAGGATCCTGCATACCGCTGGCACACTTCTGCTTGGTCACAGCTACATCTCACCACAAGCAAGGCAGGGAGGTGAAGCTGCCCTTCACACCCTGCACCGGCTTACCTCAGGTTCCCCTCAGCCAGGCCATCCAGCCCCCAACATGTGCTTCACCTGGTGGCCATGGCAACAGCATCCTGCTCAGCCTCCTGCTCCGCTGCAGCTGCGAGTAAGCAGAAAAAGTGGGCAAGCTGCCACATGGACTCCTGCTACACATAGCTGCTGCCATTGCCACTGCGAGGCAGGTGTCGAGACATGGATGGCCTGGCTGTGGGGGCCCTGGAGTAGCTGGTGCAGGGTATGTGGGGCAGCTCCACCACCCTCCTACCTCGCCTCGTGGGCAATGCACCAATGAGCAACCAGACAGAATGGATGGGTGGGCAGCTGCGCAGGCTCTTTGGTAAGGCTTATTTTTGGAATAGGTCTTATATTAAACATGCACATCAAAACATGCTAGGGTTTACTTTTGGAATAGATCTTAGGGAAACTATTATACTACTGTGTTTCTCCAACAATACGGCCTCCACCAATAGGAAGCCCCACCATGTTTTATAGGCATTCAATTTATAAAATTGAATTAAGCCCCTCCCCCCAAATTAAGGACCATATTAAACATGCAAAATGGGGGGGGGGGAATGGCGGGGGGGCTTGCATTTAGGAAGTACTTGCATGTCTGGAAATGGTGCTGCCTGCGTTGGTGGGGCACTTCATACCTGGAGACCTTCTGCCACCGTTGCTTTTCCTTCTCCCTTGCTGCCGCGGCATTAGAGGAATGCTGCGGCATTTAGCGCAGCCACTTGCGGCCAGTCAGGGCTCTTCCCTGCAACCGGAGCCCTGAGGAGACATTTGGCTTCAGGCGCTCCCGTCGCCGTGTTCCGAGGGAAGGCGCTCGCCCGAGAGGATCTCTCCCTCTCTCTCCCCCCGCAAGGTCTGCGCTGCAGCTGAGGAGGAGGAGGCTGCAGCCAGTTCTGCTTGCTGAGAGGTGAGGAAGCCGCGGCTTTGCATAGCAAGCGAAGCACTGCTCGCCCGGGCGAGTTTTGGGAATGAGGGGCAGGAAGAGGCATGCATGCACCTGTGGCTCGCTTTCCTGGCTCTGCCCAGCCCGCACGGCTCTGGCGCGGCCCTGGCGGGATGAGTGGAGGGTCCGGCGGGGAGGGGCAGACAGGCGGGCCCTCCTTCCCGGCGGCAGAGCTCTCACCAAGGCAGCAAGCCCCTCCCTGCGGCGACGGGAGCGCCTGAAGCCAAGTGTCTCCTCAGGGCTCCAGTTGCAGGGAGGAGCCCTGACTGGCTGCGCCAAACGCCACGGCGTTCTTCTAACGCTGCAGCAGCAAGGGAGAAGGAAAAGGTCTCCCGAACCCCAAGATGTCACCACCCGTCCCCCCAAGGATGCAAGGGGGGGAATTAAGTCATCCCCGAAAAGACGGCCTAGCCGTTTTTTCGGGGGTCAAAAAAATATAAGGCCCGGCCTTATAATGTGAGAAACACGGTACAACCCTCATAGCTATAAGTCAGACTATAGTGGTTACTGTACCAATATAGGCTGATTTATATAATTTCTAATGGAAGATTGCAAAAGGCTTTCAGAAATGAAAGTACACTTTCATTCTTCAAGAATTGGGCAGACAATACCATCATACAATGGTATTCATGCAATACCATCTTTTCAATTTGCTAGTCTCTTAACTAAAGTCTCTACGCTCCCCATTGTGCATTGCCAAAACAATTACATTCTATAATTTTTTTTTTCCCACAGCCAACCAAAGTTTTTTCCTCAGCCAACCAAAAGCAACTATTTAAGTCTGGAATTATGAAATCCAGACAAAACATTCATATTATGTTGCACAGATAATTTTTGTATCCCCAGTAATGCAAAACACCATTGCTAAAAAAGTTAGAGAAAACAGTATTCCTCAGGAATTAAAGTCAGCTTGGAATATAGTTTCCATCATGTGAATCAACAGGTCCAATAACTAAATATAGTCAGTATCACACTCCATCAGAACTTCTTATTTAAGGACAACATATGTTTTTTTTTCAAAGTGAAAAATATGTGTACATATCATTTTACTACATTTTCTTATCACTGTTAACAATAACAACTATGTATCCAAATTATTTTCCTTTATTGTAGTGGGACCAATATGATGCCATAAAGTCTTTCTCTGTTTGCTCTAACAGTTATCATATGATAACCAATTATTAAAAGTATAAAAATAATAATTTATTAATAGTGTATACTGCCCAACTATTAATGATTCTGGGAAGCCTACAACAATAGAAGAAATCACAGAAAAACCAATAAAGGATGAACAAAGCATAGTGATGCCAGAAGAGCCAGGTGGAGGAGTGGAAGTCATCCAGATCCATTTCATGCTTTTTGCACTTTAGAACTATTTGTTCCTAGAAGCTTGCATTTCCAAATGCACTATATGGTATATGCATATTCAGCCTATTTTTAAAAAAAGGCACATATACAAGTGCCACAGACCCATAGTAGATACATGCATTAAATTTTAATGACTTCCATCTGATAGAGTAAATTATTTAACAATGCTGTTTCTTTTAGCAAATTATAGAAGATTATTTAGTGTATGATAAGAACATGACAAAGAGAACTAATCACATATACACAATCCACCTTATACAAAACAGCAATGGCTTCCTAACTGGATGTCCAGTTCAATTATCCAAGCAATCTGACGTTGCTTCACACGTATTTTCTAAGGAACCAGAAAATGCACATCGTGGGCAGTCTTTGCACAACATGTTTGCATATTAGAACCATGGTCAAAACAAGGAGAATCTGTCCAACCCCACTGATATAGGGCAAAGCCACTTCTTTCAGTGTCATATCTACTTATGAGTAGATAATAATCTGTAACTCAGGAACACCTGAACCTTACTGAACGTTTCTGTGCTAAATCTAAGTGTAAGTTCATCTCTTCTTTGATGGTTGGCGTAGTATAAGTATGTAAAAAACTCGTAATGGGTATTGTTTTTAGGTAAGGTAAAGGTTCCCCTCACATATACGTGCTAGTTGTTTTTGGGTATAGAGGGCAGTGCTCATCTCTGTTACTAAGCCAAAGAGCCAGCACTGTCCAAAGATGTCTCTGTGCTCATGTGACCAGCATGACTAAATGCTGAAGGTTCACAGAACGATGAAAGTGGTCCCTATTTTTCTACTTGCGTTTTTACATGCTTTCAAACTGCTAGGTTGGAAGAAGCTGGGACAAATAATGGGACCTCACTCCATTATGTGGTGCTAGAAATTCGAACCGCCACTGCCAACCTTTCTCATCAACAAGCTCAGCGTCTTAGCCATTGATCCACCACATCCCTTGTATTGGTTTTAAGCAATGATTTATATTTTTATGTTTTTCTTAGGAAACATTCTTAAGGTTCCAAAAATCTACTTCATTCTGAATTTCTGAGCTACACAACTTAAAATTCTTACAATAGAATATATTCTAAGAGTCTTTTTTTCCCAAATACTCAGATAACAATCAATATTTGACGAAGTAAAATTGAGCTTCTCTCATCTTTTAATAATGCTGTCATGCCCGTTAGAATCTGACTCCAAGGGAGAAGAGGAACAGCTAACAGAGAGTGGGAGTGTGGCTCCGGAGGTTGTGGAGGAAACTGGGGAAGGGCACTGGCCAGCTGGTCATTCAGAGGAAGACCCGGACTCATTCCCTCTTCATCCTAGGGCACACAGGGAGGAGAGAATAAGGGAGAAACATGAATGGTGTGGTCTACGGGTGGTGGTGGAAAGGGCCTTGAGCCCCTTCATGGGCTGCAGCTGTGTTTAAAAGGACAAACTGCGCATGGGCCAGTGCTGGAAGCAAAGCATGAAAATATTTCTGTCAATTCTTATCTGAGTTTTGGCATCCTTTCCAGTGTGTGTATTTTGATATCTATGGATGTCTTCAAGCCTTTATCATGCCTTGTTTCATTAATTCTTCAGTGTGGTTTGTGTTGTTGTTTTTTCTATTTATAATTTATATGTATTTTGAGTTTGACTTTCACAACTGTTTGTGAGGGAGTTTTTTCTCCAGTCAATGATAATTGGACCTTTAAAGTCAAGTTGAAGGAATTAAAGGGACTTCACCTGTTTTTGTGACTTTGTTGTTTTAGTATCCCACCCTGGATCATCACAAATGCATGATACTTTATAGACATCTTTACTGAAAACTACTACGCTTCTACTGCCTAGTTCAAGGATCGATTACATTTGAAGGGAAATACATAAGTTGCATTCCTACAAGGAAATCTCTTCCAAAGTAAAAGTAAATTAATCCATTGTGATAATTCTCTCAAAACTTCCTTTTCTTTCTCTTTCATATAAAGGTTCAAATGTTATGGTTTCCACCTCCTAGTTTCATTCAATATTTCTTTATATATTCAGAAACAGTCTTAAAAATAACAGACTTGTTCAATATTTTTTCAAATCTATCAAGCTTACACATTTAAGCTGTCCTTAGTGAAGAACAGTAAAATATTTTCTCTTCAATCTCACTGTAAAACTTAAGTTTAACTAGAAAGAATAGTGCAGCTGAAATATTTGGGATGACTTTTTACTGTTTTGAATAAACCTGTTCCTCTTCTTATCCTCTCACATTCATTCAGACAAGAGTAATATACTGCAACTGAAATAAACATCTAAATACTAAATGTAGTGCCATGTGGTCTCTGATCATATGATAATTGGGTTAACCAATTTCAGTAGGAATTTATCCAACCACACAGAACTGGTGAACTGTTTTACTGGCTTTAGTCTGGTGTTACGGTAGTTAATGCCATTAATTCACTGCTTCAGCAGCAATAAATTTATTCAAAACTGTGAGTCCTAAATACATTTTCTTTCAAAATGATTAGGAACACAGACTTGAACTCTAACTTTTCCATAATCTGAACAAAACTTAAATGTGTTTAGAAATAATTTATTATTGATGCAAATAGGACCAGTTTAGTTATTTCTAAAAAAAATAACTCTGTTAGAAGTATTTTCAAAAAAATTTAATATTAAAGTGTGGGTCAACTTCAGCTTCATATATGCCCTCCATGCTGTACTTCCTAATCTAATCTAAAAGATAATAATTTATTGTCTTGGCTATTCTTGCCCATTTACCACCCAGTTTATTTCTTACTTTTAGTCTAGACCAATGGTTCCCCCCAAACTTGGCAACTTTAAGACTTGTGGACTTCAACTTCCAGAATTCTCCAGACAGCTATCCTGGAGTTACTAAGTTGCCAAGTTTGGGGACCCCTGGTCTAGAAAGATGAAATGGGGAAAAGTGGTTTTCAACTATATTAGAAGTAGCCAAGGATATATGTCAATACAACAGAACACAAACTGTGTCAGGCAAGATTGCCGTTTGTTCATGTTTGGAGATCATCTTTTTTATTTCTAATTTTAGACTAGAGTTTGTTTTCAGCATAAAAAGGCAGGAAAGTTTGTTTCTGAAATCCAATGTAGACAACATAGAAGTTTTGGAAGTCACATACATGCAAAGAAGGCTACACCTAAGTCATATGAAGAGTGTACATGAATTTCAGATTTCCAGTCTTACCATATTTTCCTCTATTTCTTTTTGTATTCCAGAAGGGATTTCAATTTTCTCTCTTAAGTACATTTTCCTGGTGGCCAAAGATATGATTCTGAGGTTTGCTTAAACTCTAGCTATGGAGAACAAGGTAGAATCAGAATCTTCCAAGATGGAAGGAAAAGGTCTCTCTTATTGCTAATGGCAGTCAGATGCTAATGGACATCTAGCACAAAGATGTGCCAGATTTGTCAATATATGCAATCTACCTTCTTCCCTTCTGCCAGTTTCTGCAATGTAATGTTTTCCTTCCCATCCTCCAACAGGCATGAGCAGGGACAGAGTGGGCAGTATGTTAGAGTGCTGGAAAAAACTTGTGCCATCAATTATGTGTGAAGATCCCAGATGGACCCTCTATTAGTAACAAATTTCCTAGAAGTGCATTTGAAAAAGTGGCAAAATACTCTATTCACGGTATTCCTGCTGTTCTCTTTAAAAAATTAACACTGCCTTAAATCCTGAATATAATAAAACTGAATACAATACTGTAGGCAGCAATGTTCACTAATCTTAAAATAGATGGTTCATTATCAATTAATTATAATCAGTAAGCAAAACTGGGGACTAGTCCTATACCCATGTTGAGAAAACTATGCCACACGTGCCCGAAGTGGCACGCAGAGCCATTTCCCACGGCACGCAAGAGGTCACCTGGAAGAACCCCACTGCACATGTGCATGCGCACCACCGCCCAACAGCTGATTGTCAGGTGTCTGGCATGCATGCGCAGGGGGACAGAGGGGGTGCGCGGGAGACACATGCGCATGCACAGAGATGCTTTGCGCGTGAAAGGGCAATCACGCACACATGCACAGATCCAGTTCATGAGGGGGATCATGCGCACATGTGCAAAGACACACAGCGCATGAGGGGTGAATCACACACGCATGTGCAAAGATGCACAGCACATGAGGGGAGAAGCATGCATCCATGTGCAAAGATGCACAGTAGTAAGGGAAAAATCATGTGCACATGCGCATATGTACTGCACATGGGGGAATCACGTGCGCATGCACAGGGGGCATAGGGGGTCAGCACGCATTGCCTTCTGGGTGCTGGCACGCAAGCGCACTCAAGCAAGCGCACATGCAATTATCAGTATGGGAGCCGAAAAAGGTTAGCCACCACTGTCCTATACAATCAATAGATGAATTCACAATATGATTTATTATTTTTTGGATCACCTTGAATCCATCCACTATCGTGTTACTTAATAATGGGCTAACACAAACCTAGATTATAATGCATATTGTGAAATTGTCTAGTACTACTACTGTTTTCAATAAAGTTATGGAGGACTTCAATTTGAATAACATACATAGTTCTAGCTCTGCTATGAATTTCAAGCTTTAAAAAGTGCAGAGGCAAGAAACCTGCATAATTCCACCACATGGGAACGTAAAAGTTTTTGTTAGAAAAAATAGAGATAGGAAGAAATGGACAATATCCAATGGGCAAGGGCAAAGTATAGAAAAAATGAAAAAAAAATCCTTTCCTTTCACACTATATAGATACAATATGAATTTTATTACAAGATGTTATCGCCAGAAAGTTGGATTTAAAAAGAAAATTAAGTGTTTATTGAAAATAAAGCTTTCAGTATCTAGTCCATATTACTTTCAATAATAAAGGTTATACGGTTCTGAAAACTAATTACTGGGCGCATGCATGAAAGATCTCACAGGCATTTGCCAGGACAGATATAAGAACAAAATGTTAGACTAGGTAGTCTTTTCATCTGATCCAATGGGGATGATATCTTCTGTATTGTCAGAGAAAGATTATTTTATATGAAGAATTATAAAGTAATTATTTAATAAAGAAGTTGTCATTGATATGCATACTTTAATATATTCCCTGTGATTTATTTTTGCAATTTGCTTATTCCCTGAAACCTAGCACACTTGAGTGGCTTAAGAAAAGTTACATTATAAAACAGTACAAATCAGTACTGTTGGTAAAATCCATAATATTACAATATGAATATCAAGAAAATAGCTAAAATTGAATTAGCAATGTATGTTGCATCACTTTTTCAAAGAGGTAAGAGAGATGGCTTAAGCGCACATCACTTTCTTAAACATTCACCAGAAGAAATCAGTGGTGTGCAACATGAAAACCAACTGAGCTGTAGTGGTGGAGCGGTAAGAATGCAGGACTGCAGGCTCCTTCTGCTGACTCCGGCTGCCAGCAGTTTCATTCTCACCTGCTCAAGGTTGACGCACCCTTTCATCCTTCCAAAGTTGGTAAAATGAGGACACAGATTGTTGGGGGCAGTAGAGAGGGCTGTAAACCATAAGTCTAAGTGCTATCACTATTACTATTCTTGAACACCTATTTTGGGGCATACGGGCTCCAGAAAAATATTCAACATGATATAAACAAGATTCTTAGGTCCTCTGCAAGCAAGAAAGGAATTGCCTCTGAGGACAGAGACGAAACTCTATTCACTTAGTCATTAATTCTTGCTTTATCATAATTGGTGAGTTCACATTACCTCAGCAGACCCTTTACCCTGCTTGCCCTGTAGAAATTTCCAGAGTTTACTGTCATCCCAACATAATCTCCTTTCCTAATCAGAGTCTGTACATTGTCTGGAGCATATCCAATCTTGCTGCACCCACTCACACCACTTGTTTCCTGCCTCATCTTTGCATGCAACTTCACTTCTCTGCCCCCCTTTTTGGAGGAGATGATTTAGGAACAGTCACATGGCTTTTTTAATAATTTATTTTTTTAATTATTTTTAAAATATTTATTATAATTTATTGATATTAATCAGAAATGGAAATAAAGAACAGAGGGGAAAGATGGGTACAGTAAAAAGAAAGAAAAGCAGTGACTTCCGATTCATTTCATTACGGTACAAAATACAACTACAGCTTCAACTTTTTACTTTATATTTCTAATAGGTAACAAGCAATTTCTATGATGACAATCTTGTTATCAAAACTTAAGACCAAATTTTCATTTTTTCCTGTTTTAAGCTTTAAGGTCCAGAAATGGTTTTAAGCATAAGGTCCAGAAGTAGAAGCAAAATTAGAAAGGTTATCTTTATTTAAAACAACTTAGTCATGAATGCCAACTCCATTCACTCTTCCATTATGGAAATTGATATTTTTTCCATTTTTGCAGAAATATTAACTTATCTTTGAAAATAGCATGATCACTGAAAATATGAAAAATATTAAGAGCAAATCAAATATTTTAAGTGAAACAGAATTCCAAACATCAACAAGCATCTATGGCATTGAACACTGGTATGAGAACACATCATGAGTTTCTTTAAAGTTTGAAAAGGACAGACTTATTTTGCCTCTGCCTGGTAAATTTCTTTGATTAGGTTTAAGAAACTAGTCTGATTGTTCCACACTCATCAAATTTATGCTCACAAAGACAAATGAAACCTGGGGAACTCAAGGAGAAAAACAGTCTCAAATTTGGATTAATGAAATATCTTCTTAATTGCACTGATATAAATCTTTATGCCAGGGATTAGCAACCTTTTCTGGCCTCAGATACTCTTCTTAATCTCAGATAATGACCAAGAAATTTGTCAAATTTTGGTATTATCACACATTTCCAGTTCGTGATTATGCTTACTTTCAGGGATTCTAAGACCAACTATTAATATCTCGTGGAAGTTACATTCATACCTTAGCTTTGCACTAAAACATATAAAAATCTGCATATTTCCATGTATGCATGTATCCAATAAAAATATGTTTATTTGAACTTTACCAAAGCTTCTTTAGATGTAATTGAGGTATCTGCTAAGAATTTTCTGGCAACCTTAATTCACCTTTTCATTTTAAACACACCACAAATTTGTTTTCACAGACAAAAAAAGCTCCACATAATAGTTATGTGGAGCATGGAAGTATTCTGGAAGCAAGATGTGTCCATAAAATCAAAAGCACCAAGCATTTTTCATCTCCAGTATAATCAGGTTATGATAGAAAGTGATTTTTACACTTAAGATTTTCAAGAAAGATACTATAACAAAAAATGCCCCATGGGGTTCATTTTGACAGAAATAAAACAATAATTCTAGACACCATGCATTTGGTTAACCAAATAATGGTTTTATCCAGGTTTAGTTCAGTTTGATCTGGACTGATAAAACTTAGATCTAAAAAACAAGGATGAAAACTGCACTGAAATTTAAGTTTTAATTCTGAAACCATTTTGAAAATGAATGACATAAAAACCCAAAGACCTCCTTGCTGATTCAGACAAAAATGCAACTTAAAAAATAATAATAATCAGATTCACTGTAATCATGATTGAAGGAGCTTAGAGGCCAATTTCTCCAATTCCTTTCTCAATGCAGTATTGTTATAACAAAATAATTCTTGACAGTTAGCTGACCAATTTTTATTTAAATGCTTCCAAAAAGAAAGTCCACTATAAAAGACAAACTAGGAAAACTGTTATCTTGCATTCTTGATTTAAAAAAAGACAGGTTCATTTGTGAATTATATTTTGTATATCCCTCCCCAGAATTTGTTTTTTTCTGAAAGTAAACTGATTAGGCTTTTCCCTTATTATTAAACTAAACCTGTTTTTCCCATAAGATTTAAAAACATTTTAAGAAGGCAAATCTTAAAACACTTTATTTAGATTGTGTTTTGAATTATTTATACCTTGCTATGAGCATTAATACAATACAGCTATTAGGTAGATTTCAAAACTAATTATCTTCTATACAGTCTTTCCCACTGGCTATATTTCATTTTGAAAACAAAACATGATTTTAGCTTTCAACACTATTTGTAATTATATAATCTTAAATCTTATTTGCTTCTAATTTTCATTTTAAAATGTGAGTAATATTTCTTATATATGTTTATAGTGCCAAGTATAATCAAGACTTTAAGGTAATGATTTTCAAAATTCAATTCCTGTTGGTAACTGAAATTTAATTGCAAGTGAAGTTATAAAATATTGTAATTATATGAAAATTGTATTTTCTTAAGCATACACAAATATTGAGTAGATATGCAAATATTAATCGCTGTACTGCATTTATTGACAGCTGCTGGCAGAATGGCTGGTCTCCACCCCTTGAAAGGGAAGGAGGAACCATTGCAGATGTGTAGGCGTGCCCCATGACATGACATTGATGCAGGAGATCATCTTCACAAGCATACCTGCACGGTTGGTCTCCCGGCTTGAAGGCTCATAGGTGAGCCACACGTCAAATGGCGTGGGAAGCTCCACGGCAAGCGGCGCACCTTGTAAAAGCGACGTGGGAGCCTCCATGGCTCTCTCCCAGGCTGCACTTGCTGTTAACCTGCAGGAACAGCTGATCGAGTCCCTGCTCCCCCTGCGAGCGCAACTCTACCAGATCCCTGGGAGCTAAGCTCCACGAGACCTGCGCTGATGTTATCTTGTTTGCTGTTTCTTTTTTTTGTAGCTAAGAAGATCACTAAACTGTTAGCTCCAGAGACAATAGCTCTAAATGTCAAATGAGCTGAGTCAAAAGGCTGGGGCTCTCAGCAGAGGCTGGTTTTTTATAGTGGCAGACTCAGCTCTATGACATCAGAGAGTGGAGTCATATCCTAATGCTAGACTCTCGAAGCAGAATGGTGGAGAAAAAACAGTATCAATGATTATGCTGCCCCTTAAAAATAATTTGTCATACATATAATTAAGGTTTTCATAATCTGCTGCACAAAGGCACAAGTTGAGTATTTCCAAATTCTGGAGCACTCAACAATAAAGCATTTAATAGTGAGTGCCATACCATGTGCACTAATCAAACAGGTGGCAAGAAAGTAGGGGCAGGCAGGTACAACACAGGTTATGTAGACAGAAAACACAGTGTCAGACATAAAAATCTCAAGTGCCTATATACAAATGCACAAAGTCTGGGGAACAAACAGGGTGAACTCAAACTACGAATACATGAAGGTAAATATGATATAGTTGGAATAACAGAAACCTGGTGGGATGAAACCCATGACTGGAACATACTGGTAGAAGGATACAAACTATTTAAAAAAAATCAGACCCCATAAAAGAAGAGGTGGAGTTGCACTGTATGTTAAGGACTACTACATTGCTACAGAAATGCTTAAAACCAAAGATGAAAACCTCCTAGAATGCATATGGATCAATATAAAAGGAAAAAAGAATGACATGACCATAGGTGTATATTATAAGCCACCCAATCAAGCAGAAAATATAGATGTCCTTTTTGCCAGCCAACTAACAAACATATGCAGGAAACACACAACAATAGTGATGGGAGACTTCAATTATCCTGATATCAATTGGAAAACTAATTCTGCACCATGTGACAAATCAAATAAGTTCCTATCAACCTAGCTGGCAACTTTGTTGTCCAAAAGTTAGAGGGTTAAACTAGAGGGACAGCCATACTGGACTTAATTCTTAAAAACAGAGAAGAAGTGATAGAGGGAGTTGAAACTGCAGGAACCTTGTATGAGAGTGACCATGTCATACTAGAATTCCACATAACACAAACACAAGCAACAGAACATAATGACACCAAAGTCTTGGATTTTAAAAGAGCTGATTTTAATAAACTCAGAGACAACTTGGGAAAGATTCCATGGATGAAAATCCTGAAAGGGGAAAACAACTCAAGAATCTTGGGAAATTCCAAAAAGTATTATCATAGAAGCCCAGACAAACACAATACCACCGAGAAAGAAAAACAAGAAATCCAAGATGGAACAAGCATGGCTGCACAAAGATCTCTCTGGCAAATTGAAAGAAAAAAAGGACAAGTACAAAAAATGGAAAGAAGGACATACAACTAAAGCAGAATATTAGCAGATAGCCAGAATCTGCAAAGACAAAGTCAAGATAGCAAAGGCTCAGAACAAACAAAGACTTGCAACAAAAGTCAAAGATAATAAAAAAAGTTTCTTCCAACATAGAAATAACAAGAAAAAAATCAAGGAAACAGTCAGTCCACTAAAGAGAGTTGGCAAGGAAGTAACAGGCGATAGAGAGAAAGCAGAACTACTTAACTCATTCTTTGCATCCGTCTTCACGCAAAAAGAAACTAAAACTCAACCATCAAAAACATAACTGTAAAAGTAGACCAGAAATGAAAGTTAAAATAAGCAAAAAAAAAAAAGGAAGAGAACACCTGTCTGATCTTGATGAAGACAAATCACTGGGGCCTAATGGATTACATCCCAGAGTTTTAAAGGAGCTGGCAGAGGTCATCTCAGAACCACTGCACCATATTTTTCAAAAATCCTGGAGCACCAGGGAACTACCAGAGGAGGGTAAAAGAGCTGATGTGGTTCCCATCTTCAAAAAAGGAAAAAAAAAAAAAACAGACCCAGGAAACTATAGACCAATCAGCCTAACATCAATACCTGGGAAAATACTGGAAAAGATAATAAAAAAAACAGATTTGCCAACATCTAGAAACAAGTAAAGTATAACTAGCAGTCAGCACAGGTTTGTTAAAAACAGATCATGCCAAACCAATCTTATTTCGTTCTTCAACACAGTGACTAAATTAGCAGACCAGCAAAATACTGTGGACATGATATATTTAGATTTCAGCAAGGCATTTGACAAAGTAGACCACAACCTACTTCTTAATAAGCTAGAAAAAAGTGGAATAGAGAGCACCACCACTAGATGGACTCGCAACTGACTGGCAAACTGTACTCAACGAGTAGTCCTTAAGGGGTCTAAGTCTACATGGAGGGAAGTAAGTAGTGGGGTGCCACCAGGTTCTGTCTTAGGCCCAGTACTCTTCAATATCTTCATTAACGACTTAGATGAGGGAATAGAAGAGGAACTTACCAAATTTGCCGATGATACTAAGCTGGCAGGAATAGCTAACACCCAAGAAGATAGTCTCAAGATCCAGATGGATCTTGACAGACTAGAACACTGGGCCATATCTAACAAAATGGAATTCAATGTGGAGAAAAGTCCTATACTCAGGCAAGAAAAACCAAAAGTACACATATAGACTGGATGAAATCAGGCTCAATAGCAGTAACCGTGAGAGAGATCTTAGAGTCTTAGTGGACAACCAGCTGAATATGAGCCAGCAGTGTGCAGCAGCAGCCAAAAAAGCGTAATGCAATCCTAAATTGTATTAACAGAGAGGTACTAATACCACTCTATAAAGCCTTAGTAAGACCACACCTAGAGTACTGCATCCAGTTTTGTTTACCACATAATAAAAAAGATGTTGAGAATCCAGAAAGAAAGACTCCAGAAAGAAGAGCAACCAGGATGATTAGGGGACTGGAGACTAAAACATACAACAAACGGTTGCAGGAACTGGGCTTGGCTAGTCTAGCAAAGAGAAGGACCAGGGGAGACATGATAGCGGTCTTCTAATATTTGAGGGACTGTCACAGAGAGGAAGGGGTCAAGCTATTTTCTAAAGCACTTGTAGGCCAGACAAGGAATAATGGATGGAAGCTGAATGAGGAGAGATTTCCCCTGGAAATAAGGAGAAACTTTCTGACAGTGAGAACAATCAACCAATGGAACAGCTTGCCCTCAGAAGTTGTGGAAGCGCCATCAGTTGAGACTTTCAAGGAGAGATTGGACTGCGATTTGTCAGAAATGGTGTAGATTCTCCCACTTGGGTGAGGATTGGACTAGATGACCTACAAGGTCCCTTCCAATTCTGATTATCTGTTAAATCTGTTAAATAAAATAGCAATATCAATAGCACTTAAGACTTATATACTACTTCATAGTGCTTTACAGCCCTCTCTAATGGTAAAGAAGATAACTTTTTTTTTCTTGAAATCACTTCTAAAATATACATTTTGTTAATTAAAAGTCAAAAGATTCATCTTGTCCTAAATATTAAGAACTCAATAACTTTGTATTGCACAATCCTCAATATATTTTTTTAAATAATTTTACAACTATTAACTGGCAGTCCAAGACTAATGTTTTAAATCCATATAAAGTGAGCACATTAGACATTATAGAAAGATTATGTTTGCATAACATATAAATTGGGAATGTAATCTTAGAATGAACACTTACCCTCATCACATACTGTCCTTTTATAACAATATCAGTATTTTCATTTTTAAGTATTTCTATTTTATAGAATCATTTCTTAAAATAGTGCCTGATAAATGCAATGACAAAATTGGAAAATGCCTCAAGTTAAAGAGAACAACTGCCTTCACTAGAGTTTCAAGATTTAATTTTAATTTTTATCTATAGAAATGTGGTCCTTGTATTTCAGTGGTATGATCCTAAAAAAATCTAAATAACATAACAAAGTCGGATGCCATACAATTCTGGAATTTCTTCCAACGTCTTTACTTTAGTGGCTATAGGATGTGGTATTATTCTTTTGTATAACAAAATAATGTTTCATCTGTGTGTGGTGTTTCTGTTCTGTCATATAGTATCTATTTTATGTTTGTTTGTTTGCATGGGGCATAAGAGGCAAGCTGCATAAGGTCTGCTCTGGCTTAGGGCCCAGGAGACATAAGGTAGGTTTAAAATGCCAACATTCAGATCCACAAACATGTGCTGGGAAAGTTTTCAGGATTTTTTTTTCTCTCTGCTGATTTCTGATCAATTTTTAAAGTTAGTCTTTCTTTTACTATTTGGAAATAAATAGTATTTCCAGATTTTACTATCTGGAAACCCAGCAGTAATTTATTATCCCAAAACCACCTTCAGCTGGTGTCAATAGTTTGTGCACTTGAGTATGGATTGCAACATATTCAGTTCAGGGTTTCTCCTTTCTCTTATTTAATGAGTATTTCCATTTTCAGATAACCATGTCCTATTACATCACCAATGAGTTGGTGGCATATCACCAAGCATTCCTCATTGTCATTAACTATATTAGTACATATATTTCACTGCTATAGTTCTCTTTCTAAATAGCTATGAGTGAATTACATTGTTCTGAATTTTTAACAATACATGCAGATATTACCTCATAATCTCATCACAGAATAAACACAGAATTTGGGAGGAGCTTGGTAGAAAGAAAGTATAATTGTATAAAATCTATTTTTGTTAGTTATCTAACTCATTTTTTTCACAAATTCAATGATTAAACTATAAACTAATGAAACTCACAATCCAACAAATAAGAAACATGAAACATGAAAACACTCTGAAAGGGGGTATACCCATGGTCCCATTTCAGATATTAGCGGTAGATGAAATTCCATCTATTTTTTTTCAATTTCCCTAAATTTAATCTGGATAGCCCGAGGGTTTACTCCAGGATAGAATAATGGAAAAAGGCTTTGTGCAAGATGAGGTTCATTCACACAATCAGCAATTGTGTGGATTAGCAAAATTATCTTAAACTGATAACGGGAATTGGACTGTCCCAAATGAAAGGTCTATTCAACACAATGAATTCATGGTTTTGTGGGGGCGTTTAAGAATCTGAATATAAAAGATAAAAAGCACAGGAATGTAACTGGCTGTTTGCACAAGTAGTAGTAACAACACATCAATGACTGCCTTATAGTAAGATCGAAGTAACAGCAAAAGAGAGAAGCAGCACCAGTTCCAAAAAATTACCTAAGGTCTTGTCAGGCAGGGACTATACCTTACCTGAGCTTCATTGTGAGCAATTTTGAGCAAATCCTCAGGCATCAGATCATTAAAACTCATGCAAGGCTTGAAGCTAATTTGAACAATATTGCATCCATGATGTGCAACACCATTTTCTCCTTATGTAACAAATAGATTTCTTCAGATCTATTCAGATAGCTACCTATATCACTCCATATCTTGATTTATAAGGTCCTCTAAGAACTCTATCCTCCCAATAATGACTGAGATAATTAAGCCAATTTTTACAGGCTCTTTTTTTAAGATACATTTTGGACAGGTTGGCTTTAACAACCGCCTGTTCCATATTTAGCTAAATTGGCTGAAAAAGTAGCATTACTGCATCTCCAGCAACATTTAGATTATACTTTATCCTTCTTATTCTAGATTTAAGACCTTGATTAGGCATGGAAACAGTCTTTATTTCCCTGATGGATGATCTAAAAGGGGAGATAGATCGAAATATGATTCCTGTTGAGACTCTTAGACCACAAATTCAGTGTGGAGGGATGCACAAAATATTCCTTAACTATATAATGTCTGTAACAGCCATCACAGGCAGCAGTGTTCTGTGGAGGCTAGAGTATAAAAAAGGCAAAGTTATCAAAGGTGGTACTACAAAAAAGGATGGAAAGAGAGATGCTGAGAAGACTAGGGGAGTGGAGCACTCTAGTTGGATATCCCATATTTGAAACTCAGCAGTGAAAATGGCAAATGGAAATACTAGAAAGAGAACAGCATGTGAGGCAGCACACAAAATATATGGAGAAGCAAAAGAATGATACTATTTGTTCTGTGAAGTAGGGTCCACATGTCCTTTGGCTTCGAATCCAAACATCTTCCAGAGGGCTTCTTCCTCTTCTAGTATGTGACATCTTTAAATATAGATTGTATATACCAGTAGCAATAATTATTGAACTGTTTCATGGTGGCATATCCCCCAATTTCCTTCTAAATATTGGTTACAATACTTAGTTTGACAGAAAATTTACAGGATTAGAAGATATCCAACTTCAAAATAATTTAATTTGTATCCTCTTGTTAACGAATCATGAGAACCTCTCTAAACTTGTTTGCTATTATGTGTTACATTATGCTCATTAACAATGTCCTCTTTGCTATGCAATATAACATTGCTATAATGTTTTCCCATTTAACGTTTTCCATTCCCAGTTATGGAAGGTGGATAAAATTGATTCATGCAGTGGTTAGGCAATGCCACTGTGCCTCTGATGAACCTGAAATTCTAAAACATAATTTTCTATGTTGTAAATAGAACATTTTCTATGTCGAATTACATTTTTATATTTTGTACAACAAATTTCTTTCTTAATAAGACATGCTTTGGTTGCATACATTTTCAACAATATAACCAAATAAGCACTGTTCTATTTTCTGTGACCCCATGAAACAGTATTATCCAAATGAAACATTCTTTTTTAAGGTTTACAACGGAAAATGTACATTAAAAATTTATAGCAAGTTCATAAAAGAACCATTATTTCTGTAAAAAGCAACAGAAACAAGACTCACTCTCTTTCTCTCTCTCACACACACACATGCACAAACATACACATTTTGACTAATTATGTGCCAGTATCAATTTTAGGCACCACATAGATGATCTTCTCCAGGATAATGTGTTTTGAAACTAGTCCTAGATAATGTGTTTTGAAACTAGTTCCTTGCTTTCCAGCAAGGAAACCCTCACCATTGTAATTATATAGTCCTCAACTTACAACAGTTCATTTAGTGATTGTTCAAAGTTACAACTGGCACTGAAAAAAAATGGCATGAACACTTTTCACACTTACAACCATTGCGGCATCCCCATGGTCACATTATCAAAATTCAGAAGCTTAGCAACTGGTTCATATTCATGACAGGTGCAGTGTCCTGGGAGTCATGTGGTACTCTTTTACGACCTTCTGACAAGCAAAGTCAATGGGGAAGCCAGATTCACTTAACAACTTCATTACTATTTTAACAAATGTAATGATTCACATCACAAGAAAGGTCATAAAATGGGATAAATTGTGACAAGATAAAAAAATGGTCTGAAACTCATTTAACAAATCTCTCACTTACAAAACAGAAATTTTAGAGTCAATTGTGGTCGTAAGTCAAAGACTATATGTCCTTCCACCTTGCTATTTTAGTCATTCTCTTTTTCTCTTTCCTTTTATCTTTCATAGCATTATAGACTTTTCCATAGAAGTAAATATATGCACAAATACATTCAAAATACAATAATTGGGGCTGGTCATTGGGGCCTGAATCAGTGGTCGCTAACCAGTGGGCCAGGGACCACTGGTGGTCCATGAGGAAATTTTGGTGTTCTGCAGAGAAATGTCACTCTCAGAGCACCCCCCAAAACAATTAATTCAGGCTGTGCGGGAACACAAAACTGCACTGCCCACATGGCCCACGGGAACACAAGGCTTGCAGCACTTGCATTCGAACAACACAAGGTAGTGATGGGAGGGGGGAAAGGGTGGAGGGGGGAACTTGCCTCATGCGCCTCATGTACATCACCTGGCCACTGGTCTGCTTCTTTCCAGTTTTTTCTTCTGCTTTTGGCTGCACGCAAGGAAAGCAGCAAAAGTCTTTCTTTCTCTCCCCCAAACTCCGCCAGTAATGAATCTTTGGAACCCTGCAAGTCATCTTGCTCCAAGAGGCTGCACCGGCATGACAAGTCTCACAAAGACTCATTTCTGGAGGAGTCTGGGGGAGAGAAAGAAAGACTTCCGCTGCTTTCCTTGCGTGAAGCCAAAAGTCTCTCTCTCTCTTCCCTGAGAACGGAACTGGAGACGATATTCTGCGATCCCAAATAAAGTATGATCGATTGGTAGGAAAACAGGGTGGGGAATTTTCCTGCAACTTTTTTGGGGATTTTTCCAGGGTTTCTGCTGCTTTCTGCAGAGACCCTGGGAAAATGTCAGCAAGCCACCATCAGTCAAAACTCATATTAGTGGTCCCCAGGATTTAAAATTATGAGTTTGATGGTCCCTAAGGTCCAAAAGGTTGGCAATCCCTGCCTTGAGTCATAACTGAACTAATATCTTCTATGTTCCATTGGTTGTTTTCTTGATTATCCATATTTTCTCTTTCAATACAGTTCAATCTTTCTGTTCTATTCTAATTTTCAAATGGTATACAAGAATCTACACAATTCAGATCTTTAGGGCATAATTAAAACACCGCGCCTTTTCAGAGGTCTACATTACTATTTACCAAGCACTAAAACTGATGCATTCCTTGCCTTCTATCTATTTATTGTTGATAATCGATCCTAGAAAACAAACTATGCAGCCCTTCAGTATCTTCATTGTATGTTCTAAGGCAGATTGCTGAATGTACCATGCGTCTTGAATTTCATACTAGAGCTTCCAGATCATTTGCATTTTAAACTTTCAGAACAGTGTCACCAGCATAATGTACGTAAGTAAGAGATTACTGATTTCTTCCTCCAGTTTTTAAGTGAGAATATACAACCAGTCTGTTTTTCCTTATCTATATGAACTGTGGTTTTCTGTGAATATGTTTTGCATGAGGAAAATGAGATGTTCTGGGATTCTGATTTTTTTAAGCACATAGAGTTTGATACAGTACACCAATCAAAGACTTTTCTTTGATCAAGGAAGCACAAATTGACTTATTTTTCAATTATCCAGTGTGCATCAGCAATAATGTTATTTTTCAATTATCTAGTGTGCATCAGCAATGTTATTTTTCAATTATCCAGTGTGCATCAGCAATAATGTCTCATGTTCCTCAACCTTTTCTAAAGCCAGCTGGAACATCTGGCATATTCCTTTCTGTATAGAACTCTAATCTGTGTTCTTTGACACTAAGCATTACTTTGATAGCATGTGAAATTAAGGATATTGTATGATAATTTGCACACACTGTTAAAACTGTGAGTTTCTTAATGCTCTCTAAGCATGATTGCTTTCTTGCAGATACACTGCATAAGCACACCAATTGTGCCTACCGTTCCTGTCCTATTATTTTTTTTATTCTTCTTATAAGTATCTATCTCATGTATTCAAAACTATGTTCATTCTTATACCTGTATCACGTAAATGATTGACAAATCAAATAAATAAATAAAGTTTGGTAATGAAATGTCTGAAAGAAAACATCCAAACTCAAAAAAACCCTACAGCTCATCCCCAAGCTACCAAATATTTTCTTTTATCAGTATTGTTAAAACTGTTTGCTTTGGTATTGACATGTACTTTCAGTCTTTCAGCCCATACGTGATTCCCCTGATTTAGGGCATAGTTTTGTTAAAATATTTTTTAAATTCTTCAGTTGTTTGCCATCTGTGTATATTTCATCAATATTGCAGCCTTCCAGTTTGACAACATTGATTTAACATTATGCTCTAATAATAATGGTTGTTATAAGTATAGAATATATTCTAAGGGATCTTCGATATTGGCATCTCTACTGCACAATTCAGACTAATTTTACCTTTAGTCTTCTTTGAACTTTACTATCACTATCCTACAGCATAGTAATTGAATACAGGAACCTTCAAAATATTTCCTTGTTTTTCCATTTCTCTTTCCATTTTCAACGTCTTTACAGAAGTCACTGTAAGACTGCTTCTCGTTTCTTCCAACAGTTCTCTGAAATTATTTAAATTACTTCCTTAGATTATTAGTTTTCTTGGCTTGGACTTCTCTGTTTAGCAATTTCTACCATTTTATCAAACATAGTTTGATTTTTCCTGTTTTTCAGGTCCTTGGTAGTTTCTCTTAATACACATCATAATCTTATTTGATTTTATTCCACAATTCCTCTGTTTGCTATCAATGAATGTTTAGGACTTCAAAGCAATTCCTAATGTTTTCCCTGAAAATTGTAATTTTATACTCAAAATCATATTATGAAATGTGGTTGACTTTCTTCAGTTTTAGTTTGACTTGGAATTTTAATTGAACAGTCAGTGACCTATTTACTCTCATTCCTTTTGTTGTTATAACTAAATTCCTCCATCTCCTTTTACCATAATTGAGAATGGGAGAAAACTATTGGCTTGGCGGTCAGTGGTGGGATTCAAATTTTTTTACTACTGGTTCTGTGGGCGTGGCTTGGTGGGCATGGCAGAGGAAGGATACTGTAAATATCCAGTCAGAGATGGCATTTGCTGGTTCTCCAAACTACTCAAAATTTCCGCTACCGGTTCTCTATAACTGGTCAGAACCTGCTGAATACCATCTCTGGCTTGGCTTGATTTAACTGTGGAGCTTGTGGGTCATGTTATCAGACTATCTGTTCTGCCTCAAGTAAAAGTAATTTTCCACCAAACATAGATCTCAGCTTTCTCGTTAATAAGTTTTATTAAGATGAAAGTAATAGAACCAAAATATGTCAGCAAACATGAGGAAGTGATTTCCTGATATTTTTTTTTAACACTCTAATTTTTTTTCCCTCAGACACCAGGTGGTCCCCAGTAGTGAGCTATTAAAGTAATGGCTTTTTATCAGGCTGAGAACCAATCATTAAGTATAGTTTTTCTCCTTAAGAGGAAAAATGCAGATCAGACAAATTCTGCAAGCTTTTGCATCAATTGAGCAATGATCCAGTACAAGACCTAACCTGCCCAGCAAAAATCCAAAGGACAACAAATAACAGTAAATAATTAAAACTGTCCTTATCTTTTAGTTAAATATAATTTTCTGACCTTAGCCAGAATCAGTTCCACAAGCTTGGTTTTCTCAAAAACTAACTCTAATATCACCATCTTATATTAACATTTAGCACATTTCTATGCTATATTTCAAAGCAATAAAAACAGAAAGATAAAGAATCTTAGGAATGAAAGTCTATTTCTAAGAAGCCTAGTCTGCCTAGATATCCTTGCAAAGCTTGATGAATGTTAGGTGAGTGAAGACTTTTAGCAAAATATCGTTGGATAATCTTGCAGCAGATCAGATTTCATGGACACCAGCTGAATAAGGGAAGCACAACTCCCATTTCCAGGATAAAATTCTCTATTTAAAGGAAAGACAGAACATGAATATACTACCATTATAAAATATATGAACAAACAATCAAGCTGGACTGCTTTCATACCAAGTAGATCTATATATGGCTTCAACATTTAAGAAAGCAATACAATTGCTTTCCTGCAGTTTTCCTAGTGGCCATGAAATCTGCAGCAAGAACACAACATCTGCTTTCCTCAGTTAAAAAATGCCCAGTTTTTCATCTTTAATTTACAGTTTGGTTCAAGTATTTCATAAATTTTGTTTGAGTTATGACTGCTAATAAGGAAATACTTTAATTCTAAGTCAAATAACTTCATAGTGTGTCATTGGTATCACTGGTAAGACACAAAATATTTTCTTGTGAAACTTGTAATCTAGAATTCAAAACATTGGATGAAAAATCTCAGTCTTGTCATTTCAAAAATGAATATCAGATGTAAATATCTGTGTCTTTCTTGTTGAAGATTTGTACATGGAAGCTCACAGCTGCATTTCAGATTTTTTTTAAAGTTTTTAAATTTAATAACACATTTTCTTTGAGAACTCCCACCCCAGAAATGCTTTCTATACAAATGTTTAACACTGTAACAATATTGAGCAATGGCTTGTATGCAAATAATAATAATCAACTAACTAAACAGATTTCATCTTCCTCATGTGCTCCATCAAGTTCAGGAGAATCAAATGGGCTGTGTATCTGGAAGAAAATGAGAGAAGGGGAGGGAGAGAGACAGAGAGAGAAAAAGAGGGAGGAGAGGAGGGGGGAAAGGGAGGGTGAGGAGAGGGGGGGGGGACAGGGCAGGGCCACGTTATCACATAAGGAACAATCCACATGAAAGCCTACATCATTTATTAAGTAAGAGAGGCATCACATACTGGATCTTAGGAGCCCAAAGACAAAACATTTTCTGCAATATCCATTGTCCCAACATGACTAGACAGTCTTGGAAAGAACTGAAAAACTAACACACAACAATGCTGTTATTTCCATGTGAAGGAATGTGCCATCTCAGCAAACAAGACTGTTTCATGCAACTTAAAATGTCAGATCAACTTTAGCCTATTAAAATATTTACACAGGAAAAACAGAAGGGGGCTATAAAAAGAGTAACATTTGGGGCTTTTTTATTCCTGTCATTTGCAATTTAAACATTTCTATCCCAAAGAGAAAGCTTCCTTCCAATGAACAGCAAACAACCAAATGTCTGTTTGTCTCTCAAATGTCATCATAATAGAGCAATTGATCCCTCTGTAGAAATGGTTTCAGAGTTTTTCTTTCTGAAAGAAATCAGATCACAGGAGCCTGAAAAAGAATTACCAAAATCAGATCTAAAAATTCAGATTGCAATCACTTCCAAACATGTTATATAACAAAAATGATACTCAAAATACTCGTCAGTAAGTTCTCCCTGTGCCCAGTTGCCAGACCAGGTATATAGAATCTTTTTCCATAACGTTAAAAGTCTGCCTCTTCCCAAATGAGTCTGCAGAGGCATTCAGAGTCACTAATGGTTCTTTCCAGGTTTATCCTTTCTGGGATAAGAAAAGCAAAAACTAGAAAGTGGCCTTTTCAGCTGAAAAGCTGCTCCATTTGTTTATGAAACATCTGAGAATCAGATTGCGTCTGGTGTTGTCTTCACTAAGCGTCTGATACCGACTTCACAAAACTGGTAACATGAGGCATTTAATTCATATTTTTGTGACCCAACAGTAATTATTTGTCTTTCTAAAAATAAAATATGCAGACAGTTCATAGCTCTAACAATCAGAATGCTCTCTCCTATTCCATTTTTGGAGGAAGAACAGGAAAAATAGAAAAATTGTGGGAAACAAGTGAGTTACAAAGCAACACATGATTGTTATCTTCACCAAGCCTAGTAAAAACCCAGGAATTAAGCAAAGAAGTTTCACAGTAAATGCTCTAAAATTTTGTTGTTAGTTGCGATATCGTGTTCACTACCCATCACTACCCCATGGACAACATTCCTCCAGGCTTTCGTCCTCTACCATCTTCTACCTAAAATACCTTTATTTATTTACCAACATTGTCTTTATTCTTCAGATATGCTGATTAAGGGCCTATAAATTGTGAACTTAGCCAAGCAATGTTGTAAAGCTCCTTTGGAAAACAACGAGGCTTTTTTTGCTTCTACATTGAAGATAGCATTATTTTGTTCTTCCATCCTACCATATAAGACTTGTATAAATTGGGAAAACATTCTGCACATGTATTGTACCAACATAAAACCTATTCTAGCTTTTGTACAGCTACTCATTGCAAAGATTGGGAGTTCCTATGAGGCTACGTGAAGTATTTTTTGCAACATATCACATTGTCTTTTTGCTTTGTCAAAAAAAATTATATCACCTGTACACCACAAAACTCTTCTTCGAGGCAAACTCTGTACAAGCTTAGTGCAGTCATTTAATTTATTTTACTTTATTATGAGAAGTACATTTCCTGGTGGGATCTGTTTCATATTTATCTGGTCCTAATTATACAAATAAACATACAATTATAGCATATTTTGCTCCTGGACAGTTAGAAGGAAATAAAATTGCAAATGATTTTCCAGACATATTTTCAATGATGTATTTCATCTAGAATTAAAGTGGCAAATAAACAAACAACTTTATTTATAAAGGAGAAGAGCATACCATACATATTATTTACAACGTAATAGCTTTAAAATACTAAAAACGGAAGAGTCAATATTATAGCCTCTGAAATATCACTGTTTTTAGAGAAAATAAAGAAGTACTAAAATTAGACTATCTCCAGATAAGACTTATTAAGAAAAGACTGATTAAGAAATGTATGTAACTATATGTAGGGTTAGAAGAGACAAGTATTCCAGGTTCCTTCTGTGTGTTTATGGTTTCCCTTTGTTCTATTTGTTAGTAACTTAAAACATTTGAGGGTCTGCATGTGAAAATGCTACATAAGATACTATTTAGTAAAAATTATCTTTATAGAAATTTGCTAGAATAAATCTGTGCCAGCCATTTTGAAAGCATTCAGGGAAGACCCTGAACAAATACAAAACAAATGATGTATGGGTAAGACATAGTAGTAATTTTGAAAACTCTGAAGATCTCAGGATTTCTAAAGTGCCCACTCGTGTTCAACACTTCTAAGAGAAGAAAATGCTCTCTGATGCATAAAACATTCTCTAATAATAGAACTTATTCAACTACAAGTTACTTCTCCATTCACGGTGAAGACTCCTGCAACCAATAATTCCTTAAAAGTATAACTGCTGATTGATAATATTATTTAATCAATAGCAGTTGAATAAATTAGTTTTATTGCATCATATGAAGGTGTAAGGTGGCCACATACTTTTTTTTGGGAGGAGAAGGGACTAGATTTTATGATTTTAGTTACTATCTTACTTTTGTAAGAGCATCTTGTAACATATCATATAAAGAGCCCACTTGTATCATCTGCTTTAGGAAAAAGTTACTTAAGTCAAAGAACAATTATCTTTAAAAGATACATGAGAAATACCTTATTAAAATTACAAAGAAAAGGACAAATCTTATTATAGAATACCAACATACCAGGAAAATTATAACGACAAGCACATGATTGTGTTTTTGAGACAATACTTAGAAGGTGCACTTGAATTTCAATTCTATTAAGAAATAAATATATTTTCGAGATAAACAGATTATTTAGACCACCAGTTGTTATTTATAACCTTGGATGATAAATAAGTGACTAGTGCTGTGGCATCTGTGGCATCATTGTTCATTAAATTTTCCACAGCTTATATAGATAAAACAGCAAACTAAAATAAAATCAAGTTGAAAAATATAACTGCTATAATCTCGTCAGGTTCTGACATTCCATCCAGTAGTGCCATGGAAATAACACCCAATCTTGCTATTTTCTAGGAATTGGATCATTTTAAATTACATGTACCATGGACTATCAATAGTGCCTTTAGAGAAGTCTTCCCCAGTAGCTTACATAGAAAAAAGGGGAGGAGTACGGAGACAAGATCTCTGCCAATAACTCCTTGTGCATTTTTTATGGCACTGGAGCATAAAGAAAAGAGAAAATAAGCCCTTAAAGGGAAAACATTATTACTTTTGAAAAGACATCCATTTATATTCAAGCTATAAAAGCTGTCTCTCATATTTCTGTGGTAAGAATATTATAGGTTTGTTTAGTCTACTTTGCTTTTAGCCACAATTTTTAGATGAACTGAAAGAATCATGAGTCCAGAAATTTATTCTGAGAACTAAAATGAACTAAATTCAAATTGTATCAGATAAAAATCATTCTGTCTGGTTACCACAAGCTTTTATCATTTCAGCAAGATAATCTGATTACAGTGTAGTTTTTCACAAATTTTGAAAGAAGTTCATAAGAGCTGAGAATTGCAGCTCGAATGACTTCTCCTCCTGGGGACAATGTTCAAAAGAGTATATAGAAAGTCCAGGAAAGCATAAGAGGACCAATTTCCAAAAAATAGAAAGGAACTAAAAAGTATAAATGAAGAAACAAAATCCATGAACAGAAGGTATAATTTATAACAGGAAATATGCAATATGATACAGGTAGTCCTCAAATTACGACCAAAATTAGCTCAACATTTCTGTTGCTATGCAAAGCAGTTGTTAATGGGTTTTGGCATATTTTATTACCTTTTTGGCCATAGATCACTGCAGCTGCTAAGTGAATTGTAGTCATTAAGCAAATCTGGCTTGCCCCACTGATTTTTGTTATCAAGGACCAGTTTTCTAACTTGAAACAAGAATTAAACAGGGAAAAAAACTTAAGAGCAATTAAAAGAAGGAACTGCTTTTATAATGAATGGATGCAAGCCAGCTTATTAGATGCTGCATTTCTAAATGAAGCAATCAACCATGTACCACTCTATCTATCTATCTATCTATCTATCTATCTATCTATTTATTTATATGACCCTTTAATCCCTTTATTTAGTATGTCATCAGGGCAACTGAATGGAGCTGAACATTTACTGGCTGAATGCCCTTCCTCACACCTATGCAGAGTTCACATAATATATTTTCTCTTTGCACCCTGACAGAGAACCATCTGCAGCTGCCTAAGATTGAACTCTCAACCTTCCAAATGGGAGGTGAGCATCTTCACCACTGGGCCACTTGTCTACCTCAATACTGTATATCGTAATAAAAATGTACTTTAAATATTGATCAGATGCAAAGCATGATATGAGCAGTTGGAACATTAAACAATGAAAACGTCAATTCACTGAAATGGAATTTGATTTCAAAAGATAAAACTTACAAAAATCAAATGAAATTGAAACTGAATATGCACCAAGAGCCAAGATTTCATTCTGTTTACTTTAGGATGTAATAATTTTTAACAGTATAAATGGATGCATGTCAAAGAAAGCATAAAAGTAAAAAGTGAAAGTCTTGTCCAAGTGAGGAAATTTTAAAAAATCATGCATTCTAAGAAAACAAATGCATATTGACAACAAGCCAAGCAAAAACACAACAAAAGGAGTTCAAAATTGCACTGCTATTAATGTCACAATGAACAGTTCTGCTTCAATACAGTTAAAGCAGGAAATCAGCTAAGGATGTAGTGTCTGTGAACAGGAATCTAGTTTACGATGTCCAAATAGTTAACTATAATCAGAGGACTGGAGAATAAAATGAATGGAGAAAAAAATTATCTAAAATATTCAATGGACAAATAGTTGCCTGAACCGCTTTCCAGAAAGAAGTTAAAATAGCAAGTTACATTACAAGTGACACAGTGGTGGAATTCAAATTTTTTTACTACCGGTTCTGTGGGCGTAGTTTGGTGGGCATGGCAGGGAAAGGATACTGTAAAATCTCCAGTCAGAAGTGGTATTTGCCGGTTTTCCGAACTACTCAAAATTTCTGCTACCAGTTCTCCAGAACTGTTCAGAACCTGCTAAATACCATTTCTGAAGTGACACAAGAATTTGATAGACATATCCTTAGGACCATAATTCTTTATCTATTTTTCTAACAGCAGGGACTGTATGAATAAGACTCTGTATGTATAAGACTCAGGATCTTCCTACAAAGCTATGTAAGGCAATTCTCTTCCCCCAGAGGTTTATATCATGGTAGCAACAAGACAGAATCGGGGAAAAGAGAACTAAAAAGTTACTGGCATATTAGTCCAACTTTTCTTATTGTAATGTATTAGCCATTATTAATATATCTACAACTATTAATTTTATAAAATGATACTGTTGAATGAGTGTAATTTTTATCCATTAATTTCTTACATATTAATGAAAAGCTGAAATAGGACGAACCTCCTATATGTGTAATTCAGGCTGACTGTTTTGCATAACTTCCATTTATACACTATGGCAGTTTCAGAAGGCTGGCTGTGTTACTCTTAAAAGTGAAAATAGTTACACCTTAAACACTAACATTGTCAGTTAATTGTGCAACACAGTCAAGTACATCAGATGTCACTTTAACAAAACACCAGTTATTTCTATTCCTTTTTGATATAAGAATGCAGAATAGATAAGACCATTACTAATCTTTAAATGCTGATGAAATTCAGTCTTTGAAATTTCAGTGCAATATTTTCACACTGTAATATTATGTTCCATCTCTAATGTGCAGCTTCGAGCCTCTTCATCTACTTGTCACTTCACTTTCTACATGATCCAATATAATTATGAATTTGTTGAAACTGCATTGGAATATGCAAACATGATGGAACAGAAGTTGCCCAGTTCTAACCTAAAATCTAATAATTAAGCTATTTTTATACAAATTTCTATTGAACATCACAATGACGTAGAAAATAGAAAATCTGAATACTTAACATTTTAGCAGCAGGTCTAAATCAACTTAACTGAAAGATTCCCTAACATGTAATGCTTTTCCCTTTGTAATCAAGCCAATTTTCACTCCAAATACTCCAGCAAAGAAGTTAAACAGTTGCAGTATTTCTCCTATGTTCAGCTTGATTGGTGACTGCAATTAAAGCAATTCACTAGCCTTTTTTATCTTTTTCCCAACAATCTCACAACCTTGTCTACACATGCCAGTAACCCTATCGATGTTATTTCAAAATCATCATGAACACCTTTTTAGAACTGCTGGAGCCCAATTTCACTTCATTTGTAGAAAAACAAAATCTGAGAACTGACTGGAATGAAATAATCTTGCTTCACTCTATGTCTTTATTTCAGTCTACAATTTTTTTTAAAGTATTCAAACAGTATTTAAGAACTGTTAAGACACTTCTTATATTTATTTCTCAGAACAATTAAATAGCTACATAATTACTTTATCGTGTACTTTAAAATTGTCTATGCTATATTAGTAAGTGTAGTACCAGGCAGCCAGCAAAGCTGTGCAAGATAAACAATATTTTGTTTAACCAGAAACAGCAATTGGCAGGCAAGTACATTTATTAGTCCAGAAGTTTATATTGCTGGATTCTTTTAAAACTCCAGCACCATAGACTCCCTTCAAGAGCAAAACAACAGCCTATCTTTAAAATATGCCTTTTCGTGATGTTGTTTTCCTTGATGACACTATCTATTCTAGAAGTTTTGGACTGTGGCTTGAAATGTTAGATGTTGTAGATCAACATATGCGGAAGCCAATGAATAAAAGTTATTCTATTTGAAGGTTCTGAATAATCACATCAATACATTAGTTGACAGAATTTGATTTGCTGAGTTGAGTCTGTTCAAAGACTTGAAGCAATTTATGTTCCCAACGTTAGGAGTATCTATATTATGAAATGTTTTGCCTAGGAGTCTGTGACAAGATACAGAACAGGTCCCTATTTCTGAAATAACAAAGATATTAAATGGGCAGCAAACATTCTTTGTGTACAATGATCAAATGTTTCCAGAAATATTTTCATATCAGAATGACACTTAAGTAAGTGTAATGCAATACATTAGTTAGAGGCCCTAATGTAAATTTCTGTGGAAATAGTATTATAGATAAAAGCAGAGTCAATGTAGAGGTCTTTTTAAATTATTTTCTATTACTATGGTTCAAAGATGTCAGTTTTGGTGAATTAACGCATTGTAAACAGACATTATAAGATTATTTTAAAAGTCACACAAGAGCCAAAGTATTTGTGTATGTGAATCTTTTACACTTTAGAATCACTGCAGTCCAAAAGTTCAATGCATTTCTCAAACACACTTCCAAAATCTGATAACCATTTCATTCAGAGAAGGGAAAAAAACGTATCCATGTGTTACACTTAATGTTGAATACAGTGTAAACCATAACTGCTACAGGTAACACAATGAAATTACGTATACATGCAGCTTCAACAAACAAGTTCAGGCAATGCAATCAATACACAGATTGCCTTTCTGCTTTCCTACATATTTGTTTCCCATGATGGCAGAAGGCAGCTAAAATGCAAGTCTTCTAAAACCTTATAAAACCCATGTGAGACAGAGATTCCGGGCGGAATAACTTCTGAAAGTTATTTGCTCTTAAAGAGCAAAATATATTTGCAGATTTCCATAGGATCTTCCCCTCCTACACCCCTCCCCCTTTTTCTTTTTTTTAAAGCGACCAAACAGCCGAGTTCCGTCTTGAGTCCTTCGAAGACTTTCCCCCCCCTTTTTAAGGCATTATGTGTTCCGGAAAACTTCGTCCGTTCTTCCCCGATCCTCCGTCGCAAAGGGCGATAAATCAGAAGAGAAAAGTTGGGTCCGTTCAAGGCCTTGCAAAAGCCCCAGCAGGAACAAAACTGCGCACTTGGCAATGATGAAAAGTCAACGCAGAGGTCTTTTTGAAAATATATTTATATTTATATATTTATGATTACGAATTCAAAGCTGTCGGATTCGGGTGAATTAACTGTAAACAGACATTATCGGATTGTTTGAAAAGTCACGCAAGAACCAAAGTATTCATGTATATATAACGTTACATGCAGACCGTTGAGAGCCTGGGCAGCGGATAACTACCACAGGGACTAAGGGCGAGAAAAGAAGGGGAGAAGCGCGGAGAGAACCCGGGCAGAGGAAGACAGAAAACCCCGCCGAGAGTGGCCAGAAGCGGACAAGGGCGCTTCCTGCAAGCAGGAGAAGCCGCCAAGCCACCGGAGACACTTACATAGCGCTTTAACTTCTTCTCCGGGGGCGACTTTCGGAGCCAGCCCTGGCAGACCACCTCCCCGCCGCTCATGGTTGCGTCTCGCCCCGAAGAGCGAGGGGCTCTGTTTCTTCCGCAGCTGCGACGGCCGGGCCGAACCAACAGCCCAGGAGAACACAAGAGCCGCGCCGCGCCGCGCCTCGCCTCGCCTGTCTGCCGGCCTCCTACGGCAGCTCCTCTGGGGGAAGGGAAAGAGGAGGGAGAAGCGCAAGAGAGGGAGGAGACGACCGGGAAAGGGAGCGAGGGAGAAAGGCTGGGAGGAGGGAGGGCCGAAGGGTGCGCGTGGGGCTCGTCTGTGAATATTAACGCCGGTGCTCCGAGCCCAGAGGAGCTGAAGCGACCGCCCCTCTTCCCTCCAGGCAAACTGAGGTGCTCGCCTGCTGTAACTTTCAACGACTGCGACCCAGCAGCTGCACGGAAGCCCGGCGTCGGGAAAGCCCGCCCTGCTTCGGTCCTCGACCCACTTCAGAGCAGGAACCTCCCACCCGCTGGACTGAAGCGTCAGGCGGAGGGCTTCCCTCGCCTCGGCTGTCCGCCCACCGCGGCTCCCTCATGCCCGCGGCCAACGCAGCCGGGGAGGGAGGAGCCCAGCCGTTCGCGCTCAAATTGCTTTGGGCTCCCCCGGGCGCCCCTCCGGTGCCGTCCCGAGCTGAGGCGCGACTCCTCGCGCGACTGGGAGGCTGAGCTGCTCGCCTCACGGCGCCTCGGCCCGACGGGAGCTCTGACCCTGAATGTGTGGGGGGCGATGGACCCGGGAGGCGGAGCGGTGGTCCCGGGTGAAATGTGTGCGGGGGGGGGGGGGACCCTGAACCACAACCCAGCCAACCGCAGTTGAGCCCAGCGTTTTCTAGGAGCCCGGCCAGCGCGGCGCGTCTGTGGTACGGCGCGTCCTGAGAACTCAGACAACCGAGTTTGGTTAACTGTGTGAGTAAGCATATCTTGTGAACCCAGCCAGGGTTTAATCAGTCCAAGTAGTCCTCGACGTACGACCACAATGGAGCCCAAAATTTGATAGACGAGACGTTTGTGGAGTTTTGCCCCTCCTTTGCCACAGTTGTTAAGTGAATCACTGCAGTTGCCAAGTTAGTAGCCCAGTTGTTAAGAGAAGCGAGCTTCCCCATTGACTTGGCTTATCCGAAGCTCGCAAATAAGTGATCTCATGACCTTGGAACAACGCAGTGATCGTAACTGTAAACCAGTTGCCAAGCCTCCGAATTTTGATTGCATGATTATGGGCATGCTGCAGAGAACAGTGAAAATTGGTCACGATTCATCACAACTTTGAACGGTCACTAAATGAATTTGTAAGTCAAGAACTACCAGTATTGGTTGAATTCACATATTCATTTGTCTGTGTTCACATATTATGCTACCCCATTAAATTGTCGTTTACAAACAAGGAGAATCTACAGTTTAAATCAAATCCAAATCACCACACTGGTTTACCACGGGGTTTTGCCATCGGATCTATCTGACTAAGACGCATCCTCAAACTTTAAGATTGTGGACTTCAACTCCCAGAATTCTCCAGCCAGAGAATTCTGGGAGTTGAAATCCACAAGTCTTTAAATTGCCAAGTTTGGGGACCCCTGGACTAAGACATAGATCTTGCACATACTGTAAGTTTTCTCCCCTTCTAGGCCGGTTCTCCTGCAAGCCCTACCGGGCCTGCACTAATCAATTGCCAACTCTTCATTCTGGCTGCTGTAAATCTTCCCCCAAAGTTGGCCTCGTAACTTTTCTGTGTACTGCACTCAGCATCCAAAGTCGAGATTCTCTGAGAAAGTTGGCCAGGTTTCTGTTTTTCTTGTTTCTCCTCTCACGTGCACGCTTTCTTTCAAAAAGGCAGGCAGGCAAATTGAATGAATCCTTCAAAAAGGATCCTGGGATCTGTACAGTGTTAACAACAACAAAGCAACAAAAAGGATGGGGGAGAATCGCTGAAGGCCTACAAAACAAGGAAAACTTTTCCAGAAAAGTCAGGATAGCACTGTGCAGGAGATAAGGGAAAAATAAAGATGCAACTTTTTTGCCTACTTTTCATGATTGGTATAAAGCGCTGTTGTAAATGTTTGCATTAATTATATTTTAAATACAGAAAAATGTCTTTAAACTGATCTGGGCCATGACTAAGTGTGGGTGGGGAAAGCTTCTTAGCTGGTTCTCCCAAGAATTGGTATGGGAGGATAATAAAGAACACTGTTTCTCAACTTGGCAACTCTAAGGTGGATAGACTTCAAGTCCCAGAAGACCAGCTGGGGAGTGAAATCCGCACACCCCAAATTTGTCAAAGTTGGGGAACACCGATGGATAAAGTATCTCATAGTGCAGTGGAGTAAAGATGAGAAATGCAAGGGTTATCTTGCCCTCAATATATGGATACTGCAAGCATAAGGAGCTAGAAAGAAAAGGCCAGCTTATATTTCACTTGCTCTCTTCCTAGGTCAAACAAACAGAAGGATTAGATGCAAGTCACTCAACCAGATGTTTTCCTCTTGCTTTTGCTTTTGAAGGTGGAGGGAGAAGATGGAATTTTAAAAACTATTCTTGTGATCCCAGTTAAAGAAATATTCATAGATCAGCCAGATCCCTATTATGCAAATTCCAGATTTTTTTTAAACATAATACAGTGTAAATGTATGTTCAATATGCTTCAGATTCTTTTTCAGCACATTCATCTCAGTTACAAATTTTAAAATACAGATTTTTTTTAGAAGCAATGCCGGCATCATTACTAATCAGAGCAGAGCAGTTTGGCAGAAGTTCCTGAAGCAGGTTCAGTCTGCTAAATACTTAGGTGGAAAAATCACTTTTTGGGGAGTGGGGAACCTAATGTGCAATTAATTTTTATTTTGCAAATTAAGTCATTCAGAAATCATTAGAAATTCAATTCTCAGACAGCCTGGACAAGTTCCTGAAGTTTTCTTGGCAAAGCTGGTTAAGAATGGTTGCCATTGCCTTCTTCCTAGGGCCGAGAGAAAGTTCCTGGTCCAAGGTCACCCAGTCAGTTTAACCCCAAACTGGGACTAGAACTCAGTCTCACCATTCCTAGTCTACTGTCTTAATCATTACACATAGATCCTTTCTAAGTGCTTCTCAACATCACCTACTAGCACATACAAGCAGTATGCAGAAAAGGCTTTTCCTGTCCATTGAAATCAGCGGGATGAAGAGTCAGCCTTATTCATTTTTATTGTGCGTTCAGGGAAATGTATTCCCAAGTATTTCAAAAACTCAGGAAAGTATGCTGCTGAATTCCATTTCCTGAGGAGTGGCAAGGCAAAACAACAATAATCTTCCTATCTTCTTGATATGTTTCCAGATACATTTAGCTAAGCACTGACCACAATACTATTGAATTAAACCAAGCATTATGGACAACTTACAAATATACTAATATTCTAACCAGAGTTAGAATCTCTTGTACTGGGCCAAAGCAGAATATTTCAAAATTGAACAGATGGAAGGTCTGCTTATTTCAAGTGTCAGCCAATACCTGAGATCTAATCTGAAGTAATAATAAAAGCCTGTGGGGTTTTTTCTTTGACAAATGTAGATTTCTAAATGCACAAGTATCACTCCTGCTAGTTGGGCAGGACTTATGCTAACTTTTTAGTAAATATGATCTAAGTGTTCAGCCATGCAATGGAATAACTGAATGTTTCCAGGTGTCCTAGATCCATATGGCACTATAGAGACATGGAAAAAAAACCTCTTGCAGTATAACATTTTTCTTCAGTGAATTGCCTTTAGAGCTGATTCAGAAGTTAAAACATACTTTTATACATGAGGATTTGTGGTTAGAGGTCAGAAGGACATTGGGTTTATTTTAAAAAGAAATCAACTGCTGGCCAGCAAAACATAGCCAGATCTTCATGAATATATTAGTTAGGAAAACATCATACAATGTACTTTGCAAGTAAAAATAATAGCTACTTTCCTTCTGACTCCATTACTTAGACTTAGAATAACTTTATTGTCATTTTGAATGTACATTAATCAGTATACATTAAAATGAAATTTTATTGCATACAGCACTCAAAGGGTCTCCACTAATATATACATAAACATGACAAGATGGAAAAATAAACAAATACAAAATTATGCATGTACCCACATATATGACATGGAGAAACAACACAGTCTAGTTCGGATATATACATGTGCATGGCAAGATAAACAAATCTTGCAAATTTAAGGAACATTAATATATGATTTAAAACTGAAATCAAATGCTCAGATTCTATTAAAAGTTGGAAGGATTTCAGTCTAGATACTGAATTTCAGTCAGTGACTAAGACAGATTTTTAATTAAGCAACATCTAATCTGAAAAGATGAAGTCGGGAAAGCTGAGGCTCAGAATGACCTAAGACTTGCAAGAAATGTCAACATATAAAAAACAATAAAGAAACTAGTGTCTCCAATTGGAGACAATGGCAAAGAAGCGATGGGCAGCAAGGAGAAAGCAGAGTTGCTTAATACTTTATTTATGCAAAAAATAGCCCAGCCTATCAAAAACAGAATTATAAAAGACTAAGAATACAAATTGAAATGGACAAGAAAATGGTAAAAGAATACCTGTCTACTCTAGGTAAGTTCAACTCACCCAGTCCTGATGGATTACATCCCAGAGTACTAAGGAGTTAGCATACATGATATTAGAATGATTGAACCATACATTTCAAAGATATCGGAGCACCTAAAAACTACCAGGAGACTGGAAAAGAGCGAATATGGTTACCATCTTCAAAAATGGGGGAAAAACATATAGGAAACAGATCAGTCGGCCTGACATCAATACTTGGGAAGATCCTGGAAAAGATAATCAAGCTGCAAACACATAGAAGCAAGCAAAATTATAACTGGAAGCCAACATGGGTTTGTCAGAATCAGATTATGGAAAACAAATCTTGCTTCATTTTCTGACAAAGTTATTAAATTAGTTGGACTAACAAAATGCTGTGGACCTAGCATACCTGGATTTCAGTAAGACATTTCACAAAGTAGACCACAACCAACTTCTTGGTAAGCTAGAAAAATATGGGATAGAAAGCATCACCGCCAGATGGATTCATAACTGGCTAACAAATCACAATGTGTAGTCCTTAATGGAAATACATCTACATGGAGGGAAGTAAGCAGGAGGTACTCTAAGCTTCTATCTTAGGTCCAGTATTCTTAAATATTTTCATAAACAATTTACATAAGGAAATAGAAGGGGAATTCATCAAATTTGCAGATGACACTAAGCTGGCAGGAATAGCAAACACCAGAAAGATCTTGACAGACTTGTCCCTGTTTCACAAAATGAAATTCAACGTAGAGAAAAGTAAATTTTACACTTAGGAAAGAAAAACCAAATGTACAGAAACAGATTAGCTGAAACTTGATTCAATAGCAACAACTGCGAGAGAAATTTTAGAATTCTAGTGGACAGTCTTTTAAAGGTGAGCCTGCAGTGTGCTGCGGCACCAAAAAAAAAACAATGCAGTATTAGACAGCATTAACAAATAGTATCAAGATCACAAGAAGGCTACACTTGGAATACTGCATTCAGTTTGGGTCATTAAAATATAAGAAGGATGTTGATGCTTAAGAGTATAGAGAAGATCAACAACAATGATTAGGGTGCTGTGTTAAAATAGTAAGATATGGAACAGAACACAAAGATGAATATGAAATTGAGCTTGTGTCTGTATGGAGAAGTGATAACCTGGGACCATGCTATTCTCAAAAAATGATATTTATATTACGTTTTGTGAAAACCCAAATAAAATTTTTACCAAAAAACCTCCAATGATTAGGGTGATAGAGACTAAAACATGAAGAATGGTTGCAGGAATTGGGTATATCTAAGTCCAATAAAAAGGAGGACTGGGATGACTTGATAGCAGTGTTCCAATGTTTGAGTGGTTGCCACAAAGAAGAGAAAAGTCAATCTATTTTCCAAAATACCAAAAGGCAATTCAAGAAGCAATGCATGGAAACTAACTAAGGAAAAGAGCAGCCTAGAACTATGGAGACATTTCCTGACAGTAAGAACAATCAACCAGTTGAATTTCTTGCCTTCAGAAGTTGTAGGTGCTCCATCACTGGAGGCTTCTAAAAAACTGGACAGCCATTTGTCTAAAATAATATAGGCTCTCCTGTTTGATCAGGCAGTTGGACTAGAAGACCTCCAAAGTCCCTTCCAACTCTTGTTAAATAATAATAATAATAATAATAATAATAATAATAATAATAATAATAA
>BLBF01000026.1:10691477-10767250 GCA_015471245.1 Laticauda colubrina | reverse complement strand
AATAATAATAATAATAATAATAATAATAATAATAATAATAATAATAATATCCGCCTTTATTGTCATTATACATCATGTATACAGCGAAATTGGTTTAGCCTCTAATGGTGCAATCCATAACAGAAAATAGCAGACAACATGAATAGCACAGAAAAGAATCCTTCCACAAGTAATTGGGAAAGAAAAAAAATAAATTCTGTTAAATTCTGTTAAAATTCAATAAAATGTTTAGATTGTTGGAAATGTGTACAAACGTACATGTACTGCAACTTCATCCATTCGCTATAAAGTAGGAACTGTATTCATATGTTGTGCTAAGCCAGAACCAACTGTATGATGTTTTGATGCATCAGTTATGAATCTCTTATGTGTATACCACTGTTTACAATTCAGTATTGTGTGAACGTAACCAGTTATGGCTTATACAATAAACCTTGGTTAAAACAGGAGCTTAATGCAATTTGTGAATATTTGGTAAGTATATCAACTGTTCAAATTCTTTTCAATTCTTCAAATTCTTTTCAAACTTAATTATTGTAGGATATCATTAAGAGTATAGAAATTTCTTATCCAAATAACTATATATTAAGGCTATAATCTGTTCAAATTTTGACTGAAACATCATATAATTTTCCCCAAAAGGTAAGAAGTACTAATTATTTCACTTTTCAATTCATTTTATGTTTTCATATTATCATTAATGTTTTGCTTGATAGGAGTAGTGTCTAGCAATACCTAAGGGTCTGCCATAAAGAAGAGGGGGTTGACCTCTGCTCCAAAACACCTGAAGGCAGACCAAGAAACAATGGACTGAAATTAGGGGAGGAGAGAACCAACTTAAAACTAAGGAGAAATTTCCTGACAATTTGAACAATGAATCTGTGGAATGATTTGTTCCTGAAGTGGTGGGTGCTCCAACACTTGATGTTTTTAAGAGAAGATATGACAACCATTTGTCATAAATGGTTTATGGTTTCCTGATTGAGCAGGGGATTGGACTAGAAGATCCCTTCCAATTCTATTATTCTGTAAATCTCCTTTAGAAATACTTTTCTGAAAAGTAGTGCCAAGGTACTAAAAATTCATTCATGCTACTACAATATCAGCTACCTTTCTTGGGCCATCTCTCATCTCTTTAACTCCAGAAGGTAATTCTGTGTTGTCAGAATCTGTGATGCCTTTATAGTAATTAAAAGTTCAAAAATAAAAAGAATCTATCCAGTACTATTTCCAAAACTGAAATGGAGGGAATTGGTTGATTTTACTGAGATGTATGTGTATTTCCTAATGTATGCAATCTATTGTTGACACTGTATTTTTGGCCATGTCATCTTCTGTGATCAGAATAATTTCTTACAAAGAACACCAGAAGAAATTGTTATCTAACAAAACAAACAATTCCTACTTATTGGATTTTTCTAGATTCTGATGGGAATATTTTCTATTACAACCATTAGATTTATGCTATGATTCCTGTCTCAATACTTAATTCTGATGATTACATGGTTTGGCAATATTGTCTTCTTATTACCTTTTACATTTCTGTCTATTCTATAGTTCTGGTATTCCCTGGTCAGTTGCCATCCAATACCTGCTTCATATGAAGCAGGAAAGAACTTCTTAAAAACCACTATATCAAAGTGCCCAAGAGAATTTGGCATTCTACAGCTCAGTCTGGTTGATATGATAGCCAGGCAGTTTTGAGAAAACATTTTCCAGAGCCTGGAATCTGATAGCGTCTAATTTTAGCAAAATGCATGGAGGTGGCCAGGCCTGTGTAGTAAAAAGAGTAGTTTTAAATTAGGAAAATGGCATTGGGAGCAGAGGGGGGGGGCAGAAATTATACTCATATTTATATAAAGAGGACAAAACAGTTTTTTTAAAAAAGAATATATCAATTCCTCAAGAAAACTTAGATTTAAAAAAAATGCAAAAGTTTGACAACTTAGTTGAATGGAGACAAATTAATAATGTATAAGAACTTATATTTCAAAACTATGTTTCTCAGGCCATAAGCAATTTCAATTATTTGGTAAGTGAAATGTTTGGTAAGAGATTGAGGAAGCAATAATGTAAATATATGAAAGGGAAAATCCCTTAGATTTCCTCATGGGAAAATTTATGGCACTGCGGTTTATGGCACTAGACCAAAATGTTTGATTAGAGTGTAGAGTGCACTGGGTGGCTTTTTCTTTTAACCTTAGTCTTCTAATATTGGATTACTATGTCTTACCTTTATATATATAGGAGTTTCTTAAAAAATTAATCAGTATTGAAACTTTGAAAATATGGAATGAGAATCAGAATATGGTTGAAGCTTTCCTAACCTTGGATTCTTTTAAAACTTATTATGTATAATTCATTGCCCAGCATTCTTGCCCTGATTATGTCCTCATCATTGAAATGATGGGAATTGCACAAAAACCTATTTCTCTTTAGTCCTTGAATTCAAGACCAGGAAAAACAAAGTAAGCACAACAGGTCAAGATAATGCCAACATCTGAAATTTTGAGTGTGGAGTATATAAATCTGAGTATTTTTAATATTTCATATCTTTTGTTAAAAACAGCAGCAAAGCTTTAATGGTGTGTAATATACATAACATGGGTGTATCCATATAATTGGGATGTAACCTAGCAAGAGTTCTGCAGAAATGAGTAAACGTGGGGCAAATCAGGCAATGGGATGCTTGACAAATTGTGTCACCTAGAGAGTTTCAAAACCATGGATTATACACGGTGTTACAAATAAAGTGAAGTTGGTGATTGAAATCATGGTTGTGTTTTCTAGCTACTTTGGGTAGGCATCATGCTACATATTTCAGATTCTAAGCAAGATCAGCCTCTATAACTCTGTTCATTCTTAATTTAATTAGGGGGGAAATAAAATAATAACAGAATTCTTACCTCAAGAGTAAAACACAAGTTTTCAATGCAAATGTTATCAGGTTTCAGCTCTAGGTATCTCCAGAAAGAGCTTGGAAGAAACTCCCCTCCAATTAAGTAGATATAGTATCTGGATTTACATTTCATGCTGTACAAAAATGTGAAGCTTATATGAACACAGTATATGATGAGTAATTTAACAAACCATGCTTAAACTAACCATGAGAATGCAAAATGCAAATCAAGTTGGGAATAAGTTTTATATTGATTTAATGAATTATGATTGTTTATCAATTTTCAGATTTTTATATTATTACATTGTTTAGGGTTTCTGTCCTTAAAAGCAATACAGAATAGCTATTGTTAATTTCTGAAATTTATTACACTAATTGATATACTCTTTTCAAGAAGGTGAGTGGTGACTACTAACTCTTCCTGTCCTTTAAATCTTAATCCACAATAGTATTTAAACATAGTGACCTCTTGAGGAAATTAAAATTCATGAAGATTCAAGCTATATTTTAAGTAGAGGCTTATCTAGTATTCAGGCAGTGCAATGGCTCAGCAGTTAAAATACTGGCTTGTCAGCTGGATAACTGACAGCCCTGGTTTGAGATCCAAGTGTCGCTTCTGTCCACTTACCAGTTTGAAAGCATGCAAATGCAAGCAGATAAATAGGTATCACTTTGGTGGGAGGAAAACAGCACTCTGTGATGTCATGCTGGCCACATGACTGTAGAAACATCTTTGGACAGTGCTGGCTCAATGGCCCTTGAAATAGAGATGAGCGCCATCTCCTATAGTCAGTTATGACGAGCAGAACAAAATTCACAGGAATTCCTTTCCTTACATAGTATACAGAAATAATAGCTCATCCAATAATTTTGGTGCTGTTTCTAGAGGGTCTTCTAAAATAAAGGCCAAGTCATCCGCAAAAGCTTGCAATTTAAATTCTTCCTTTTTAATTTTCATTCCTTTTATACTCTTTTTGTCTCTAATGTTTCTATTTAACACTTCCAGAGTTAATATGAATAGCAAAGGTGATAGTGGGCAACCTTGTCTTGTACCTTTTCTTATATTGATAGAGTCTGTTAATTCTCTCTTTATCATTACCTTTGCCGTTTGTTTATAATATATGGCTTGTATTGCTTGAATAAATTTTCTGGCAAAGCCTATCTGTTCCAATAATAATAACACGAATCTCCAGTTCACATTATCAAATGCCTTTTGTGCATCTAAAAATATCAAAGCCATTTGTTTTTCGGGGTGAGCCTCATAATATTCCAAAGTGTCCAACATTACTCTCATATTAACTTTCATTTGTCTCTGGCAGAAATCCATTTTGGTCAGAATGAATAAAGTTATTTAAATATTTTTTGAGTCTCTCTGCCAATATTGAAGCGAAGATTTTATAATCTGCATTTAATAAAGAAATGGGTCTATAATTCTTAATTTGTAATGGATCAGTCTCTTCTTTTGGAATAAGTGTAATGTAGGCTTCTGACCATGTTTTAGGTATCTTCTTCTTTAGCATAACTTCATTCATGACTTCTAGCAGTGGAAGATTCAGCGATTCTTGTAATGTTTTATAGAATTCTGCCGAAGTCCATCTGGGCCTGGTGCCTTCCCATTATTTTGTTTCTTAAGTGCTTTGGTTAACTCCATCATGATTATATTGCTTTTTAACAATTTTTCAGTCTCTTTAGGTATCTTAGGTAGATTAGCATTCTGTAAATACTGTTTCACTCTTTCCTCATCAATATTCTCTTGCTCATATAATTTCCCATAAAAGCCTCGAATGATTTCCTTCTTCTCTTTATTGCCGTGGCAAACTTGACCTTGATCATCTATTAACTGCAGTATTTTCCTTAATTCTTTTTCCTTTCTCAGTTTGTATGCTAACTATCTACCTGGTTTGTTTGCATCCTCAAAATAATTCTGTTTAGCACTTCTAATTTTCTGTGCTAATTCTTTTTTCTCTAATAAACTCATTTTATGTTTAATTGTATCCAGTTTTAGCTTAATGTCTTTTTTCTGTGGCGTTTTCTGTAGTTCTTTTTTGTAGTTCTTTTATACTCATCTTCTAAAGCTTCCATGGCTTGCCTTTTCCTAATGTTCCTTTTCCTTGTGTAGTCTATTATCAAGCCCCTAGCATATGCCCATACGTGTCCCATATGTTCTGGATTGAAGTATCTTCTTTTTTATTTTCTCTAAAGAAAAAAAACAATTCTTTCTCCATCCGCTGTATAAAATCCTTCTCCTTCAGAATAGTATTATTTAATGTCCATCTTGATCTTCTTTTTTATCTTTTCCATTTAATTGTCATTGGATTGGCCTGCCCAAGTACTTGTTTTGATATTTGCTTCTTGAATATTAGATATTAATTCTGTTTAAGTCCAAATCATATCTATTCTGGACCATGTTAAATGTCTATTTGAGTAAAAAGTGTACTGTTTGGTTTTAACATTTCTTTCTCTCCATATATCTTTTAAATTTATTTCATCTATCATTTTAAAAAAGGATTTGGGGAGAGTCTTCCTATTTTGCTTGTTGTTGTTATATAGTCCAGTTTATTGTCTACAATTCCATTAAAATCTCCCATCATAACTATATTGACATAGTCCAGTTCAATTATTTTCATGTGTAATTTTTTATAAAATTCTTGTTTATCATTCGGAGCGTAAATTGCAATCAAGAGTGTTTTCGTATTATTGTCCATTATTTCCACCATTAATACTCTTCCGTCTTCATCAGTATAAATCAATTTTGCTGAAATGGTCTCTTTAATATATAAAACCACTCCTCTTTTCTTACATTGAGTCAAAGAAGTAAATATTTTCCCTAATTTTGGCTGTATCAACAATTGTTCATATTGTTTTTTAATATGTACTTCTTGTAGACAAATTATATCAAATTTTAGTTTCTCTAATCTGTGAAAAAAAATTCCGTCTTTTAACAGCTGAATTAAGTCCATTAATATTCATTGTAATCAGTTTTTTCTCTTCCATAATTAAGCTTTATAATTAGGTTTGGCTTGTATTTTTTCCCCCGAGAACTTATCAGGCATTTTTGTAGAGGATTTGGCTGCTGTCTGGAATAGGCATGTGATGGAGGCCCTGGATCAGATTGCCCATGTGTGGCCTTTCTTAGTGCATTGATCTTAGGGTGTTCCTTGGATTTCCAAGGAGTTCCGAGAGATTAAAAGAAGCCTCCTACTTCATCCCCTGCAAGTAAAATCAACACTGAAAACTTATCACTGTCTCTTAAAATAAAATGAAACACCTCTTCATTCTATAATTTTTTATATTGTTAAAACCACACCTCTCTCTATTAAAAAATAAAAGTCCAGTAAGGTTTCTCAGAAATAACATAAATATTAAAAAAAAACCTATCTATTTCACCCATTCTGAATCCTTCCTTTCCCAATTTCCTCTCTACAAATAATCAGAATTTATTACTATTTTTAAAAAGCAATTAAACATTACCAGAAACAACAATTGTCATTCAGTCCAAATCAAGAAACCATTAAACATTCTCCTAAATAGCAACCTATTATTTTAGCTTTGGTAAAATAAACCAGTATTATATTATTCCTTCGTGCAGTCTTTAAAATCCTCAATGCAAATTCCAGCATCTGACTTCTTTCACTTTCTTCTACTTTTCTCTCAAAATTGTTTTCTTTATCAAGCCTATACTTACAATATAGCAACTCCAGTGAACCCCTCTTGTCAATTCAACATAAGGAAATAGTCTAGATCCTTCATCTGATTATTTATATTTATTTTTCAATTTTTGATCCATTATATTTAATTTTTAAATACAGTATTTCTATTTCTATCCCGTAAATTTTAATTCCACCTATAAGTTAATTTCAGTTTTAGTCAATGGTGTTTCTTTCTCTGCAATAATACCAGCCAATGCTAGTAAAGAGTTAAATAGTTCAAAAATTTCCTGTCACTAAAGTAGCCATCTGATGTCTTCTAATGTTAGTCTTCAAAGTCTTTCCAACAGTTCAAAATATAAACAAGACTTTTTCACAAGAGAGGATCCTTTCAAAGTTTTAAACCAAGTCCATTGAGCCCTTAATCCATATAAAACTTTCTAAAGCCAACAACAATCATCCTCTTGATGTATATTCCCCAAAATATAATTTTTTATATTTATAATTAAACTTTTTTTAAAAGACTTAAAGGATACTCACCCAATGATTTCAATTAAACTCACCAATGTAAAGATTCTTAATTCTTAAAAATCAAAGAATAAAAAAAGTCTGAGGTGATTGAGAGATGAGCCAATCAAACTTAGCCCTTTTTGCAACACTAGCAGTTATAAGCCCAATAGAATCCCACAACACCCAGCCAGTCATAAACTGACTGCAAAAATACAATTTTTACCACACACTAACAGAAAACCAGCTGTACAGAGCACATGTGAGTAATCTGACAATATCTTTAACTGTCAGCCTTCTAATTTCCATAGTTGGGCCTCATTTCAGCTGCAATGTATTCCTCTCATTTAGCAAACATTAGTCTGCTTTTATAGCTCATTCAAAGAATACGTTTAGATTAATGCATGCACTTCATTTATGACTGCCACTGAAGACGTTAAAGACCACCTGGAAGCTACAGCTAGTTCAAAATGCAGCAGTGCAAGCAGTAACAGGTACCTCTCAATTTGTCCATGCACCACCATCACTATGCAAACTGCATTGACTGCCAGTTGGCTTCCAAATGCAATTTAAAGTGCTGATTATTACCTACAAAAGCTAAAAGGTATAAGGCCTAGATAGTTATTGCTTGATTGATTTAACTATCATAATTGTATAGCCACCCATTTCACATGGAAGGGACTCTGGGCAGCATAAACTCTGGTGTGTCCAACTTTTCTGCCCACACAGTATGTTCCAGCAAAATGGATGCATTCCAGGTCTCCTCCATTAAATTGCCCTCTTATGAGAGCCAAGAAGTGTACCTTCTGTTGTGTTGCCAATATTCTCTTTAATTGCATCCACTCCCTCCTGGGATTCCAGAAATTTTTGAAACCCAGGCTTTGGTTGCAGGCTTACTCTTGATGTTTATTATTTTTCAGTGATCCCTGTTTTATTTTGTTGTTTTTGCTGTCTACGACGTTGGTCTGTCATTGCTTCCTTCCTAGAGTTAAGAGAACGTGACTGTTAGATCACGGGAAAGAGAGACTTGAGACCAGCATGACTTTCAGCTCTTTATTAAGTTCCTGGAATCAGTCTGACTGCGGAGCCATGGCAGCCTATTTTATAACGGCTGCTTGCGGACAATGACAGATCCTTGAATCTCCCGCCACTCAGGTGGACCAATCACAGGGCGGCAATTGTTGACCAATCACCATCACTTGAAGAACCAATCATATTATAGTATTTGTGGACCAATCAGAAAAGGGTATTTCAAATATGCTAATGTGGAACACCCCTCCCCACTTGGTTTGGCCCAACCTATGTTACGTAGTCACGTAAGTAGGCAGGGCTTTTATGATGTCTACTTGACCTGCGCAGTTCAGTTGCGTTGTTGTCTTCGGTCGGTTCAGATGGGATCGCTGTTTCTCTTGTCCTTCTCCCTGGAACCTCCTGGAAGGTGGAGTCAGCCATGCCACTCCTGCCTGGCCTATCTGGGCTGGTAGAGTCGGCTCAGTTGCTCCCTTCCGGAGTGGCTTCTTGTTGTTTTTGTGCTGCCTGTTCCTCTCTACCGAAGTCATCTCCAGGTAAGTAATTGTGGTTTCTTTCTGGGGCTACTGGTGAAGTTAGTTGGCGGGTTGTTGTTGGGGTTTGTTGCGGTGTTTCTTGTTGCGGTGTCTCCCCCTCCCCTCTTATTCATGTTTGAAGGGTCTCCCCCCTCTTTGGTCTGGTTATTATTATTATTGTTTAATGTTTGTTGTGGTTCTGGCGTGTGTGTGTGTTCTTTTCCTTCGTGCCCGGGTTTGTTAGTGTTTCTTTCTAATGTTCGTGATCTCAGTTGATCTATGTGTCTCCTCCAACTTCTTCCATCCTGTTTCTAGTCTGTATGACCGGGGTCCTGTTACTTGGGTTATTTTTGCCGGTACCCACAGTGGGTGCCCCGTGAGATTTTTTGCATAGACCAGGTCCCCTGTTCTGAATGTGTGGTGTTTACTAGAGGAGTTTGCTGATTTTTCAGGGCTGTAGGGGGGGTGTAATCTATCTAGGTGTCTTATCCAGTTATCTGTGTAGTGGTTCCGCCGTCGTTGCCTTCTGTGGCAGAAAGACATTATAGAAATTATTGAGTCCCAAAAATGCTTGTAAGTCTGTTTTTTTTTGGGTCCGGGAGCTTCTTCTTTTGCTTTATTTTTCTGAACTATGGGGTGGATGCCATCTTTATCTATTAGGTACCCCAGGAATTCAACTTTAGAGGTGGCTAGCTGGCATTTTTCTTTTTTAACTTCTGAGTCCTGCCTCTTGGAATCTTTGTAAGACTTCTCTGAGGTGGCTTTCCAGTTGGTTCTTGTCACTAGCTGATACTAGCATGTCACTGAAGTATGGGACCAACCCTTTTATTCCTTGTAACAGGAGCTCCATCAAGCTTTGGAACACCCCTGGGGCCACACTGACTTCAAATTGCAGTCTTTTGCATCTGAATGTCACAATTGTTTGTGCCTCCGCTGTTTTGGGGTCAACTGGCAATTGCTGGTATGCTTGTGCAAGGTCGAGCTTTGCAAAGACCTTGCCTCCCCCTAACGAATGTAACAGATGTTGCACCACCAGAACGGGGTATGCGCTTTGTTGTAGTGCGTGGTTGAGGGTGGCCTTATAGTCTCTGCAGATTCACACAGACCCATCTGGCTTAATTGGGGTCACAATTGGGGCTTCCCACTTTGCGTGGTCTATTGGTTCCAATACCCCCTATGCGATGAGCTTATTCAATTGCTCATCGATCTTCGGTTTTAATGTGGAAGGGACTTGCCTTGCCTTTAACCTGATTGGAGCTATGTTCAGATTCAAATTAAATGATATAGGGGACCCTCGGTACTTGCCTAGTTTTCCATCGAACACGTCCTGGAAATCTCTCATCAGGCTCTCCTCCCAGTCTGTTTCAGTGACGCTGTTGATTCCGGTCACTCCGATTCCCAGGGGCTCGAACCATTTGAGTCCTAGTAGGTTTGGGCAATCCCAGTCTACAATGGTTAGTGGAAGAATTTCCGTGTGTTTCTTGAATTTAACTTGGAAGTGTCTGAGTCCGACTACGGGGATCCTGTTCCCTTGGTAGTCTTTCAGGGTCAGTTTTTGGCTCTCCAGTTCTGTTCTTCATATGCTCGGTATCAGTCTCTTAAGTGTGTTCCATGATATCATAGACAGGTATGAACCGGAGTCCACTTCCATCTCGCATTGTTGGCCTTTGATGTTGACTTTCACATTTACCTTCCGGGCATCGGTTGCGCTCGAATGCCCAATTGTTATGGTTTGGTGTGTCTCTTCCTTCTGGTAAGTTTCGTTGAGCCGTTTGCCTCTGTTTTCTCAGCTCCAATGGCTCCCTGCCTGTCTTTCTTTCATTCTGTGGGCAGTGCTGTGTCTTCGTTTGGGGCTGTAGCTCTTTCGGTTCCAGCAGACCCTTGCTATATGTTCCCGTCTCTCGCAGTGCCGGCAAACCATGTATAGGAAACTGCACTCGGAATGGGGGTGATCTCCTCCGCACCCGGCGTACTGGAACCCCGACTTACGTTCTCTCTTCTCCTGTCTGTTTCATTCTTATTGGATCCTGTGTATTTCTTCTTCCTCATTGTCAGTCTTGGACAAAGACTCAATGTCCTTGTAGTGTGTGGTGGTCTTGTGGTTGCCCTCTGGTTTCTTCTCCTGGGGTTGGCTTGTCTCTGCTGGTGTTTTCTGGTTTTCCGTATTCATTTGCTGCATTGTATCTGCTGATTTTTTAGTGGCTTTGGCTGCAGTGGCCTCAGCGATGGCCTCAGTGACTATGATGTTTGGTCGGGTTAGCAGTTGGCTCAGCAAGGTGAGGTTTCTCAGTCCTAGTACCACGCGGTCCCTCATGGCTTTATCCATGTTGAGGAACTCGCATGCCCCTCCAATGTCCCTTAGCGCCACTATGAAATCTCCGATGCTTTCACCTTCTCTTTGGTCCCGTTTATAGAATTCATGTCTCTGAATAAGGCTGGAGACGGTCGGTGCATAATGGACCTTCAGTATTTTTTCCAAATCTGGCCAGGCCATCTGCTTTATGTCCTCAGGTTTGGCCAATGCTTTGGTCATCTTGAACACTGCGGGTCCACAGTGTGTCAGGAATACGGCTCTTTTTCTGTTGTTGGAGATCCTCTGTAAGTCATTGCTCTCGAGGAACATGAGGAATCTGTCGATGTATGATTGCCAGTCCTCCGTCGCTGGGTTGAATGGTGCGGGTGGCAAGTTGGTGCCGGCCATTTCGTTTCGCTTGGTTCTCATTGCCACATGCTCAACTAGTCTCCTTGTCTCAGTATCCCACCTTCGTTGCCAGTGTTAGATCACGGGAAAGAGAGATTTGAGACCAGCGTGACTTTCAGCTCTTTATTAGGTTCCTGGAATCAGTCTGACTGTGGAGCCGCAGCAGCCTATTTTATAGTGGCTGCTCGTGGCTCGCAGCCAATGACGGATCCTTGAATCTCCCGCCGCTCAAGCAGACCAATCATAGGGCAGCAATTGTTGACCAAATACCATCGCTCAAAGAACCAATCATATTATAGTATTTGTGGACCAATCAGAAAAGGGTATTTCAAGTATGCTAATATGGAACAGTGACTAGCCCAAGGTCACCCAGCTGGATTTGGGCAAGACTAATTTGCTTAGCCACTACAAGTAACTGGCTCTCACATCGGCCAATTACTGCAGAATCAAATAAACCCAGAGATTTCTTTTGTACGCTGAGATTTCCATAGGTCTGTAGTTAAAATGTCTAATGAATCATAAAGTACTTAACAAATAATGTTATTTTTTATTCATGAAACCCATATTTTGATTCAGTTCAGTATCCTGAAAAGAATTTGACCCTTCAAAAATGTCAAGCAAGCAATCATTGGTAATTATAGTGCTTTTAAAATGCCTTAAGGAAGAGCAAAAAGTTCAACATTCTGGAAAACCTATTCTTAACAGAAATAAGCTATGACACACTGAGCCACAAAAATAGCCATGCACATTTTAGATTACTGTTGTGCAAATCCAGGCAGTATATATTTATGGGAAAGTGTAACATGGAAATATAGCATCAGAAAAAAATCAGTAAGGAGCAATCTAGTATCTAAAAAGCCAAATAAGTGGTTAAGAGACTTGCCTCTACAAGTATTGGAAATAAGTTTTCCAACTATTTTGATTTGAATAGTGGACATTTACTTCTTTCTGCTGACCACAGAAATATCTAAGATAAATAATATTAATTAAATGGCCCAAATATGAACAAATATCTAAGATAAATAATATTAATTAAATGGCCCAAATATGAACAACAAATAACAAATGTGGTTTCTAACAGTGTCCTTGGAAAGATATTAGAACAGGTACTAAAGCAATCAGTTGTAAGCTTCTTGAAAACAATGCTGCAAATACTAAGAACCGACATGGCTTTGTCAAGAGTAGAGATGATAAAGGTGAGATACATTTATAGATATAATCTATGTTAATTCTTCAGATCAGGAAAGGACTCCATAAGATTAGAACTATACATTATTGAGATAGGCTATCTTGCAAGCCTCATTATGCTTTACTGCTCATCTTTATATCACAGTGAGTAAGGGCTATATAATAGCCTGTCTGGCTATTCCAAACACTATTTTGTTTTCTAGAACTTAGGGAATGTTTCAGCACTCTTTGCTTATATAATATTTTTGCTTATTTCCCTTAAGGTTCTCTCTCTGATTTTCTATACCACCTTCCATATTAGCCTGAGTCTCTCTTTCCACATGCACTGAAAATCCCAGGCCAGAGTCATGGGAATAAACTATAGTTTCACTCCTATTTTCTGACATCAGTAAAATAAGTGGACATTTTTCAAAACTGTTATTATATAACAACACTTTGATGTGAATTGCAGCAGAATTTTTGTTGTTATATTGAACTATGGATGAAGAGTCAAATGTTTTATGACTTTCATATTGATATCCTAGCCTACCAATACTAATGTAATATAAATTTTACTATTTTCTCATTCAATTCTTGAGGCTTTCCCAATAATAGAATGTTCATAATTTTAATCATATTACATAAATAATTTATTACATAAATCTGCATTGAAATAATATAACACATCATTATCATTATCATCATCAGACATCCTGAAAAGCACTAGGTTGCAGTAGGCTGATGGCTGATTAGAATAAAAGATTTATACTTAGTATTGATTTACAAAAAACAGAAACATCTTTTATTTTGGAATACTGCATTAAATTTTGGTCCTCACAATGTAAAAAAGATATTGAGACTCTAGAAAGAGTTCAGAGAAGAGCAACAAAAATGATTAGGAGACTGAAGGCTAAAACATATGAAAAACAGTTGCTGGAATTGGATATTTTTAGTTTAATTAAAAGAAGGACTGGGGTGACACGGTAGCAGTGTTCCAATACCTCCAGTGCAGCCACAAAGAAGAGGGAGTCAACAGTCAAGCTATTTTCCAAAGCACCTGAGGGCAGGACAAGAAGCAATGGGTGGCAACTAATCAAGGAGAGAAGCAACCTAGGACTAAGAAGAAATTTCCTGACAGAACTTACCTCCAGAAATTGTGAATGTTTTAACACTGGAAGTTTTTAATAAGAGATTGGACAACCATTTATCTGAAATGGTATAGGATTTCCTGCCTAAGCAGGGGGTTGGACTAGAAGACCTCCAATGTTCCTTTCAACTATGCTATTCTATTCTATTCTTTTGCCCCACATCTATTATCTTTTGAGAGAACCTCAAACACTTGTAAAAAGATTATACTGTGGCATCAGCAGTTTTCATCTCTTGGTTTTGCTTTCCTCAGTCTAGCAAGTAAGTCAGTAAACAACATGCTGATATCTGGAAATTACCAAAGGAAGCTGACATTCTGTGCATAATGCAAAGGAACAAAACAATTCTTGTCTGCAATATAAATTTATTTGTAAAGATTTCTTGGTGTACATACAGTTTCTCTTGAAAATACAATGGTTTTAGTTAGAGCTAGGAAAACAGCAGGAAAAAAAGCACAACATTCAAAATATTTTCATGTTATTTATTTCAGTGGTTGGTTGGTTGGTTTGAGATGAACAAAAAAGCATCCAGACATTAAATAAAAATTTCTGTAAATAAAAATTTATGTATGCAAGTATAATGACATTTACATATAACTGTAGAAAAATATGGGATTTTATATGTAGCTGGATATTGGTAGGGAACATTCCTAATTCAAAGGAAAATTACATGAGTTATACCAGCTATAATTCATAAGAATTAGCCGCACTAATGAACAAATAAGTTCATTATGTTCTCTAGATAACTCTTCATTTTGGATTTGGATTGACATCAGATAAATATTCTTTTCATTTCAGATGCCAGAAGTTTATTTTATTCACTGGGGAATGGCAAAGAATTTGGTATAAATGATTAGTATTTTGAATAATTAAACATTAATCCAAAACTACTTTGCTCACCAAGTGAGAAGACTCATTGGAAAAGATCCTGTTGTTGGGAAAGATTAAAAGCATAAGGAGAAGGGACAGTAGAGGATAAGATGGTTGGATAGCTTGCAGAAACTCAGTCATCTCATCTCATCTATAAAGGAATTTGTATATTGCATAAAGGAATTGTACTTTGCATAAAATAGATGTGGGGGTACATGGTAAATAGGTTTGCGTAACCTTACAGTGACACTAAATTAAAATAGAGAATAGAAAAATTAATATAATTCAAATTTGATGGATTAAAATAAAGGTGTTTAAAAAGAAAGTTTTTAAATATAAGGAAAACTTCTAATAGCTGACCTAGCCTCCACCCCTAACCCTCCTGCATTCTTATAAAAGTTATCCAGGGATTTCTGATTTTCATGATATTCTTCCAGTAGAACTGCAATCTGCAGTTTTGTGGCCAGTAACATCATTAGCTCTTTTTTTCTCTTGCCAAAGAGGCAAATTACACTTTTCCAAATAGAACTGTAGACCACCCAAAGTGAAACATGAATGTAAATACTATCATTGCGCTTGTTCAGACTATTGTACATCTGCAAGGCCAAAACTATTATTTATCTCATGCCTAAGTTCCCTGAAAACCTCTGCCTTAAAGTAGAAGAGTCAGCTGTTTTACCTTCTGAGTAAATGTGCAAAGTCAGCAGTCTACCAAAGAAAGCAGCAGTGAACTTCCACTTTTGTCTTAAACGGAAAGGCAAAGAAGTTCAAAATATAGAAGTATTAATTTTTGCCCCTTTATTGATTCCTCTACCAGTTAATAAATGTGCAACCTGTGCCCTTGTTTCCATTCTTGTCTCATTTTGCAAATTAAATTCAAGGCTAACATCTTTGCTTTTAAAAATGTGCTTTGCTACAAAGAAAAAGAAACGTTCATTTCACAGAAGAGCTCAGTCTGAATTATAAAATGCTCCTTTGTCAAGGACTGATTCTAATCGTAATGCCTTCCCACTCTAACAATACGCTATTATGAAATCTCCCAAGATAATGAGAAATCATCTTATGTTCTCAGTTAAAACAAGGCAGCAGTTTCAACTTGGCTTGCTTTATACATATTGGAGCTTTGAAGTTACCAACTCTGCTAAAATGGTTGCCTTTCTTATGTAACCATGGAATTAAACTGTTAATAGCATAAATATTTCCATCTCCATTTCAACATCCTTTACAGAAAAACTACACAATTTGAGACCCATGTCTGCAAAAGCTGCTACCAAATTGTGATTTTCAACATGAGAAAAAGGCATAATAATCATTATTATTATTATAAGACTGAAGAATAAAATGCCATGTCTTATATATGACTGTGTTTTACTTTAATAACAGACATAATCAAAGTAATATTTAAACTTTGCCTTGGGTTCATTAAAGCTTTCTATCTCCACCCATCAAAGGCCAAGTGAAATGTTATGCACACTCCTTCTTTACAATATGACTTTGACACCTCAGAATTTCCACTTTTCAATAACTTACAAATAACTTTGAAGAGACCTTTTTTGAGAGAGAGAGAAAAGCAACATCAAAAACAAATCAGAGTTTTCATTCACTTTATTTATTTAGAAGATTGGTGTAGCTGGCTATCTTAAGAGACACAATTCTGGGCAGTTCACAACAGTTCAGTAAAACTAAATGTCATAAAAACAATAAAAAAGAAAAAGTATTAAAAGCAAATAACATGGTACCACAACCAACCTCCTTCCATACAACCAATTGCACAGTTTTCAAGCCAAACTCATCCTACCTTTTTTCCTCAATCCACTGATGAATGCAAAAAATATCTCTCCAGTGCTGCCCAACTCAAGCTACTTTGGTTCTGGATCTTGTCCGCTATGAAGTCAAAAAAATGGAAATAATTGCAGCCTCTCCCTTTCTAATACACATTGTATGCATTTATCATTTAAAAATTGTTCCCATTAAGGAAGTTTTCTTATTAATAGCACTATTAGTGCTACTCAGTGCTTTGAATTTGATTCCAAAAGAGTGCTTTGAATCACAAGGAAATACAAACATAGCACAATCTGTAACTCTGGAAAGCAGCTGTGTTTGTCTCCTGGATCATGTGGCTGTTCTCCACAGCTGGCTAAAAGGCACCTCCTAAGTACTCTGAGTCTATGATTCAGTTTCAAACAGGTTTCTATATTACACAAAGTTCATATGGAATAGACTTCAGGAAATGTAACTTACATATTGTCTCAGAACCAAAAGAGATAAGAACTATACTGTAAATGTAGACCCCTTTTTAATGGTAAATATGATTGCAGTTGTCTATATCATTAGAAAAAAAAAGAAATGTATTTGAATCACCATTATTAAGGAAAAGAAAGTGCAGTGGAAGCAAAGAGAGAAGTAGAAGTGGGAAGAGGAAGCACCCCTTCTCCTCAGTACTACCCCCTTTCCATTTTATATTGTGGAAAGCTCCCCTCCTAGAAGAATAAAATATTTTGGGGGATATTGAAAAGGCAGAATATCTTACTGCCCTAAAGGAGAAATGGAGAAACATACAGAAAGCAGACTCAGTCTTCCTTAATAGCCCCAGCAGATATTTTGTGCCCATGAAGAAAGTTTGGACCAGCCTATTCAGAAAGAAAAGACCTTCACCTTGAATGGATGGATTAAAAATTTACATTATCCTCCACCCAAATTCTAAGAACAGGACATGACCATTTAGATTGGACATAAGGTTAACCCACTACCATTTAGCAGAAGGCACACATCTCACTACATTGCACAATTTCTTTAGGGTATTTCAGACATTGCACAGCTCCCCCACCCCAGCAGCATTTCAGGACCTGTATAAAAATCCTGGCACTCATCTAGCTAATTGCTCAGCTGATCCAGAACTGCACACTCTTTGAGTGTGGTTCTGTTTATCGATAACCTTTCTTTCCAATCAGCCTTCATGTTATTTCCAGCATCTTTCTCCCAGCTTGGAACTGAAACAGATGGATTTTCCTTCCAACAATATGCTCAAGTAAATCAAGATTACTTTCCATAACTGGTGATCTGGAACTACCACTGAAAATGCAGAAAGACAGTACCATTACATTTAGTGTCCCAGATCCAGTGTGTATATGCTTGATATTTACTTATTTTTAAATTTTATTGGCTACCCATCTTACTATAAGGTAACTCTGGGCACTTTACAGCCATAAAAATATATTTATATTAAAATATAAATAAATCAAAACCAAACATTAAAATCTAAGGACACATGGGGAGGGCAGTTGTTACTTGATCAATCACCTCCACTAAGCTGTTTGTCAGGATTCCCAGAAATTGCCCTAATTAAATCATGATTCTCAAGCCAAACTTCCAAAAACTTGAAAGGATTTATTAGAGGCAACATACTGGCATTACCTTATATGAAGCCAGCTCTGGCATATGTAATTTACAGTCACCTGTGATCCTGTTTCCCCCCTCCTCTCTGGGTGTCTCATAAACCAGATTCTCCAATTAAGCACGTTCATAGGCTGGATATCATCTATCACGTTCTCCAATTAAATATATTTGTGGGCAAAAGCTCTGGTATTTTAGTTACAATCTTTTAAAGGTAAGTGTTGGAATGTACTTTCAATTTCAAACTGCTGCACTACTTCTCCAGATCCCCCCCCCCCCTCTATGACAACTACTAAAACAGGTATAGGAAAGTTTTATGAGTTGACACTGTTCCCCCACTAGGGCCCTATGCCAAATGGCAGAACCAGGTCTTTAGACCCTTATAAAAAGATAGGAGGGTTGTGACAAACTTCACATTGGGAGGCAAGATGTTCCAGAGGGCAGGACCAACAGCAGGCAAGGTCTTCCTCCTGGACCCCACCATTCAGAATAATCAGGCTGATGGGACCTGCAGCATGCCTCCTCTGCTGGCACAAGTGAGACAGGCCAGTCCCTTTGGGGTGAGATGTTTCCTCAAGTAAAAATATTCATATAAAAAGTACTACATGAATTGTACCACATACATACACACACACTGATTTTCTTGATTCTGCATTTTTGTAATTGTTATTTGGAATTCAATATATTTGGAATTCAACTAATGATGAAAATCAGCAGAACACTGATATGACAGGTAATATTTTCACTGCACTTCTTCCCAATTTAGTAAATATTCAGAACAGCTAAAGAAAGGTCCTTTACCTTTTCTCTTATTTAGTCTGCCAAGCACTAAAATTTTTATGACAAATCAGATACTTCACACTGGATTACTTAATATACATTCAAAGCTTTAATGCCAATTTAAAAAACCCTTAATGCATTACATTATAGTTCATCCTTACTTATACAGCTGCCTAATAGAAGCATTTTCCCTATAAGCCCATTCAGTAATCCATGACATATGAATGCATTTATAATTGCTGCCATCTGGGATGCATAAAGTACATAAAACAATTCATATTTATTTCTGTGTATATCATATGTAAGTATGGCTTTTCCTTAGTTAAGAAAGATTGCTTTTTTACATTCACAGGACAAGCTAGGTCCATTCTACTGTTGGAAGTTAAAACCCACCTCTGTCCTAGAAAAATGAAATATTTTTGGATATGCAGTATTAAAAAGGCAGAATATTTCCCCTAAAAGAAAAGTAGAAACTCAGAGAGGCAGAAACCGGAGTCCCCCACATCTTTGTTAATGGGCCCTTAAGGCTGGGCCAGTCTAGTCTACATAACAAAGATCTACCTCCTTCAGGCAGAGCCATTTAATTGCCGTTCATTGCACCACCCACCAAGTTTCAACCAAACTTAGGACACAGACAACCTACAAAGCTAGCTATGACCTCTGACAGCAACCAATCAGAATACTCTTCCTGTGTCCTAGAGAGGGTATAAAATCCAGGGACTCTCAGCATCTCTTCCCCTTTTTTGCCCAGGATCTCCAAACCATGTGGTCCTGTCCACCATTAAACTATCTTTCCAAGCAGTCACCATATTTCTAGTGTTCTTCTTCCCACTTGTAACTGAACCCAGAAGGATATTTCTTCCAACAATTCCAAGTCTAAATCATGAATTCATATCACGTTATATTCATCATGAAAATCTAAAGTTTAATTTAGGTATTAAATACTCCCATTTGCAATATTTTCTTATCTTTATAAGTAATATAAGACTTATTTGAACAGTTTGACATTTTTCCAGTAATCAGATTTTTTAAATTGAGCAAATAGGGCAATGTATATATGAAGAAAGCTATGATGGTTGTCATGATCTTATAGAGTTCTACTTTACTAAAAATATGTTAGTATTGTAATTTCAGCTGCAGACCATTCATCTGTATTCATAGTTACAGATCAGTTGATGCTACTCCTGGGGGTAATTGAGGAGTACAATTATTGGTACTACTGCCAGGAATTGTGTGCTAGGTCACAACTACTATTTAACAGAGAAGGGGGATTATTTAAGTATTTTTTATTTATTTAAACAAATTAAAGGACTTATATGGCTACTGTAGAAAGTTAGCACCCACCCTTCTCCTAGAAGAATGAAATATTATGGAAAATATTTAAAAAGGATAATATTATACCTCCCTGGATGAGAAAAGGAGAAACAAGCTCCTGGAAAGCAGTCCCCACCTTTGTTAATAGCCACAGAAAGACTGGGCCAGCTTATCTACAAGACAAAAGACCTTCACCCTCAGGACATAATAGGATTAGCCCTCTATCCATCTCACCACATGGCACCTGGAAAGATTACATCACCCAGCAACCAAGCATGAGACTCAAGACAATCTACAAAGTTACCCCTGCATAGGCCCCATGGAATCTGACAACCAATCAGAATACATTTCTTTCACAGGAACAGGAAGCAAGTTCAAAGCTCAAGAGAGGGTATAAATATATCTCACCCTGCGCTCTATGTGGTCAACTACTCAGGACTTCAAACGATGTGGTCCTGTCCACCATTAACCCCCCCTCAAATCTGGGGCCCTTTGTTCTCGCCCACCATTAAACCCCCCCTCAAATTAGAGCCCCCCCTCAAATCTGGTCTCCTGTCTTTTCATATCTCCCCCAAGTCAGAGGAAACCTCTCCCTCCTTTGCCAGGTGTGGCTGCCTAGAATTGGGGAAGGGAAGGAGGGCCGGGCTCGAAGCCTCCCCACCATCCCAGGTCTTTAACACCTGGCTTGCTTCTCCACTACTGCCTCCTCCTCCTCCTCCAGCACCTCCTTCTCCAGATAGGGCAATTATGAACAGAGCGGTTACACTGATACCCCAGCTGCTCTCTTTCCCATGGTAAGACTTGGCATGTGGAGAAAGGAGCTGGCAGCTGCTACATGGTGGTCCCGTGGGCGAGGCAAAGTCATTCCAGTCCCAGTTAAGACATACCAGTCACAAACCCAGAGTCCAAGCCAAGAGGGGTCACTTCTCCCTGCCAGAAAGTGAGGCGCAGGCATGCACAGTTCAGCATAGTGGGCAATCTCCACTCTGGGCTGATGCTGAAGGCCTAGGTGCTATCGGGAAGGTGGGGCAACAGGGGTGATACTGGTGGCAGATGAACTCATAGATGCGGGAGATCGTGGCATAGGCCTGGCCTGAAAGGGGGTAAGGGTGAGGGGAAAGGATCATCTGAATTGGTAACATCTCCTGCTTCTTGCCTCTGCACATTGAGGAGGTTGAGCAGCTGCTAGCAATGTCAGGGGAAGATGTTGCAAGGTGGAGGCTCAAGCCCTCCCAGAAGCTTCTCTTCCTCCTCGACAGAAGCGCTCACATGTAAAGCACTCACTGCTTCCTTCCTGCTGAGTGTGTGAGAGCTTCTGGCAAGGAGGAAGAGAAGCTCCTGAGGGCAGGGACATGGGAGATCACGGCATTGAAGCCCTTTTCAGGTGTTTCCTCGCCTGCGAGGAGAAGATGCAATCTTCTGCATCCCCCCCCAGGAGCTTTTCTTCCTCCTCACCAGAAGTGCTTACACACAAAGCACTCACTGCCCCTCTGGTCCCCGACAAACCGCCTCCTTCCCGCTGAGCTTGTAAGTGCTTCTGGCAAGATGGGGCCGAGCCTCCCCCTTGCAACATCTTCACCTGAGGGCAGCTGCTTCCTGCGATTCAGGAGGTCTGCATTCTTCCTGCTGCTGCTTGGCCTCATCGATGCGCTGAGGCAAGAAGCAGGAGCCACGACATAGCAGACTGCAGGATTACCCCATGTCCCGCCTCAGTATACTGCAGTCCACCAAAATTTTCTCATGGCCCACCAATGGACCGCGGCCCACTGGTTGGTGACCGCTACTCTAGACTTAGGAAGCAGGCAATAGCAAATTATTTCTGAAATCTTGTCAAGAAAACTGCAGGGACTTGTCCAGGCCAGGAGTGCACGCTGACTTGAATGCAAAAAACAAAAACAAATAAATCCAGCACAGATAAGAGCCATTATAATTTCATTTGAAAAAAGAGTTTCATTTCTGATACCACTATCAAAAACCGTGATATAGTCTAGCCAACAGTATCATTCCTGGTAGAAGGATGTATAAATTCCAAAACTGAAAACAACTGATGATCAAATCATGAAAAAAGAAATGTTGCTTAAAACATTCCTAATCTGTAGTTTCCCAATGACAAAGAAGAAAACAAGAAAATTAAAGCCCCTGTCATACTGCACCAACGGATGCAAAGAGGATGTAAAATGGACAAAAAAGCTTGCCATCCGTTGGTTAACGTGATGTACTCATTGCCTCTGTTTTGCTTCCTCTCTATCCGTCCAGCATCCGTTTATGGATGTTTCATCTGCTCAGAAAGTTTTGAGCTGCTCAAAACTTTTGCATGGAAAATGTATCCAATTCGTCCATTCTGCATCCGCTACGCATCCGCTATATCCACTAGGCATCCGCTGCACATCCGCGCAACTCGCATCCGCTCGGACGCAGGGAGGAAGCGGAACGATGCAGAACGGATGCAGAACGGATGCCTAGCGGATTCAGCATGGAAACAAAGCATTTAAAACGGAAAAAACGTCCGCAGAGGGGACCTATCTCAGATATTAAGGATGTCTAGAGGATGCCTAGAGGATGCCTAGAGGATGCAAAGGGACACCTATACTGCCTATAAAAAGGGGGAGCAACACATCTGGATCTCACTTTCAGACCAGCAGCCCAGCTGTGCAGACCTCTGCAGCCTTCATCTGACTCTTCCTCTTCCACAGCATCCAGTCATGTCCACCGTGGATCGTACCACAGTCCTTTTGGCAGCCACCATCCTTCTGCAACAGTACGAAGCCATCTACAGGCTCTGTGAACTCTACTATGGGAAGAAAAAGAGGTGGCCAAGAAGCGTCTGGGTCCAAAGATGGCTCGCCAGAAGAGCAGAGGACGGACTGTACAACAAGCTGATGGTGGAGCTCAGGAACGAAGACACTCAGGCATTCCAGAACTTCATGAGGATGCCTCCAGCCATGTTTGACGAAGTTGTGCAGCGGCTGACACCCAGGTTGACCAAGGCAAACACCAACTTCCGGCCCAGCCTGGAACCTGGGCTCAAGATGGCACTGACTCTGCGCCACCTGGCTTCAGGGGCCACCTACAGGAGCATGCAGTATGGCTGGAGGGTGCCACCCAACACCATCAGCATTGTGGTCAGAGAAGTGGTGCAGGCCATCATCGAAGAATACAAGGAGGAGCTCCTCCAGTGCCCCTCCACTGAAGAAGGATGGAAGAAAGTTGCAGAGCAGTGGTATCAGAGGTGGAACTTCCCACACACCGTTGGAGCCATAGATGGCAAGCACGTGGCCTGCAAAGCTCCAGCCAAGTCGGGGTCCATTTATTTCAACTCCAAGGGCTTCTTCAGCATCATCCTCTTCGCCATGGTCGATGCTGACTACAAGTTCATGTACATCGATGCTTCAGGCAACGGCTCATCTTCAGATGCCCAGGTATACGCCAGTCACCTCAAGGAGGAGCTGGAACGCAACCTCATCGTGGGCTTCCCAGATCCAGAACCCCTGCCCAATGACACACAAGATGTGCCCTACTTCATCGTGGGGGATGACGCCTTCTCCCTCACAACCTACCTCATGAAGCCCTACACCTCCAAATACCTCACCCGTGAAGAGAGGATCTTCAACTACAGGCTGTCCAGGGCAAGGCGGGTGGTGGATAATGCCTTTGGCATCCTGGCCAACAGGTTCCAGGTACTTCTCACCACCATGCAGCATCGCCCAGAGACCGTGAGGAGGATCATGGAAGCTTGCTGCATCCTGCACAATCTCATGCGCACCCGCTACCCAGTCTTGCAGAACAGGCTCGTGGACCTCCAACAAGGCAATGGGGACATGGAGCCTGGGGAATGGAGGCAAGGGCAAAACCTGATCGACACTGAGGATGTGCAAGGCCCCAATAGAGCCTCACGTGAAGGGAAGAAGCAGCGCAACCTCCTGAAACACTGGTGCAACTCCCCAGCTGGAGCAGTGGAGTGGCAAGACAGGATGATAGATGATTAATGGGTGCTTCCTTCAGCCTGTCTCATCACACAGATGAGATTGGGCCATGTATGTTTGGTTGGCCTACAATGAACAGGACGTTTAATAAAGAGTTGTGTTTATGTTGACATGTGTGGATGATTGATTATATTGTTATTGACAATAAAGGGCCGTAGGTGTGGCACCTGGGAGGGTGGACCATACAGTCTCACTATGCTTGCACTGGAGGTTTATCTATCCCACAGCTATTACCCACCCCAAAGGTATCCCTGCCCATCCCACTGCTATCTTAACCCATCCCACAAGCATGCAAAGGCTTAAACCATTTCTAAAAATTTCCACCAAGACTTTATTAAAAAAAAGAAACGAAGCAAGTGTATGAATCAAAAATAGACTTTACTAACAAGAAGCTATAAAACAAAAATGAGTCTCTGGCACTCCTCTTGGTTTTTCAGTCTCAGGGGTGAAGGGTCCAGGTGCTGTGGAGGTGGCTGGTGCTGGAGTGCTTGTCATCAGCTCCTCCAAAAGCAGAAGCAGCAGAAGCCCCAGCCCCAGAAGAGCGAGCCCGTGCTGCAGAAGCCCCAGCAGAACCAGAGTGAGGGCCAGTGGCTGGGATGGTAGCCCTGTCCCTCTTGCCAGGGCTGGCAGCAGATGGCTGAGGCTTGCTGTGCTTCCGCATGGTTGTGGGGTTGCTGGCTGGCAGGGAGGCTGGCAGGAACCAAGGTTGGCAGGAAGGCTGTCAGGGAGGCAGGCACCTAGGCTGGCAGGGAGGCAGGCACCAAGGCTTGCAGGAAGGCTGGCAGGCAGGCAGGCACCAAGGCTTGCAGGCAGGCAGGCACCAAGGCTGGCAGGCAGGCAGGCACCAAGGCTGGCAGGCAAGCTGGCAGGAAGGCATGCACCAAGGCTGGAAGGAAGGCTGGCAGGAAGGCAGGCACCAAGGCTGGAAGGAAGGCTGGCAGGAAGACAGCAAGGCTGGCAGGCAGGCAGGCACCAAGGCTGGCAGGCAGACTGGCTGGCAGCAAGGCTGGCAGGCAGGTAGACAGCAAGGCTGGCAGGGAGGCTGGCAGCAAGGCTGGCAGGCAGGCAGACCGCAAGGCTGGCAGGCAGGCAGACAGCAAGGCTGGCAGGGAGGCTAGCAGCAAGGCTGGCAGCAAGGCTTGCAGGCAGACATGCAGGCAGGACAGGCAAGGCAGTCGATGTGTCTGGAAGCAGGTCTTTCCTCTGAATGGTGACCTGCTTCCGAGATGCTTCCGTTATATCCGCAGGGCTGATGCAATGCATCCTCCCCGCATGTGCAATTAACACTCGGCATCCGCTAGGCTTCCGCTGTGCATCCGCTGTGCATCCGCTGTGCATCCGCTATGCATCCGCTTCATCCGCTGTGCATCCACTGTGCATCCGCTGTATCCATTCCGCATCCGCTTTGCTGAGGCCCCCCGGAAGCCTAGCGGATGTGCCATCCCCTCCCATCCGCTTCCATCCGTTGGGCTTCCGTTCCGCATTCGCTTTCCAGTCGCCCTGCGTCCTCCCCCCGTCCGTGTTATCCGCTCCGGTTATGCAAATTTTTGCCCCTTCTGAGAGTGGATAACAACGGATGGAACATTTTTCTCGTCCGTTGTGTCCGTTTTGCATCCGTTGGGCAGTGTGACAGGGCCTTAACATAATAATACTTTACAGTTTAAATATTTTTTCAAAACTAAGAAATTTGCTGTTTCTCTTAAACGTCTTCCTGAAATGTGATTTATTTCCCAATTATTTGCTCTCTCTTCCTTTTCCTTTAAGAGTACTAGATACAGTTGATAGCACCATCCTCTGAACATTTACACACAACTCAATCCCAGTATGTTCTCTGGAGATTAGTCATAGGTACAGTATGTATGCAATAGATTACAGACTTTTGTAGGAATATTGTCTGTTGCCATGTACAACAACAATTGCAACTATGATAAATTGACTGACAGCCTTAGTTACTCTTGCATGTTGTCTATGCATAGGCAATCTTTCTCTACATCCCTGGAAAATCCTTTTTATAAAATATTTGACTGTGTAGGTGTAAATACTTAGTTGTATATATTTAAAGACTTCACCAAATTCCATCTGATCTCTGTATTCAATGTATTAAATAATTGATTAAATAATGATGGAAATAAAACTCTTGCTTTTTATTATGTAGGCTATACATATAATCTAATGTGACATTGTGCACATTAGCAAAGTGAGTGTCCAATTGAAATTGATGCAAAACCATTCTGCTAACCTTTACTGACAAAAAATAATCCTATTCAAAGAAACTAAACATGTGAAATGTTAAAAGCACCGGATGGAAACTGAATGCCTATTTCCTTAATTGTTTTAACAATAGTCTGGTCTTTCAGATTTAATTTACACTGTTGGTGTCTAAGGATCTAAGGACTTCAATAAATCTGAGACTAGCAATAAAATCCAATCCAGAAAAAAAAAATCCCACTGAGTTTCTTGGGATTTACCTCAGGAAAGGCTGTATAGAATTGCAGCTTGGATCCCAAATCAAAGCCTGTTTGCATTGTACTTGGGAAGTACATAAAAGCTCAGCTTAAATTGGAGCTGCCTTAGATCCCATTTCTGTCACTTCTGTGGCTGTAGTTTAAAGCCTGAGCGTTGTAATCTAACTATCATCTGACCACAAGTTATTGCTGCATAGTCTGGAAAGCACATTTGTCCAGCCTGAAAATTTTTATTGAAAGCAGGTGGTTTAGAACAAAAAGCCAAGAAACATCCACTTATTAGGTTCCCCTTAAATATAAGATGTCTAACAATAAAAATGCAATTAACATAAGCCAGCTATCCTGTCCAGATGCCATTAGTCACTTACTGCTTGGGACCGATAGAAGCTATAGGTGGACAGCATTAGTTACTAAAGTTACCAAAGTCTGCCATTGTTAAATGTCATTTTCTGCAATGTAAACTTTATAATTAATCATATGGCCATTTAAAGATAGTAAATATCACAATAAATATCATATTTAAATATGGCATAAATATAGTATTGACAGTTCAATATATGCATACATCTATACTCTTTTTTTGGAACTTGGCTCACATATTACATTACATTATGATTTATTTAAACATTATTATCAAATAAATCTCAATTGGTTGGATGTACAATTACATACCAAGCAATAAGCCATGATTTCAAAATTATAGTTGCTAGGATCATACATTACAGTAAATCAAACAAATGTTATTGTGATTACCTTTGCACAAAATGTCAATTTAGAGTTAAATTAAGTCATGAATAATTTAATTATCAAGGAGAGATTTTTAAAAGTTGGTCTTCCCAGTCCTGGCTGAATTCTCACTACATTTTCCACATAGCTGAATTAAAGTGATACCAATGGATCTGTATGTTGGCAGAAAACTGTGGCCAACATAAAAGGTACAGTCCCTATTTCCAGCCCCAGACTGCATGTAAAGGCTGTTTAGACTTACTGTAAAACAGCACAAATAGTCCTTGACTTATGACCACAATTGAGCCCAAAATTTCTGTTGTTGAGAAATTTGCTAAGTTTTTCCCTATTTCACAACCTATCTTGCCACAGTTTTTAAGGGAATCATTGCAGCGGATAAGTTAGTAACTTGGTTGTTACATAAATCTGGCTTCCCCACTAATTATGTTTGTCAGAAGATAACAAAAGTGATCACATGACCTTGAAGCACAGCAATGGTCATAAATATGAATCAGTTTCCAAGCATCCTGATTATATGAATTTTGATCATAGGATCATGGGGCTGCTACAAAAGTCATAACTGTGAAAAATGATCATAAACCACATTTTTCAGATCCATCATATCTTTGAATGGTCACGAAACAAACTGCTGTAAGTCAAGAATTACCTGTAGTGCCTTGGCTTCAAAGGCATATCAATCAAAGCCATTGGTTAGCCCCTCTGGTGTTGCTGCTCTTCTTTTCAAATATCATCAGCTAGCAGAAAACCATCTGCTGGTTTTGAGAATATTAAAGATTGGGTTTTGGGAAATGGTGAGTTTTTACTAGTGCTTTACTTCCATGTTCAAGCTGAGAAGTAGAGGTCTACTCACCAATTCTGAAACTGCACTGATGCAGCTGGCAGGAAATTACCTGCCAGTCCCAAAGTTATCGTAGGAATGTATCTTAAGGAGGTGGGGTGTTCTGACAGATAACTAGATCTCACTCTCCTACTTCACTGTGCCTTCAAGAATGCAGTTTTAATGCTTTTTCAAAACGGGTCACCATTCCAAGCCTCCTTATGAAATGTATGGAGGGGTGGAGTTTTAGAAAGCAACACATCCATAGTTTCAGAACAATTGCTTTGATGCTCTTCCTAAACACAGCATTCCCCATAAGCTTTTATTGCCTGTTTTATCAAACATGCATTGATATTGAGTGCAGCATTGGCTCCAAAGCTGTGCCTAGTATTTTTGGCATGGAGAAGAAGAAAGAATGGTGGTCCGAAGATCTCTGGGACTGGAATGATAGGGAGTGAGAGTATGCATAATTCTATTTTGAAGGCAAAATTAATATGTTTTGTGGCAATGGAGAAAATGGTGAAAAGATATGAACACATTTGCAAGAGAACTGAAGAGACATTTGGCAATTCCATTGCTGTTTTGACTGCTTAATTTCCATCACATGCTTTGCTTTAAGAGGGACTAGCCCTCAGTTGTGCAAACTGCAAAGTAAACTTCATAAAGTACATAGCACTGCTCTTTGGAAAAATGAAATACAGCACCACCTAGAGCTTCAAGCTGGAAACATTTGGCTCTGTACATACTGTGTTCATTATTTTGTTCAGTATTGATGTACCAACATTGAACAGAGATGTTTTTTCAACAGATACTTTGACATTTTCAGTGGTAATATTAATCTAAATATTTTACATTGGACTTCTATTTATATTAAAATAACCCTCTATGTTCATGTCTATGGAGATTCTCATTCATCCAGATCATGGTTGTGCCAAAGGAGCTTTTTCCAAAAGACAACTGGACATTCTTGATTTTTTCATTGAAAACATTTTGCTTCTCATACAAGAAGCTCCTTAAATTCTGAGTTAGAAAAAATATTCTATGGTCATATTCTAAATGTTTATATCACATGAAAACCAATGATTCTGGAATATTTAAAGTTGAAATATCATCAGCAATCAGTGAAATAGTTTGGCCTAAGTACAAGATAAACTAATTCCCATGATAATTATTGGTGGTGGCCATTAGCCAATAAGTAATGGTATAGTCACCCTTCAAAATAATTAATTTAAGAGCCAACATTTTATTAACTCTCCGGTATCATTGTAGAAATGAGAAAGGCTGGAATGAGAGAAATAATTTTGAAGAGAAATATGCAACACAAATATAAGGACAAGAAGTATCTTCCTGTAATTGCTGTTCATTTATTTGATTTATATGGCTGCCTATATTAAGAAACTCTGGGTGGCATACAACCATAAAAGCTCTATATAAAACAAAAAAAGAACCCTGCACCTTAATTCGAGAAGTAAACAACGATAATTAGGGAACTAGAGGCATATGAAGAATGGTTGCAGGAACTAACAAAATTAAAGTCTAGGGGTGACATGATAGAAGTCTTTGAACATTTAAGGAGCTTCACAAAGAAAGGGGAATCAATGTATTCTCCAAAGCACATGAAGGCAGGACAAGAAGTAACAGGATGGAAACTTATCAGAGAAATCCAACCTAAAACAAAGAAGAATTTTTCTGACAGTGAGAACTATCTATGGAAGACTTACCTTCAGAAGTTATGGGGGCTCCATCATTAAAGGTTTTAAAGAAGAGATTGGATAGCAACTTGCCTGGAATGGTACTGTCGACTACTGGTAGGTCCTTTATTAATCATTCCCTGTGGGATGCCCCATGGCAGGCTATTCTCCTTCCATGCTTTCTCCCCATAATATCCAAACACCTTAGTAAAAAACCAGATCTTAATGATTTTCCAAAGGCTAGAAAGTTAGGCACCTGCAAATTGATCTGCTGGTTTTCCACAAGGTTGGGGCCCCACAGCTCAAACTGTCCTTCCCACCAACACTGACCTGGAATCAGTCATGGAGAAAACATGAGAACCATTGTGCACATTTAGACATATATTGCCATTGTAAAAATAGGATTTGTGAATTGTGGCTGTTTGCAAACAGTTGGTGTTCAAATATTTGGGAGGAATGCTATCATTTGATCAATGCCTCAGCAGACCTGCCAGATGTATCTCATGCTGGGGAAATATATATGGACAAAGAAAGCTGTACAATTCCTACATACAACATTTCTGTGAAAAGTAGTGGAATAACTTTTTCTTTCTGCAGCGCTTCAAATTCTGATAATTATATTTTTCAGCATTTGAAGAAGCATAAACCACTGGTAGAAAATGTCAGCATTGCTTTTTAAACATTTTTACTTCATAGATATCCTGTATAATTTGGGTGTTATGAGGCATGGCTCTTACTGACAATCACTGAATTCACACTTCGTTTTCAAATATAATATAGTTTATTTGGTTTGAGCTTAGCATTTTGTTTGAACTCAATGAGTGATAGCTTAGCAAAAGTTCAGTCCTCTACTGTTTTAGAAGTTTCACAGATTTATCCATATACATACCTGGGGTACTTTCCATGAGCTTATTTCAAATTATGTCTGAATGGACTTCAGTCCACATTTACGCACCCACAGTTGGGGGAAAAATCTATTTCCAAGAGAAATGAAATACAACATACAGCAGGCCTCTATTTAGTCAGTAACATTTTCAGAAAATTGAGGTGGTGAGGAATGACCAAATGATTATAAAAGAAAGGTGTCCATTTTATTATAGGACTCAATATTTTAATTAATGGTATGAAATAGTTTTGATAGAAATGAACAAAGTTTGAATATGAATATACATGAACTATAGCTGATGTGTGCTGAAATCTGTATCAACGTTCACAAATTATGCTAACTTTATAGGCCTTTAGCTTGGACTATGTTTATGTGGCAGTCAATATTTACCAGTTTATTAGGCAAATTATTGTTGTGGAAAAATATACTGTAGTGTGCAGTAGCAATCAAGTATCTTTCAAAATGTGTTTCTTCAATAAATTTAAAATAAGAGTAATTTCAACAATATTCTCAAAAATGTATTTCTGCTGTCATTCAATATAATGACAGTCATTCTGCTGTCATTATAAAATAGGATAATTGAAAACAGTAACCTTAAGGAAAATTATGAATTTTAATGGCTCAGCATTATTTTAATTGGAAGCTATGGCAAATTCAGCTGATGTTTTCCTGGTACATTCTGTTGCTCCCTGTGAGAGATGGTGCCCACAGAGGGAAGCTGGTGTGATGGAATACAGTGAAGCAGCAGTTTCCCAGGAAGGAGGGAGCATATTCTGGAAAAAGGGGCGAGAGGCACAGCCCAGCCCAGCCCAGCCCTGAACAGGAGACAAGGAAGAGAGTTACGATAGAATTACCAGGCTATATCCTTTAGAGTGAGAGTAGTAAAGGTTTAGCCTGGCAAGATTTTGTCTATGGTGTATAAGTTAATAAAAAACTGAACTTTGGCTGAATTGTTCTTGGTTTTACACGCCCCATGTTTAAGAAGATAGTGGTTTTATGTGTATTATTATGACTATAAGGAACTATTCAAGATACTACCTTTTCAAAACTTTTTTTTAAAATTTTCAGGAAATAAAATGCTATTTACAGAAGACTCTGTCCAGACCTAGAACATTACTTCAAGTGTCAGTGGATATTTTGACTCTAGGAAATAATCGCAGAAAATGGCAGTTGTCCTCAAGTCTGTTGGCAAGCAGTCCATTTGATTAGCAATGTGAAAAACAATATACTGGAATATCTAGTTCAGGGGTGTCAAACAAGCAGATTCATCACACACAGACCATACCTACCCCAGCTCTGTGAATGGGAAAAAACATAGCAAAATTTCACGTGACGGCACGTTAATGCCTTATGTTTGACACCTGTGACCTAGTTCTTTGACTCTTGTGTTGCAGGTTATTAACATTTAGTTCCTAAATGTTAGGCCCACATACTGATTTTTTCCCCTTTTTCCTAATATAAAGTTTTAAAAACAATTGTAAGTTGTTATTTTTATCTTCCATAACTTACTAAAAATATTTGAACAATACCAGCACAGGCAAATAGGCAACGGCTGAATTATTGGATAATGAGTGTAATTTGTTTTTAGTTTAATGCATCTTTGGTGTAATACAAATCCAGTCAGTGTTACAACTCCTTATGCCATTCAAAATAGCATTGTTGAAAATCACATATTTTAGTAAAGATGTGTACATTAATCCTGTATAGGGCTTACAAAACTATTTTTACTTTCAACTCAATGCCTCTAAGGTCCCAGGACTCAAATCTTCATTGTGTGGCTACAGTGTATTCCAATGATGTAAATGTGTTCTAACTTCAAAAAGTATCCTCACCTTGTTTCATTTTTAGTATTTTTTTCTCAATCTCCAAAACCTGCATATTCACTGAACAATCTTGATATGCAACAGGATATATGAAAAAAAATCTACATAAGATTCACATGAGGAAAAGAAGTTTCTTGCCAACTACCATAAAATTAGCAAATATGACCCCAACAGGTTTAATCTCAGCAATATATGTAAAACTTAACTTCCAATTTTTAAACAGCAATGTTAATTTTCAATGCAAAATGTTTTAACCATTATTATTACTAAAAATATATGAGCAACTACTATATTTTTGGAACCATCAGACTTTACTTTTGGAGAAGCAGCTAACACTTTTCAAAAATTCATTAACTTCATATTAAACAAGAAATTAACAACTCATGTTCTACACTTTTCTTCAGCTTCAAAAATTTTGTACTTTGTTACAATATGGCAAGGCACATAGAAACTCTTCCTTCAAAGCAAGATGTACTCCCTGAAATAATTTTAAAATCCTCAAAGCAATAAGAAATACTACAAATGTTTTTCTTCCCCCCAAAAAACTTTCTCTACATCCATTTAGAAAAGTGACTTAACAAGCACATGAAATTGATTTTTTACATACCTATACTTGTAATACAAATATATTGAATTAGAGCTTTTGTTATTCAGGGTTACATTGTTTAAAAGATTAGATTTCCATTTAATAGTTATCATTTCTAATGCCTTTGACAATTTACATATTTAAGAAATAAAAAAAAAAAAAACAAAACACAAGCATTGTTGGTGTCACATAAACAGGTCTTTTTTTCAAATACTATTTTATCACTGGACTTAGAATTAAATGTTTAAGTGCTTTACATTGATCTATATTGTTTTTTTTAAAGTTTGTTTCCTTTTTGGCCAAGAAGATCTTCCAAAAAACAAGTGAATTTAAGAGGTAGATTTCTCCATGATGCACTTATTTATTTCAAATAAAAACAAAAAACAAAAGTTCTTTTTAGAAGAAAAATCACATCTTGAAAAAAGCTTGGGACATTATTTAATACAGTTCAGTAACATTAACAGTCCTGTGCAGGTATCAAAGCTGTTTATAAACCAATGCAATCTTCCTTAAAATACAAGTCTGCCAACAGTACTAAATCCTCCCCCACCACCTCCACCAGTTGGACCACAACTCCCTGGGGGATCATTGTCATCAAATCCATTTGGCCGAAAAGAACAGGAAGCCGCAGATGCTTCTAGAGCCTGGGTTCGAGCACTAAGCTCTTGTTCCTAAAAGGAAAAAAAATGAACGGTGGTCTCTCACACACACACATTGGTTTTAAGAAAATTGATTATGATGCAAATTTCAGGAGGGGAAAATAGGAAACAGAATTATACACATGACATAGCTATATCAAATAGTTTTATCCAATACTTCTTGAATGGTGACCCTATAAAAACATAAACACCCCACAAAATAAACCAGAAGTATCCAGGTTTTTTTACTAGTTTTAGAAACTTTTGTTTTAAACTTAAGGACCTCTATAACTATTCCAGAATGTTTCAAATTTCGTAGATGAAGGAAAATATACCTTTGGTCCTGGTGACTGACTCAGATTGGATCTTGTAACATTTTAAATTTCTTTAACATCTTTTAATAAGACACTAGATTCATCATAATTCTAGTATTTTCCCCAAAACATTCTGGAAAAAATAGCTTGTTCAGTTCTAATTAGTCTGCCTATAGATGAAAAAAACACCAACTTCTATATGAAGACATTCTTAGTTTTGCAATGATTGATTTAGGGCAGTGATGGCTAACTTTTTCGTCATCGTGTGCCAGAAATTGCGTGCGCACGACTGCACCCATAATGCAATGTGCATGTGACCCCCCTCCTTCTGCGCATGCACATGCAACCCTGCCCACACATGCCCCACCCCTGTGCATGCACGCACATCTCCTGTGTATGCCCCACTCCATGTACATGCACATCTCCCACGCATACATCTCCCCCTGCGCTTGCTTGGCAGATACCAACAATCAGCTGGCTGGCAGAGGCGTGCGTGCACATGCGCAGTGGGTCTGTTCTGGGCGACGGCTTGCATGCTGGTAGAAATGGCTCTACGTGCCACTTCCGGCACACATACCATAAGTTCTCCCTCACAGATTTAGGGGTGGAGACAAAATTGTTTCTTAAATTAAGTAAACAATTAAGAACATCAAATACTAGTTTTGCAGGAATGCTATATAAATCCTTTGACAAGCTTTTTGGATACATTTTCATTCTGTTCAAACCATGGATTCATAAGATGTATAACAGATCAAGGACTCAAATGATCAGCATTCCTATCCTTTTTATTCCCATTGAATATTACATCTATTAACTGGTAGAACTGTGTAATATTTTGAATGGGTCAATAGATTCAACAGAACATTGACTGAATCAATCCACTGAAGCAGATTTATTAATCAAGAAAAGTGGACCCAAAGCACTTCAGAGATCTGACAGATTTGGGTAGTTGTGATTCTTACAAATAATATACAGTGTAGTAATTTCAGCACTGAATATTATGATTTCTGGCACTGACACAAATTATGGCCAGTAATTTTATTTGTTCATTATAATATCTACCAATCAGTTCTTTTGCATAAGCAGGATTAACCTTGCCTTGGGTTTCTTTCACTTTTTCAGCTATCACATTCATTAGTATGGCCAATCACAAGCCTTAATATTACTCTCTTGCACTGGAATGTACTGTGAATGTACAATGGAATGTACTGATCCTGCAAACACAACTGGAAGTTCAATTCAGCTTTCAGCATTGTAAATATAGATTCAGTGTTATTAATTAACTAGATATATAGAGCCACTCCTTTGATTTATGACCCTGGATGGCAAACAACAAATCAAAATTTAAAATATCAACAATTACCATACTTAACTTCTTGGTTCAATTACCAGAGGAATTATCAAGTTTTTCATGTATTACAGAAGGTCACCAGGATCAAGGACATTTCAATGTTGGGGGAGAGGCTATTTTACAGAACAGATGCAATCATCCAGAGGTACATTTCCTAAATCCCATCTGACAAGTTTATTTGAGGGGAACAAGAAGGGAACTGCCATCTTGTCAAACCTCATTGAAAGCCATAAGAAGTAAAAGAGAAAGGTTGCCTTACTTTTAAACTCTGCACAGCTAGAAAAGGTTTTAAGCCTCTTTATTCTTCTAAAAATAAGGGTGTGGTAAATTAGTAAATTCTTCTCAAATCAGCCTAAACCTTCGGGACAGCTTTTTGTCAAGCTGAATTCTAAATTGTGGTTTACAGTACCCTGAGTTTTTAAATGACTTCTTTTCATGTAAAGCCTTTATTATATAATCATAATATTTATATATTCAACAAGTGCAGATCACAAAATCCCATTGTGGCCCACTGGCAGTTGACAAAACTGGCAGCAGAGTCACAACCACTCAGATTCATCTCAAACTGTGAGATGGGTGAAAAATAAATAGAATAGAATACTTTATAAAAAAGTTAACAGCATTATGATTGTGGTTCCAAATCTAAAAGTTTCCTAGTATGATTTGATTGCTTATTTAGTAACCTATTACTATCACTGTTGTATCTTATGATTCTTGATTTTTTTTTCTTTTCATGTACACTAAGAGCATATGCACACTGCCAATAAAGAATTCTATTCTATTCTATTTTGAAAGAATTACGTTATTTCAGTTCAGAAAATATTTAAGGTTTTCCTTTGCCAGAAATTTGGGAATACTAAAATTAAGCAATCTGTAACATTATCTTAACAATGCTGATTAATCAGAATAATCTACCTAAATTTGTATTCCCAATCTTATATTACAGAGTCCACATTTACAGTAATTATACAACTGATTAATATCTGCCCCTTACCTGCAAATACAGCTTATTGTCTTTTGTAATTGCATCCATAAGTTCCTTTTGCAGAGGGGGATCTCCGTTGATCCAGAGCCCACTGGCTGATTTTGCACTGATAGTCCCAGCACTGTTTTGTTTTTTGTAAACCAGCACATAAGCAGTATCTTTGGGGAACCTGCTTGTAATTTTTTGGACTGATTGAAATGAGGTGAAGGTCACTCTGCTGTCATTAAATAGAAACCACTCCTTTGAGACTTCATTTTCATCCAGATCCTTTTCAGTAGCTGCAGTTAAATTGCTCTGAGGATAAGCTAAAGCCAGAGTTTGGGACTGATCAAAAGATCCTAGCGAAGACCCTGAATTAGCAACATTTCTTGCATAAGAATAATAATGTCCACTTTCAGAAGATATGCCAGAGTGCACAACTACAGAACTTAATACATAAGGGATTAGTTGAGGGCAACTGACTTCTTCAGCACCAGAAGGCTTTAGTTTTTTAGCCAGATTCTCCCCTGTGTCAGAAAACTCAACACTCATAGACCAAATGCCCGATAATGTACTTAAGGATGAGAGAGTTCTATTAACAGGTAATTCTAGAACAAGCGGAAGAGACACATTGTCTAGGATTTTGCGCCTTATATGACACTTGGGATCATATGAAAATCTTAAAAGTGTAAGGATGAGGTATTCTGGCTCCTCTACAATCTGCATAATTTTTTCTGCATTTTGTAAGGAGGCACATTTTTCACAAAAGTATTTGTTGTCCCCTTTAAGAACTTCAGGTGCCAAAAAATAATTTAGCAAATCAGTAACTGAAGGAGTAACTTCACTGATGTGTTTCTTCAAGTTATCCCCAACTTCAGTCTTACAGATAAAAGGATCAGAAACAGTTTCAGAATTTGAGTCACTGGGGGCATCTTTCAAAGTCTCATCATTTGTGACCATTTCACAGGAATCACCAACTGTGACCACACCAGATGGCATCTCTGTCACGGGGCTCAATGCCCTAGCACTGACTTGTTCCATGGAGTCATCTTTCTCATCAGATGAATGTTCTACAGTTGGCGGGCTAACATTTTTAAAGAATACTGGAGGACAAAAAGCAAGTGAAAGATCTGTGAAGGCTTCTTCTTTATGAGAAGTACTTTTGCAATTTAAACAGCATATGCTTGTTTGTAGTTTCCCACGAAACATTTTTTCTATCAAGGTTCTCTCCTCTTTCATTGAACATGACTGCTTGATAAACAGTTGAGATTTGTTGGCTACTTCTTGGACTAGGGACCCTTCATTCATATCCTCGGGAAGCTTTGATGAAGACAAAACTTTCCAGGTTCTCTCTTCTTCATGTAACCTTAGGGGGAAAAAATAGTTCTATTCAAGTTATATTGTTCTTCACCAGTTTAACTATTTGATACATTATAATGTTTCAGAATGCTTATACTCACAACCAATTCTTTACTAGGCAAAAGTAGTGTGGAATAAAATACTATAGTTTTAATGCCGTCCGCCCAACTACAAATATAGTCTGCTCCATTGCTTTAATTCGAATAGTTACTTTACTTTAGTTCAGCTTTAACTGGGGTAAAGTTTCAGCTGTTTGATGTGTCATATAGATTTTATAAACAGAGAAACATTCTACTGCAGAGATTCAAATGGTTTTTAGGCAACAGTAACTGAAAACCAAGATTATATCAAAAGAGACTGTGACTGAGATATCACACATCCAAAGCAAAGCTTATTATTTCAGACCATATAAAATTCAACTAATTTATTTTTAAGTAATTTTTTTTACAAAGATATAGTACTATATTTTTTTGTATCTGAATATTAGGAATACTGCTTCAAGTTTTGTAGCTCTCTGTGGAAGAAGTTTATGGTAAATACTTCTTACTCAACAATGTTACAAGAAATGCATTGCCTACAACATATTTTACATATAAAATGTTATTTAAAAATAATATCTTGGATGATGAATTCAGATTGTTATTACCTGTCTAGCAGGAACCTAAGATATTCAGAGCAGTCCTGCTGAGATCTGGAAGTAAACCAAGGAGGCCTAGACGCCTCAAAGAAAAGCCGAGGAGCATAGGCATCCCTCTAGATAAAAACAAACAAATAAGACAAAACAAATTTCAAACACTGACATTATTCTACAAAGCACTTCATAATTTATAAAAAACAGAAATCAAGTGAACAGGAGGCAAGTATAGTAGATGTCCGCCTTCCCAGATATTTCAGATAGGAAAGAGACCACACAAGTTACTTCTAATTTATTATAAGGCTACATTAACAGAATTTTGCAAATGTAAAAGTACAAATCTCCAACCATTTTTCATTGAAAGCCTGAGAAGTTAGGGAGGTTTATGCAGCTGCAGGATGTACTCTCATATCTGATTGTTCCCTAGACATGATCTCTTCATCCCACTTCTCAGTCTTTCTCACCTACTGTGGCAGAGTGGAAAAGCTAAAGGATTAACGAACTGTTTTGGCTGCAGTATAAATCCAAATATTTAAGTATCTATTTTCCAATTTCATATTCAAATTTAATCTTGAATATTAATTTAGAATTAAAAATTATATTTGAAATATAGGAAAAATTATCATTATTATTTAAGACTAATGAAATTTTATGTATTTGAATGCAATGAAAATTGTTTCATGTTCTTTTCCAAAGTAATTTTGGACATTAATCCTAACCTCTTAATATATTGCTTTAACTTGTTTGAATAAAACACTTGATTATATCGAATTTAAAATTACTGTTTTATGAGAGTATCTTACAATTTTAAGAGTATGGTATCAGTATAGTGCCCAGTTTCAAACAATCTGCACTTTTTCCAGAAGTATCCAATTCTTCTTGCAACATTTCAGAGATGAAACAAAATGGTCTGCATTTTCTACTGATTTATAAAAAATTCTAATATTCCATAATTATACATAAATAACGCCAAAAACCCATTTTTTGCAATATTATTTTAATTTTCAAAAAACAATACAGACCTGTGTGTGAGCAAGAAATGCGAAAAGATGTTGCAATTTTCTCATTAGTGAATTGCACCCATTTAGATTTAATGATAACACATGTCTTCTGAAACTGCCAAAAAAAAAAAATGAGATCATGTTTTCAAATACAAAGTTATACAAAGACAATTCAATGTTTCAAGTATGTTTCCTAATCTAATTTAAAATAATTGAACTATGCTCCAAATCATATTAGCAATATAAGACTGCTCAAACTTGAATTAAATCTTAATGCTAAGCCATACTTTCAAAGAACAATTTAATCACTTTGGGAAATGACTGCTTTGGTTTGAAATTTAAGGGAGGGGGGGAGGAGAAGCAACCTTCAAATAAATTTCTCCAGTTATAAATAATGCAGAGGGGATGCCTTTAAATTTCCTTCGACTAGAGAAATATGTTTGGCAATTAACTCAGGGGTTCTCGACCCCCAGGCTCCAGATTGGTGCCAGTTTGCAATCTTTTGGGAACCAGGGACGGGAGAGCATGCAAAACTGTATTTGCTCATTCGCAGAGTTAGGTTGCGCAGACACAACCATTCTCTCCTGCACTGATATCTACCTATATATTCCTGGTATTTATATCCTAAGTAATTGTAATTTTCTTGTTTTATTTGCTGATCAGTGACAAAATACAATTTTATTACTGATTTTCTTTAATCATGATGTGAAGCAAGGACACACTTTCTGCTATTTACTCAGATTCTTACTACCATATTCAAGCCAGCACAGAACTAGTAGTAGAAAAAATAATAACATAAATTTATATGCCATTCAATTCCCAGCTATTCTGGGCATTTACAAATGGTTCAAAACATTTAAAAACAAGGAACAAAACAAGGAACACAAAACAAAAAAATAAAGATGGTAAAGTAAACAAGCCCAGATGGTAACAAGAAAAAGGAAGAAAATGGGTGCTAGTTGTCATCATCAACAGCTGTCTTCAGGGCACTTTGAAATGCCAGTATGGTAGAGACTGTTTAGTTCTTAAATTTTAAAAATGCCATGTATATTTTTTAATATATTGCATACACAAAAAGTTGCAAACCTTAAAACATTAAGGATTAAACTTACTCTGTAGCCATAAATAGTGCTTGAATCACACTGTTCATGTAACAAGTATTTCCTAAATTAATTAGACCAGTCTTTCCAGTTTCAGATTTTCCAGAAAATCTAGACAGACAAGATTGCAAGGAACTGGACTGAGATGTCCAGGCACTCTGATTCAGTATCATCTTAATTTTTTCTTCATTGGGTTTGGAAAGCTCCTATAATGAAAACAGAGACAAATCAAACAGCGAGTATTATGAAAGTGTTTTCATGACATTTATATCTTCTAAAAGAGTAGGCAAGCAGCCTCTATTTTATTTGTAAACTGACAACATATAACCATCTTGTTCACTATATTTTTATTTCTTGGAGTGCAAATCAAAGATCAAAGCTAAGTGCTCACCAATCCATCGTTACAGACATTGCCTGACATCTTGTGGAAGTTTATTACATATATCTATACACATATTATCTTCTAAAACACCCTTACCTTGCTAACAAAAATGTGAAAATCTTTTTTCTAATCTGGCAATTGTTGAGCTAGTTTAAACAGCAACCTCTGATATCAAAGAATTAGCTAAAAAGACTTTCTTTTGAATAATGAAGAAACACATCTATGAAAATCTTCCCATGTTGAAGTAAAAATGTTCATTACCATTTTCTTTTATGGTAATGTATTTTTTTTTTTGGATAAATTTCAGGACATTACAGTGTTATCTTTTACTCTGATAATTTCAATGTTTTTAATTACTTTTTCCTGAAATCTGAAAAGAGCTGATACAATTTTTATGCATAGGAATAAAAATGATGTTTAAATCCTTCAGTACTGAAATATTTGTGTTTGCATACCTTTATTGCTTCTAGAATGGGTTCATAAAGTTCTGGGAATCCAGAGTAATGGTACATCATACAGTGCATTAATTCACTCAGTTGTTCTAAGAATGCTGTGCTGGTAGGCAGACCATTACTTTTGACCGATATTACCAATTTCACCACATGTGGAACAATCTAATTTTAAGATAAATAGATTAATGATTGGTTTGCTTGTTGAACATAATATATTTTAAAGAAAATTACAATATTATGAAGTCACAACATATTAACTATGATATTTCTATTTACCTGAAAATCTTAATTGATCAGTTTATCTATATATTTTAAATGAGCAACTTCAAGTTAAGAAATATAATTTCACATTCTATTGGGGTAGAAATAAGGATAGCCAAAATTTGATACATTGTTACTCTACATGCTGTGATTGAAACTTTTAGTAAGGTTTTAAAATGTATGGTAAGTCTGCAAATATATAAAACATCCTATTTTTATGAGGTATTCTTGAAATTAATTTTACAGCTCCATAATTTTCCACTTCTGCCAGGAAATAAGAAAAAAAAACTTACAAAAGTGCTAAAAAGAATATTCCATCTTAGAATTAACAGAGACCTTTGATCATTCATTCCTATAATTTTTAGTTTAATTTGCATTGTTGCTAAATTATAATGTATGCTGTTGTTTATAACAGACATCTGTAGCAAAGTCACAAATAAAATTAATTATATCCAAATTCACTGAAGACAGACTGTTTAAATTCAGTTGAAGCTTCAATGAAGCAAACTAGGAAATCAATTTTGATTATTTCACTTTCATTCTGCATGAGCCATTCCTATTCCATAAGGTTATCAAATAGGTGTATTGGAGGGGACTACATGAAGGAACGCAAAAAAATTCCATAGGGTCAAAGACGTTTTAGCTGGAATAACGCTGGAGTAACAATCTGATATAACATTTTTAGAAAGAAAATGTTAGACATCAGCAACAAAATTCTGTGAGGTATCTCTCTCCTTACTAGATTTTACATTTTTATGTAAATAACAAATTATTTAAATTACTGTGATTTAGATTTGTTTTAAATTATGTTATATGACATAAATCATTAAGATTGAGGAAGATAAGAATAAATTTTAATTTTATCAAAAATTATGATTCTTTTTTTTCCGGGTTGTAAGAATGTGGTTTTGGTTTTATTGATATAATAGTGAAATGGCATGGTTATAGATATTTTTTTTTCAGTGAGTTTTAAAGCAAAAAAAGATAAAACTCACCAAGTGAAAAGCCTCTGGAGAATGCTGAAAACTGAGCAGCATATGAGAAAGGACAGCCAAAGCACCAGGTCTCACCAGAGGAAACCAAAGGCGATTAAATACCTTTCAGGAAACGGAAGAATTGTTATTAAAAATAAGAAATGTACAGCAGTATTATAATTCAGTATCATATATTTACAAATACACAAAATAAAGTTATTTTTTATAAAAAAGCAACCTGTTTACAATTTTATTACATTAACTAAAATTCATATAATAATTGATAATACCACTTACCAATTCAATCTTAAGCAAAGTAACATCAATAAGGATAGTAAACTTCTGAACTGCAGCCAGTCCTTTCAGTAGTGCTATCACCCAGGTCTCCACATGCTGAGCTAATGGCCAGGACAACCAGTCAATCATCCTGAAAAATGATGAATTTCTCTTTTTTAATATTTCAGCTGCAAAACCTGTACCTCAGCATAACAAATAACGTTCTTCTGCATCAACTCAGAATGTTCAGACTCTCCCAGAAGCTGCTGCTATAGCTTTACAGAGGAATTATTGAGTCTTATTATTTGTACTTCTGTAATTCTCTGGTTTAGTACCAAACTCTCTGGTACTTGTTTTGGAACAAATTATCTGGTTTAGCAACCAAACAGAACAGGTAGAGACATCAACAGATAGTCAACACTGCAGAAAGAATAACTGCAACCAGCTTTCCTTCCATAGAAGACGTGTATATTACAGAGGCCAGAATGAGGACTGAGATGATATCTGCAGACATGGAAATAAACTATTTCACCTTGGAATGGTGTTATGGGACACTGTATGTTAAGACAACTAAACAGAGAGTTTTTTTCCCTCATGATTCTCACAGTTTCTGTCGAATGTGTATGCATATTAAACCATGGAATATTATTTATCCTTTTCATTACCTTCTTCATTTTTTCATTTTATTCGTATTATATTATTCTCTCCATTGCTTGCAAGTACACTGAGTGCTTTTATACTGGACACAAATTCCTTCTGTTTCCAATTATACTTGGCCAAATAAAGTATTCCATTCCAATATAAATCAAATCCAACACAATAACACCATGTTCGGACAAATGCAAATTTAATCTACATATTATCTAGAATGGCCTTCGTTATCTGAGGAATTGCCTCTGCCTGATTGTGTGTACTTGTGCTATTAAGTCTGGCAGAAGAGGCATGCTTAAGGTCCAGTTTAGTAGGGAATGGCATATGTTGGGTCCTGAGAGCCCTTCTGTTGTGACATCCATGCTTTATGACAGTAGGCAGTAGTCCAAACAATAGTTATGTTAATTTGTCATTGTTTTTACCCAGCTGCTATTTACATGTATATTGTCTGCAATTTTTGGTTTTGTTTGTTTGCTGTGGTTTCAGTACTGTACACTATCCAGAGTCATGAAGTTGAGATAAGCAGTGATTTAAATTGAAATAACAAACTTCCCTCTAAAATACATGTGATAAACAAGATGCTTTATTAAGTTAACAACTACTCTTCTGTCAGACTGAATACTGTACCTGCATAAAGCTTGTGTCATACTTGCATCTTTTACATTTGGATCTGTGGTAAGGCTTCCAATCAGGACTGTAATCATTTGTAAGGGGATATGCTGCACAAGACTTGCCAAAGCAACCGAAGGTTCAGAAGTATCTATAATTGCCAAACATATAAGAAATTATAATACATTCTTTCTGCTTTTTCCACTAAAATTTGAATCAATTTTAAAATGTGTATTTCATGTTTAACCATATTCTGAACCAATTCAAAGCTCTCAGACTCCCTTAAAACTCCAAAGAAGTGATACTCAGTGGAAGCTCTTTGCTGGAAGAATAAAAGATACTATTTGAGCATTGCTTCCTATTTTCATCTGGAGAAAAGCTAAGGAAACTACAAGAGTACTGGAAAAAATCAGCTCTTGCTTTCCTCCAATAGGGCTTTTCTATATCATAGTTTGGTCTAGTGGTTTGGCAACAGGCTAGAAACTGAGTTCTAGTCCTTAGGCATGAAAACCAGCTTGGTAACCTTGGGCCAGTCACTCTCTTTCTATCCAAATCATCTATCATATGGTTGTTGTTGTTGTGAATTCATAGAATTTCTTATTTACATATTGTATGAAAATTACTTGTCTCACAGTCATATAGATGTAGCATTCAGTAATATGATGCTACTATAAAAAGGACACCAGCTTCAAGATCCATTTTTCTATTTTTAGCAAATTCTATAATTCAGATTCAGTCATGTGAAAAAGGAAATACACCCTCTTTGAGTTGTATGATTTTATGTGTCAGGACATAGTAAAAATCATCTGGTCCTAAGTTCTTAAAAGTAGTTAAGTACAACCTCAGATGGACAATAACACATGACATGTTACACCATGTCATTGTAAGAACTACACTCTTTAATTTGTAATATATATTTGGTTAAACTAAACTTGTTCTATGGTACTGCAATTAAAAACTTTCTACTTGCCTTAAAATATCTTGTTAGAAAAAATGAGTGCATTTTAAAGCTAATAGTCATTAAAAGCCATGCAGACAGTCCAAGAAGCCACTCCATGACATTTAATATTAACTATATCATTAATAATACCATAATCACTTAAGTGACTAAAAGTTTCAAACAATAACAAAAATATAACAAAAATATAACTCTCTCTCATCAAAGTAGAACCTATATGATCACCAAACTGTGCCTGAATTATATTATAAATCAAAGGCCATCACAAATCATGGCACATAGGAATAAAAATATATACTTTGCTATATATATATTATATAGCATATATAAATATATACCTTACTCTCCAAAATATTTACATTCAGTTCTTCCTACTTCCCCTTCCAAGAACTTCTAAAATCTCGTCACCAGACCTATTAATCAATACAAATGCTCGATAATTTAATCAGTTTTTTTTAGCCTATCCTCTTTGAAACTTTAGAAACTTTGCTCTAATCAGATATCACATATATATACACAGATCTGTGTATCTGCCATTCCTTAATGGAAGAAGAATGGGGAAGGGAATTGGTAAAAGTAATCCTTTTTGATGTAACATGAATATCTTAAATCTTATACTGAACCTGTATAACTTGCACATGATATACAACTGGAGGACCGGAGCCAGATGTCTAGAAACTTGTCACCTCTTGGAAAGATAGCAAGAGGAGAAGGGACCATAAAAATTCCAGCTCTGAAAGATACTCCCTGGGAAACTCTTCTAAGATACGATCCCAGGAAAAAAAAAAAAAAAAGGGGGGGGTGTTAACATGTTGGTTCTTTGTTTGACTAAATCCACATCAGAATAAGAGGAGGGATTCTAACTCCCTTTATCTACTACTGTATGCCTGGAAGCATCTTAGATTCTGCTTTGATTAGTACTGGGATCACTTCCTTTCAAGAAAGAATTGCTTTTGACGTACCTAGCTTTCAGAAGTTCAATCTTTTCGGTTGAAGGGGAAAAGTCCAGTACTTACACAAATACTGTGTGAACCAGAACTCTGTTAGCAGTAAAGAAGAGGTTCTGTTCTCCTATATTTAGCTCGCTTTTTAAAAAAAAAAAGCAACCAAGGGCAGGTATAACATATCTTGAATTGCCAAAATCCAGAAACCACTAGAACAGGGGTCTCCAACCTTGGCAACTTGAAGATTTGTGGACTTCGACTCCCAGAGTTCCTCAGCTCGCAAAAAAAAAAAGCTCTGGGAGTTTTGAACTCTGAGAGTTGAAGGCAACAAGTCTTCAAGTTGCCACGGTTGGAGATCCCTGCACTAGAAAGCAGCAAAGCGTTTTGGGTTTTCAGCATCTCTGTGCTGCCATCTAGATTTTTTTTTTTTTTTTTGGGGGGGGGGGGTAAACGAGGTGCTGGAAGCCTTACCCAGCTTTCTCCTCTCACTTCAGCGTCCCTCTTGTTCCTAGTCTTTTTGGGGGGCTGGCTGGCATGCCTTTCCCCAGTCTCTTGATACACCCACCCCCCTTCTTCTTCTTCTTCTTTTTAACTTACAGAATCCCAAGGGGATTCGATTCAACGGGGAAGCCCCGGAGGAAAACGCGAGCCAGCCTGCCTGCCTGGCTACCTACCGGTGGAAGAGATGATGGCGAAGAGCTCCTGCAAGGAAGGCAGCAGCGTGTCGGGTTCTGCTTTCCAGATGCCGCGCAGCAGGTTGCTGACTTGGGTGACCTGGGAGACGTAGAGGCGGAGAGCAGCTTCCCGGGTGCTTTGGGTCTGGAAATGAGCGATGCTGCGTACCAACTGCTGGCAAAAGGCGAGGGCGAGTTTCCTACCGCGGGGCAGACACTGAGGGAAGTCGCTCAGGAGCTGGCAAAGGCGAGCGCACAGAGGCGCCGGCGGCCTCTCGCTCACCAGGCGCAACGCTTCCCTCTGGAGCAGAGCGAAGAGCTCCAGCACCGCCGGGCAGCTGATGAGAAGTCGCAGGCCCGTCTGGACGTAGTCTAAGACGCTGGGGTCCAAACTGGAGCCGAGGCCGGGAGGAGGAGGAGGAGGAGGAGGAGAGGGAGCGGTGAGGAAGAGCAGAGACGCGGGGCCTTCTCCTCCCCCGTGAAGCAAAGCCAGGACCAGGTCGCGCGTGAAGAAGGCCTCGAAGTCGTCGCGGTGGTGGCGAGAGTAAGCCTCGAGGACCTGCCGGCCGACCTGGCGTTGGAACTGGTCGGGGCCCTGCAGGATGAGGCGGCTGCTCAGGGCGAACATGGCCTGGCACTGCGGCCCGCTTAGCGGCGACTCGGCCGACTCCACCACGCGCTTCACGATCATCCGTTTCACCGACAGCGGGTAGGACGAGCTGACCAGCCCTTCCAAGATCTTCTCCATGGCGAAGGCCGGCCCAGCATTGGCCACCCCTTCCGGGTCCGCCGTTCGGCCCTTTCCCTTCTTCGCTCCGCGGTCGCCTTTCAACCGCCCGGCCAGCAGCGCCGCCTCAGCATCGGCCCGGCCCGGCGTTTCTCAGGAGGCTCCTCAAAACCGAGACGACGGACACCCCAAACGCCGGGGAAGCACGTGACCCGGAAGCCACAGAACAACGCATCGTCACGCCGGACGGGAAACGGAAGGCGGCCGTTCCAATTGCGCATAAACAAAGGAGTGTTCGGAGGACGGCGGCCTGGCCGACGCGCCTGCGCATTCCTCCCTCCGGCGCTAGAAAGGCCTCAGGCCCTTTGCGTGAACCCAGAGAGGAGAGTGTCACGCGAGGAAGAACGAGGTTGAAAGGGCGGAGGCTGAAATCGAGCAGGAAGTTTAACGTGACCTGATTCGTAGTGTTTATTACCGCTGGTCCCTTTACAGCAGAAGCCTCCAAAGTTGGCCACTTTAAGACTTGTGGACTTCAACTCCCAGAATTCTCCAGCCAACTATGCTGGCTGGAGAATTCTGGGAGTTGAAGTCCACAAGTCTTAAAGTGGCCAACTTTGGGGACCCCTGCTGTAGAGAATTTTTTTACAGGTAGTCCTCGACTTACAACAGTCCATGTGGTGATCATTCGAAGTTACAACAGCACTGAAAAATGGAGCTTATGACCACTGCAGCATAGCCCATGGTCACATGTTCAGAACTTGGCTGCTTGGCAACTGATTTATCCCATTCATCATATGTTTAGGATGGTTGCAATGTCTGCGAGTCATGTGATCGCCTTTTAACCATCTTCTGACTGGAAAAACCAGATTCTCTTAACAACTGTGTTGCTAACTACTTAAGAGCTGCAGTGATTCCCTTAACAAATGTGGCAAAAAAAGTCGTAAAATGGGGCAAAACTCTCTAAACAAGTTTCTTACTTAGCAACATCAATTCTAGGCTCGGTTGTAGCCATAAGTCGAGGACTAACCTGTATTTGCTGATTAATTGGAAAGTTATCAGTGTTGGAGGTGTAATATTTTGCTGTATCAATTGATGGAAGGTCGATGAGAGGCAGAATGATCCCTGCTGACATGGAATTGTTCTTTTAATCAGCAGAAAATGGTGTGTAGCTATTTAAAGTGTAGCTTTAAAGAAAAAATGTGGAAGACCATTCGAAAGAGATGCTTTTTGCATGATAAAGAGCTTTTATCCGAAAAACAAAATAAATTGTTGAACCAGACAAAAGCCTAGCTGGTCTGAATCCTTTTTGCTAAAGTGGTCAACCAGTCGTTTGTGGGAAAGTTCGGCACAAGAGAAAAAACTACTGTAGTTCGGCACAAGAGAAAAATCTCTCTTCCCAATATTATAAAGTGCTGCTTCGCCTGATGAAATTATAGTAGTCCTCAACTTACAACCACAATAGAGCCCAGCATTTCTGTTGCTAAGTGAAACATTTGTTAAATGAGTTTTGCCCCATTTTATGATTTTTCTTGCCACAGTTGTTGAGTGAATCACTGCAGTTGGTAAATTAGTAACATGGTTGTTCAGGAAAACTGGTTTCCCTATTGACTTGGTTTGTCAGAAGGTCGCAAAAGGAGATCACAGGACCTTGGGATACAGCAACAGTATTTAATATGAGTCAGTTGCCAAAATCTGAATTTTGATCACGTGACCATGGGGATGCTGTAAAAGTGTGTAAAATGGTCATAAGACACTTTTTTAAAAAGAACAATTACTAAATGAATTTTAAGTTGAGGACTATCTGTATCTGTTAATCCTTTTAAAAATGATCTCAGCTGATTATTCTAACCATATTTTATTGAATAAAAAGCCTTAGCTTTGACTATATGAAGAAGTATTACTGTTTTACCTGATTCTAATGCCATTTGACATTATTAGCTGATAATGCTGGGGTCCAGTTCAAAGAGAGAGGAGTAAATTGCCTCTATTGTATCCACATATTGATTCTCATACCATAAGATAACTTTCCAATTAATCAGCAAATACAGGTAGTCCTCGACTTACGACCACAACTGACCACATACTGATTTTTACACCTTAAAATTGATGTCAACCTACATTTTGCTATCTACTTCCAGAGTCATCAGATAATTTCTCTTGCCTGCACTATCTAAAGCAGGTAGTCCGGCATTCGATAGTAGGCAATAATTAAGCCCAAAATTTCTGTTGCTGAGATGGTTAAGTGACTTTTGCCCCATTTTATACTAAGTGAATCATTGCAGTTAAGTTAGACATGGTTAAGTGAATCCAGCTTCCACATTGACTTTGTTTTTCAGAAGGTAGCAAAAGAGGATCACATGATCCCAGGACACAGCAACTATCATAAATTAGTCCATTGCTGAGCATCTGAATTTTGATAATATGACCATGAGGATAGCGTAATAATTGTAAGTGTGAAAAACAAACAAGTCACTTTTTCCAGGTCTGCTGTAACTGAACAATCGTGAACTAACCTGTTGTAGGTTGGGGCATACTTGTATGCACTTCAGAATAATATGTAAAGATAGAACATTATTTGCTATTGCTATTTGTACCCACACTAATAATCTTAAAGTGCTTAACAAAATGTCACAAAGAAGGATTTGTTTGGAAAAGTTGGAGTACAAATGCATGTTGTTCTTTGTCCTACTAATCGTTTGGAACTTATGACAGAGGTGCTGTAAACTCTGCCAGTCTCTGTGCTATCAGAAATCTGTCCTCACTGTCACTTTATTTGGTGCCCTCAACATTATGTTTAGTAAGTTGTAATAAAATTACCAACAATTGATGAGGGGCTTTTAAACTTACCTCTGCTGCAATCACATAGATTCCCAGTGGTATCTATGTTGTTACTAGGTTGTTCTTGTACTAACAGTTAATACATTGTTTGCTTGGGCTGCATAAAGTTATATGTTATGCTACCATGACAATATCTCTGTTTTATGTCAAAGCAATAAGGATTTCTTTCTTATTATTTAAAAAGAAAAAAATTACCTGAAGGAAGTAACAACATAAATTGTACATGTGAATGTTTTTCTGTGTTTGTGTGTTTGTGGTGTGGGATACGTGTATGTATCATTTTAAATATAAATTTCAATAAATATAAATATATATTTCATTGTAATTGTCCATACATATTCTACATCTACATTGTTACATTGTTTGTAAGTTGCAATTAACATCAGGTCTTCAGTCTCCTAGGTAACTGGGACCTTACATTTGTCTTTCCAAAAGTGAAAACCAAACTCTTAGCAATAATTATGACAGAATCAATTTCCATTGTCCAGCTATCAGCTTCCAATAGTAGTTAAGTAGTTCAAAAGAATGTGTTAATCCAAAAATATAAAATTTTGTCTTATAGTCAAACTAATATATGCCATTACTTCTGCATAGAACATAATTTTAGAACGCTACAAAACTATGTATTTAATGAAGCATTATTCTGATTGCATCTGAAACAAAATAATCACTTATTTCTTTTCTGTATAAACACAATGGGACCAATAAGTCCAAAATATTATTATTGTAGTATTGAGAAGCAAAAAAAAAGAGGACAATTTCCTCATTTGTATTAAGATGAATCTTGTGATTTTCTAACAACTTGATAGAACCTAACTAGAGTATAAAGATCTCTTGCTAAAGAGAGAACAAAAATAAATTGATATTTTACATTCCATATTTGCAAATATTGATTTATATATGGTACAATAGGATATTTGAGTTATTTTACTTGACAGTGAATACTAGCATCGCTGACAGTCCATATAATTAAACATTATTTATCATCATGTATTAAACAATGTATTATAAATGTAAGCTATTTTTTTAAATCAGCTGAATTCCATTCCCTGAGTTGCCACAACACTTTCTCACTTTTCTCACAATTCTAGGCTGTGGGTTTATCAATAACAGATAAAAGGAAGAACTTGTTCACAGTATATTGTTATACTGTGGTGTTTTGTATTACAAGACAACTATCCTTTGACTTTATGATGGAAATTACATAAATAAATAAATGGAACAACACTGGAAGCAACATCCTGCTAAATTCCAGTTGTTCAGGAATAGGGAGATGCTATTACCCTGGTTGAGTATTGAAATGGGGAGAAAGGCTGGCATGAGTATGATTCATTGTACTTAAAATAATATGTTAAACATACCTAAATAATAATAAAGTGCAATGGACTGCTTTGTCCCAGTATGATATGTTCATTGGCTTAATTGTACTGAACAAAAGTAAACCTGGCTGTAATTTCCCATACATTATAGCAATAATAAAGTACTTATTTTCCTTGACAGTTAATATATCTTGGATACTTTGAAGTCTGTCTGTACAAATGTATCTTTCCATTAAAAATAAAATAAACACCATTTTATTACTATTTAGACACAAACTTAAAATTGTTTTAAATCAGTTTGACATCTCACTGTTTAATATATTTATTTATTAGGCCTTTGATTGATTGATTGATTAGATCTCAAGGTGATTCTGGTCAACTTACAAACATTAAAGCCAATAAAACTCTGCAATAATAAATACTTATAATAACAGTAATAATTTACAATTTAAAAAGATGAGGAGCCCATGCTAGGGACAGGGAGATGGGATCTTGTTTTATCCATGAGCCATATCCAGCGCAAACACTATGATTGTGAAGCTGTATTCATGGTTATTGGTTATGTATTTTAATCTGTCTTTATTTAAAGCATTTGTTAATATTGCTTGTTATTTATGTTTGCATCATTTGGAAAGTTTTTATGATGAGGATATATTTAAAGTACAGACTGGCACATATAGTCAAGCATTATCAACTGACTATATTTTTCTCCACAGCATTAGTTGCTTGGAAATCTTCTCAACTTCCTTTTTCTTCTACTGAGACAGCTTTCTTGTATGGTTCATCCTACAATCTGCTACGATGTTTTGCATGTAGTTTTTGTTCATTTTGAATCATAAATGAAGAGTAGATAGATAGCCATTCAGAAATGATGCTTCCTTGTTATTTTAATTAAAATGTTTTGTGTTCACCAAACAAAAATGCTTGGAAAAGAGGATTTTTGGTGAAGGCCTGTAATCACAGTAAATTCTGACTCAAAAAAAAAATGTGTATGTGTGTGCTTTGATATACTAGATTGCACTAGATTGCAAATCAGTATTTGTTTCATAATGATTAACAGAAACTCTGATAAGGACTTGTTTTCAAATTCATGATGCTCAGGAACAAGAGCTGATCTTGTTTGACCCAAACTGGAAAATACAAATTTATCTATTTCCCAATAAACTAACACCTTGGGAAAGATACTGCATGTACACAGGATAAATAATTGTGCTCCAAAGGATCATTAACTGCTCACTACACCTGTCAATTTATATTGGTAATAGCAAATATATATTTCCCGCATGATGGTTTTCTGTATCATTTTTGTCATAATCTTACAAAAAATGTTGAATTTTGTATTGCTCAAGTGATGGTACATCACAGAGAAATGTCAAGACCAGAGACAGCTCATCATCTTGTCACCACCAGATTTATTCTGAAAATAATGATTTTGCTCAGATCCCCATTATCTGAGAAAAATATAGAGGCAATACAAATGTCTTGCAAAAGTGTAGTGACTGCCTCTTTAGTAAAACATAATGAAGGAGTGTTTCTTATGATATCTTCCCTCTGCAGGATAGTAATTGCTAAGTATCAGAAATGAAACATAAAATCAGTCATTTGCAAAATGTATCAGAAGTGTATGTGCTTTGATATGAATGCATAGGACAGCCAATGTCTCAAAACGACAAATCCTTCAATGAACAATACAGTGCAAAAATCATTTGTTTCAACTTGTATCAGAATGATTAAAGAAAAATCAGTTTGCTTGTTCTACTTTCTTTTAGGACCACCTTATCTAAGCAGCAATCTGTAAATATATCTACAACAGCAGAGCGTGGATAGTTCACCTGGAAAATAACAATGGATGAGATTTTTAGTGCAGCCAGCATCACTGCGAAATAAACAGGCCTCCAAATAAACTCGGGTGGGTTTCTGCTGGTTCTGTCCACCTCTGTAGAATCGGTAGCTCTGAAGAGCAGCTGACATAGAACCGGTTTTATGTCTGCTGATGTTTTTACCCACCTGCTCACCTGGGCTCTTACCTGATCTTTATTTCCTGATTTTTCAACTTCAGCTGCGTGCGAGGCACAGCTGCAGTTAAAAAAGCAGGAAAGGTGTGCAGATGACGATTTACAGGATTTACTGCAGGGAAGCACATCATAAATCACCAAACCTCGTAAATCACCTAACCAATAGTTAACCCTGTCATATCCCCCTCCACTATACTTACCTAGATTCACTGACAATTCTGATAAATAATGATAGACAGCTTTTTGTTACTTTTCTACAGCACACTGAAGCATCTAACACTCATGAAGTTTCCTAGTTTAATTCAGGTTGCTTGTAAAAGTTTTACTTTACTTCATCTGATAAAATAAATGTCATTTGGTCAAGCCCTTTGGCTGGGTATCAAATGTTTGTATAATTTTGGATTACAAAATTTATTAAGGTCTGCCTATCATTTAGAAATAATTCAATTCACACATATTTCGTGGACAAAGAAAAATCTCGAAACAAAGTTATACAGCACAAGTTTATTGCATGTTTATTGAAAAATAAACCTTACTTAGTATATTTAGGGCAGTAACTTTAGTTTTATATGAATTAAGAAGACAAAACTCTTCTGAAGTGAGCACAGTTGATCTGGTAGTTATCCAGCAGAGTGTGCTCTTTGTATAAGGAAGTGATGTTCTATGAAAATCAATTTTGGGACTATTTCAAAGTAATAAAAGCTAAAATAGCAGGATGATTCAACATATAATATATGTCACCTCCTGTACTTGCCCATATGTTGCTCCTTCAACTGTTGAGAGAAGATAGGATTGTTATGGTTTACTCATTAAAATTGTACAAGGAGATCCTCAGTAAATACAGAAGAAGCCTGAGCTTTTATTAAATGTAAAGGTTCTGTTGACTATGTTGTAGAGCTGCCATATCTGTGATGCAAAAATCTAGACTATCCCTAGATGGCAGCATTGTAATATAGTACTATAATATTCTCACTCTGCTAATACCGTATAATTGTTCTGCAATTCTGCTGGAATATATAGACAGTTGTGCTATACTAGACTAGGCTATTAGATTATCTCATTCAGTAGATCTATGTAATACAGAATTATTTTTATACAATTTATTAAAGTATATGTTTGAACTGGGCAACTGGACATTTCTAATGCATTTTAAGAAGGAAACCAAGCTCTATTAACACATTTGTATTGTTAAACAATGAATTATAAATTTGCAATTGTAGATTATGGCCAGAATAAAAATAATTTACTAACTTTTTTTCCTTGTGGAAAAAAGATTGGGATTGGAATTGGGATTAGAATTTAAGAGGCATGTCTTATTATTGAAGTTTTGTGATCTTTATTCATTGTAAATGTAGTCGACTTTAACAAGGAAAACACATGCAAAAAGTGACAAAAATAATGGCAGTGTGGAAGGAATTCGGGAGTTCTTGCCTATCAGTTATAGGTAGGCTTATTTTATTTTTAAAGTAATTATTTGATTCATTAAGCAGCCCATCTCCAGAAAGATTCTGGATGAGTGAGAGCATGCAATACAAACATTAAAAACTTAACTAAAACAGTATGACTTTCCAGACTAAAATAGCATCCCTGCCACACACACAAAATGGTTACAGGAAATCCACATATACCTTAATTCCAGACCTGGCAACAAAACCAAATCTCATTTTTTACATAAAACTTGATAATTTTCTGTGCCATTTTTGGTTTATATCTTAGTTTGTCAACCAAACCAGCAGCAGCATCTTTTATTTCTGTATTTCATTTTTATTAGTTTATCAGATTATAAAATACAAAGGAATAACAAAATACTGGGAAACTAAAGGAAGAGAAGAAAGTGTGGGGTAAGAAGAGGAAAAAGAAAAAAAACACATTGACTTCCAACTGTTTTTGGCACAATAGAAGATAATAAACATAACATTGCAGTCTCAATGCAATCAACTCTTCTTACATTTGCACAGTAACATATACTAAACATTTCAATTACAATGAACCTATCTAAATCAAAGTTTCGGGTTTTTTTAATCACAAGCACAAAATCCAAAAACAGTTTCCAAATGAAAACAAAATTAGATACGTTACTTTCTTTGAATAAACCAACCAATTTAGCTACAATATCTTTACCTTTTTCTTGCTGTGGGAAGTAATATACTGTATATTTCTGCAGGATCCAAGATTTAGTCTTCGAAGCTTTGTGGTGCTGGAGCCCATCCTCAGGGAACTTCTCTCTACTGGAATGTGAGCTTTGAGCTATTCCATGGATCGTATTTATGAGGTGCCTGATTGAGTATAGCTCAAGGGTGTCAAACACAAGGCCTATGGGCCAGATCCAGGCCATGATATGGTTGGATTTGGCCCACAGGGCTGTCCTGGAAAATGTAAGGAGCCGGCCCACATCGCTTCACCCAGTCTATCCATTGTGAAGAGGAAACATCGGGCCAGTGTGGCTTGGGTCCAGTCTATCCAGCAGTTTGGAGAGTGGTGTCAAGCTGGCCATGCCCACCCAGTCAACCATGCCCAGTGAGTGGAGTCAAGATGGCCATGCCCACCCAGTTGGCCACACCCATCCATTCAGCCATGCCCAGCTGGCCCCCTGAGGTCAATCTCAGCCCTGATGCACCCTCAATTAAATTGAGTTTGACGCCCCTGGTTTAGCTTCTTATTTGTTGATTGGGCGAATTGATGGCTGGCTGTTCAGTGATTGGCTGTTGTTTCGTTGTGCTGCCAAGTCCTTGGTTCTTAAGTGCCTGATAAACTGGTGGTAAATCTGCCAAGTCCTTGGTTCTTAAGTGCCTGATAAACTGGTGGTAAATCTGCCAAGTCCTTGGTTCTTAAGTGCCTGATAAACTGGTGGTAAATCAGCACTCCTGTTGACTGACAAGAGGCCTGTTTCCCAGACTTCAATATTTTCTTTTGTTCCTTGTTTTTACTGTTGGTCAAAGGTGGTATTCAGCAGGTTCTGACCAGTTCCGGAAATTTTGAGTTGTTTGGAGAACCAGCAAATACCACCTCTGATTGGAGATTTTACAGTATCCTTCCTCTGCCACGCCTACCAAGCCACGCCCACAGAACTGGTAGTAAAAAAAATTGAATCCCACCACTGCTGTTTATATATCATATATAAATTCGTTTTTGTCTGTTTCATGTCTATCAGGGGTTTCCACTCAGCAATAAACATACATATCTTTTCTCTGATCAAAGAAATCAAATAAGACACTGTGGATAGTGCCAAATTTTTGTATGTTTATGCATACAATAATTTCACTTTATCATCATTTACAAAAGCAAAGTTCCATAACTTTTTTTCAAATGTTTGTTCAGCAATCCCAAAAGAAAAACATCTGGTTTCAATTATAAATTAATTTTTAAAATCCTCTGAATCAGAGTATGTATTTAACTCCAGAATTTTCTAGCTTTTTACATATTGTAGAAAGTTAGCACCCATCCCTCTCCTGGAAGAATGAAAAAAATTGAGAAATATTTAAGAAGGCAGGATAAAATATTTCCCCTAAAGAGAAATAAAAATCTTAAGGAAGACAGAAGCTCAGAGCCCCAGCTCCCTTCCTCCAAGCAGATACTAAGCAGAGGCCAACTTTTCGAAATGCAGATTTGGTAATCTATTATTCCCTGCAGCAAAGTCTGAACAAAGGTAGGACTGCTCCTCAGCCACAAGAGGAATTGCCCAACACCCTTTCAGAACACAAGCTCCTTCACTGCATCATCTCAACTGCATTACACCCTGCAAACTTCAACCAAACCTAGGAGTTCAGACAATCTACAGAAGCCACTATGACCCCTACAATAGTCAATAGAATACATGTTCTTGCACAGGAATAGGAAGCTATTTTAATAGGAATAGGAAGCTAAATAGGAAGCCCAAGAGAAGGTATAAATACCCCTGATTGTCAACTCCATGTGGATAGCTCCCCAGGACCTCAAACCCATGTGGTTCTGCTTCATCATTAAGCGATCTTTCCAATCAGCTGTGTTTTCTCCCAGTTTGTAATTGAACCAAATGGATATTTCTATCGCCAATGTCAATCAAACATCTTCACAAATATTTCATTTGCTGAGTTCTGCAGAGCAATGTTTTTAAACGCAGGTGGCGTGAGATCATTTTTGTTCCTGACAATATAAAATCTAGAGCTATGTCTTCTCCATTTAACATCCGAAGAGCACATTAAAGGTCAATATTTTAGGAAGAATATTGCTCAGCAATAAAGTGCATGCTTGCAGGTGGAAAATGCCATCTTCTTTCTCTGGCATTTCCAGTTTAAAGGATTAAGTGGCACATAAGTGTGTTTTTATACATTTATAGACTGCTTTTCAATCACTTTTACGGAAGCACAATTTATTCTAATGCAGCTTTTAGATGAGGAACATGCTTTTGAAATCAGCCTGAGATAAGCATATCTCTTAAGTACAACCAAACCAATTCCACACTGCTGCTAATCATTCTCTTTGTTCAACTCTTTTACCAATATGCAATTGTAACAACATGTTATATATGAAAATGTTAAATTAAATTCTCCTGAACCGGCATGGAATGCAAGATGATAAATACAGATCTAAGCATTTACTACAAGAACCATTCAGAATGATGACAATTTGCTTCTAATTTATACTGTAAGGACAAACTTTAATGTAAGCAGTAGGAATGACTTTAAAGAAAAGATTGGATCTCTATTTTCTGGGACATCAGTTAAATAACATGTCAAGAGAAATTACACATGACACAAAATCCTTTTTTTTTATTTAGCACATAAATAAGCCAACTGGGATATATTCAGATCCTGAACTGCAACTATGTCAAACCAAATGAAGTCCACCAAAACTGTTTTTGTGTGAACTAGACCTGGGACTATTTTGGCTTCATTTGAGTTCTGTTAGCTACAAAGAAGAAAAAGAAAACAGGAAAAGAGGACAGATCAACAAACCACTGAACAAAATTAGGTTTATTAAAAACAATGTGTTAAAATATACTGTGCTCACGTCATTTTGCTGGTTCAGTAACTGCACATATGTTAAAGCAGCTTGCAGAGGTAAATTGTGGAGGTCAAATTTTTCTTCACTAAGTTCTCATTTTTTATTTATTTTCTGTTTTTTTTCTTGTAGGTTGTATTGATTTTTCATCATTATTTTAACAAAAGTACTATTAAAATTAGATATAGTGTTTATGGACTGGTTATTCCTTTTTCAATGCTGCCATAACTTTGAACAATCATCAAATGAGCAGTTGGTAAGTGAGGACTACTTATGTTCTTATTTTCTTATGCCTGTCACCTTTCCTAAATTATTGATATTACATCTAATATCAATTTTTTTAAAGGTCCTATTTCTGCAACATGCAGTGAAGAAGTCAATGTCATCACAATGATCTATAATATTACACTAATCATATGGATTATAGATTTGTATCTGTGTTTTATAACATTGTTTTCTGTCTCCCCTTTTGAGTATCTTTGACATTTATGTAATGCACAGGACATAACAAAATAACAAACTTGGAAGGTCTTATAATAGGATATTAAAGGCAAGTTTTTATATGTCTGCACATCTGAATATATCATAAACAGAAGTTCCCTGCAAAGATTTATATTACATTTGCTGCTATGGTAATAATTCTCTCATGATACATGTATTCATTAAACTCTATTGGATGTCTTAAAGCAGCAGTCCCCAACTAGTAGGATGTGAGGTGTTTGCAACCGGGTCATAGAAATGGTGGGTGAGCACATGCATGCACACACGCATCGTCACACAAACAGCGGGAGAGCACATGCACATGTGCTCCATTTGCATGAATGGCAGGCATGGGTTCACACATCTCAAGCAAATGGAGCTGTGTATATGCACATGCTTGCTGGCCACTTGTCCAAAACCATCTCCTCTGCCACTCCCCTGTTGGTCTCAAAAGCTGGAAAAGTGAGGGAACTCTATCTTAAAGGAAGCAAAATTATTTTCTTCATAAACAAAAACAACCAAGTGTTCTGCAGATCTCTTCCAGTTATGCTTTAACATCACATATAGAACAACCTTGGTGTCCTTTTTTGTAAGTGTTAAGTCGTGGGAAAAAGAGACTCGAGACCAGCGTAACTTCAGCTCTTTATTAAAGGTATACATCTGTGCTGGACCTGCAAGCCGCAGCAACCTTTTTTATAGGGCTTGCCGGAGGCTTGCATCCAATGACGGCTTTCTGAATCTCCCGCGATCGGCGCAGCCAATTGCGGTTGATTCCTTACTATCCAATCACTGTCGTTCTCTCGTCCAATCACAGTGTGGGCCGTGTTAACCAATCAGGTGAGGGTATTCCAAGAATGCTAATATGGAACACCCTTCCCCTCTTGGTTTGGTCCCTCCTACGTAATGTAGTCCTGTAGGTAAGCGGGGCTTTTAACCTGCCTACTTGACCTGTGCATCTCAGTTGTTGCGTGGTCTTCAGCCGGTTGGGATGGGATCTTTGTTGCTCCTGCTCTTTTGTATGGAACCGCCTGGAAGGGTAAGTCAGGCCTTTCATTGCAACTCCCACCCAGTCTACTGGGGTCGGTCGAGTTGTCAGCTTCTGGCCGCTCTTTCCGGGCTGGTTGAACTGGCTTGGCTGTTTCCTCTAGGCAAGGTTCCGCGTGGATCGTCTTCTTCTAGTTCTCTTCTGCTGCCCTCGTTTGCTGGTAAATATTATTGGTTTCTTTTTCTATTTATTGGTGTAGGTGATGGTTGCTCGGTTTGTGTCAGTTGGGCGTGTTCAGTTTGCCGCTGTGCTGTGGAAGGATTTTCTCCTCCCTTTTGGTAAATGTTTGGGGTTTCTCCCCCCCTTCTAGTTTTTGTATTTAAGTCTTTTTGTGGTGTTTGTGCGTTGCTCGTATTGTTGGAGGTTGTTCTTGACCTTAGTTGGTCGATATGTTGTTTCCAATTCCTTCTGTCCTCCGTTTCTAGCCAGTATGACTGGGGACCTGTCACCTGGGTTATCTTGGGAGGTACCCAGAGTGGGTCCCCTGAAAAGTTTTTTGCATAAACTGTGTCTCCCGGATTAAATTTGCGGTACCTGCTAGATGAGTCTGGTGGTTTTTCAGAATTATATGTGGGGTGCAGTCTGTCGAAGTGAAATCATAGTTTTCTTCTCATTAGGAGCTCTGATGGGCTTTTGTTGGTTTTTGAGCTGGATGTTATATGTTGTATTGTCAGTAGTTTATTTATTTTTTCATGCATGCTCCCTGCGTCCATTTTTGCTAGGGCATCTTTCGTGTATCTGGCCGCCCGTTTGCCGGGCAGAATTCATTCTGCCCGCCCATTTGCCACTGGATGAGTGGGCACTGTCAATGGATGGCGTATGCCCCATTTGGCGAGAAATTTTTTGAACGCCAATGCTGTGAATTGCGGCCCGTTATCAGAGACTAGCAAGTCCGGTAGTCCATGGATGGCAAAAAACCTAGTTAGTTTTTTTATGACTTCTAACCAGTTTGAGCAAGCGTCAACTGTGATTAAAAAGGTGTGTCCTTTTGTGAGTCCTGCAAAGTCTATGTAGACCCTTGACCATGGGCCCCTGGGTGTTTCCCACTCGACGGTTGGTGCGGAGGGAGGGTTTGGCCTGGATCTTTGACATTTGTCACATGTTGCCAACCATGTCTCGATGGTTTTGTCCATCCCTGGCCACCAAATGTAGCTTCTGGCCAAGGATTTCATCTTTACGATGCCTGGGTGTCCCTCGTGTAGTATGTCCAATATTCTCATTTGCAATCTTTCTGGAACCACCACTCTGTCGCCCCATAAGATACAACATAAGATACATTTTGGGAAAATAGTTCAGTCTGTCAGTTCCGGAAAGATTTAAACTGGTCAGTGCTCTAGGTTTCCAGCCACCCTTTTTCTATCCAACTCAAGACCTGCGCCAGTTTCCTGTCTTTGATTGTCTCTCTGGCAATGTCTGATGCGGTCGTTGGTGGGTTGGGCAGTGTTTCTATTTGCAGGGTGGATGTGGTAGGTGCTGGGTCATCCTCTAGATCTGGCAGGGGGGAATGGCTTAATGCATTGGCGTGCGAGATGCTTTTCCCGGGGCGATGTATTAGTTGGTAGTTGTAGGTGGCAAGGAACTCGGACCACCTTGTCATCCATGGTGACAAGATGTTAGGGGTGGCCTTGTTCCCTGCTAGGATCCCCAGGAATAGTTTGTGATCAGTGATAAGGGTAAAGTTCCTACTGTACAGGTATTTGTGAAACCGCTTCATGCCGGTGACCGCTGCTAGTGCCTCCTTGTCGAGCTGGCTATAGTTCCTTTCTGCCTTTGATAATGTCTTGGAGAAGTATGCAATTGGTGCTTCTCTCCCGTCTGGCAGAGTATGGCTCAGTATGGCTCTGATGCTGAATGGTGAGGCGTCGCAGGTCGCGTTTCACTGTATTGGATGAGGACTGATTCTGATGTAAGGAAATCTTTTATTTTCCAGAATGCAGTTTCTTCCCGCTTGCCCGAGGACCATGTGGCTGTCTTGTCGAGTAACCTATGCAGAGGTTCCGCCGTCGTTGCCTTTTGTGGCAAAAAACCATTGTAACAGTTAATTAGTCCTAGGAAAACCTGTAACTCTGCTTTATTTTGTGGTCTTGGGGCTTCCTTGATCACTTTAATCTTTTTCTCTGTGGGGTGAATCCCGTCTTTATCAACTCGGTATCCCAGGAACTCTACCTTTTCTGTGCATAGCTGGCACTTTTCCTTTTTTACCTTTAGTCCTAGGTTTTTAAACTTTTGCAGGACTTCCCTGAGGCAGCTTCCCAATTGGCTTTTGTTTTTGGCTGCTACCAAGACATCATCGAAGTATGGCACCACTCCTTTTATGCCTTGTAATAGTCGTTCCATTAGGCTTTGGAACACTCCTGTTTCCACGCTGACTCCAAATTAGAGTCTTTTGCACAGGAAAGCCCCTCTGTGGGTCACGATGGTTTGTGCTTCGCAGTCTTGGCATCGACTGGCAGCTGTTGGTATACCTGCGTCAGGTCGTGAAATTTTTTCGTGAAAATTTCATGAAGTTTTTTCACGAAATTTTCACGAAGACTTTTCCTCCCCCTAGTGAGTGTAGGAGGTGCTGTACCACCGGAACTGGGTACGCACTCTGTTGAAGCGCATTATTTAGTGTGGCCTTGTAGTCATCACAAATTCTCACTGACCCGTCTGGTTTTATCGGGGTGACTATTGGGGGCTTCCAGCGTGCGTGATCTATTGGCTCCAGGTCCCCTTGCGCGATGAGCTTGTCTAGTTGCTCATTGATTTTAGGCTTGAGTGCGAATGGGACTCGCCTCGGTTTAAGATGGATTGGGGCAATATTGGGGTTCACATTAAATGATATTGGGGACCCCCGGTATTTGCCTAATTGTCCGTCGAAGACCTCTTGGAAGTCCTTCATGAGTTCCTCCTCCCAGTGTGTTTCCTCGACATGGTTGATGCCCATCACCTCGATTCCTAATGGCGTGAACCATTTGAGTCCTAACAGGCTTGGGTGGTCTCTGTCCACGATGGTTAGTGGAAATACTTTTTCTTGATCCTTGAAAGTAACGTGGAAATGTCCAATTCCTATTACGGGGATCTGGTTTCCCATGGTAGTCTTTGATGGTTAGTTTTTGACTCTCCAGCTCCCATTTTTGTAAGCTGGGCACTAACCGCTTGATTGTGTCCCAAGATACCATGGAGAGGTAGGATCCGGAATCCACTTCCATGTTGCACTGCCTGCCTTCGATGCTGACCTGCACGTGCACCTTTCTGGCACCTGGTGTGTTTCTTCTCTCCGTCGGGCTTGCTGAGCCACTTGCTTTGACCGTCACGGCTCCAGCAGTTCTCTGTATGCTTATCCCGGTTCCTGGGGGACATATTGTCACATCGCCTCAGGCTGTAGTTTCGTTTGTTGCAGCAGACCTTGGCGATGTGCCCCCATTTCTCACAGTACCAGCAAATGGCGTCTAAGAACCGGTACTCTGAAAGGGGGTGATCGCTGCCACATCCGGCACACTGAAAACCCAACTTATGACCTCTCCGCTCCCATTGGTCTTGCTCTGCTTGCAATCTGTGGATTTCCTCCTCCTTGTCTTCGATATTGGTGGAGGAATCAACGTCCTTGTGGTGTGCTGTTGTGGCTTTGTGACCACTTTCAGGTCTTTTCTCTGGTGATGACTGGTCTCTGAAGTTATTTGCCGGTTCCTCACGTTCATTTGGCACATCTTGGCCACTGACTTCTTTGTGGCCTCGGCTGCAGTGGCTTCAGCGATGGCCTCGGTGACCGTAATGTCCGCCCGAGCCATCAATCTGCTCTGGAGTGTGGGATCTCATAACCCGAGAACCATGTGGTCTCTCAGAGCCTCATCCATGTTGGAGAAACCACACACCCCCCCGATGTTTCTTAGGGCTGCCACAAAGTCCCCAATGCTCTCTCTGTCCTTCTGCTCTTGTCGGTAGAACTCATGTCTCTGGATGAGGTTGGGAACGGCCGGGGCATAGTGGTTTCAGAGTAGCCGGTCTAGGTCTGGCCATTCCATCTCTTTTACGTCTTCGGGCTTGGCCAGTGCTTTGGCCATCTTGAATACTGCGGGCCTGCAGTATGTCAGGAACACAGCTCTCTTCCTGTGGTTGTTCGCATCTTTCAAGTTGTTGCTCTCGAGGAACATGAGGAATCGATCAATGTATGATTCCCAGTCCTCAGTTGCCTGATCAAATGGTGCGGGTAGCGAGTTGCTGCCGGCCATCTCGTCAGTTGTTCAGCTTGGTTGCCATGTGCTCGACTGGTCTCTTTGTCTCAGTATCCCATCCTCGTCGCCACTGTTAAGTCGTGGGAAAAAGAGACTCGAGACCAGCGTAACTTCAGCTCTTTATTAAAGGTATAGATCTGTGATGGACCTGCTTATAGGGCTTCTTATAGGGCTTGCCAGCGGCTCGCATCCAATGACGGCTTTCCCGAATCTCCCGAGATCGGCGCAGCCAATCACGGTTGATTCCTTACTATCCAATCACTGTCGTTCTCTCGTCCAATCACAGTGTGGTCCATGTTAACCAATCAGGTGAGGGTATTCCAACAATGCTAATATGGAACAGTAAGAATACTGGTTTCCACTGAAATTTTATGGTCTTGGAGTATAACAGCAAAGAAGGGTGGTTCTAGATGATTTGGGTTAGTACAGTTCATCATATTTGGATAATCCCAGGTTGAGGGAATCTCATTATAAAAGTTCAGATTGAAATAAGATTAAAATGAAATATGTTAAATCTTATATTCTCTTTTCATTTTCCTGAGTCTTTTTAACAATTGTTTATTAATCAAGTAGTCTATTGAACGATACTGAGAGTTGCAAATATTATGTATTCTACAAAAAAAAACAATTTTCTATATATTGCTACTTGGATGGCAAAATATTCTACAAAATTATAAACTTGGGTTGCATTGTAGACACCTAAACTCATTGGACTGTCAAAATGAAAAGTTATATATGTCTTTAATATAACAATGCACGTAATTACATGATATAAAACTTGGACTGAAGCATATAAAAGAAATAAGCTGGAACAGGAGGGTACTATGTTCTTCTAGTAGTGTAACAAATCATATATTTCAAGAAAGGATGTTAGCGGCTGAAAGCCAATTCCATTTCCGTAAGTCAGAGTGCTTAGGAGTGTAAAAAATATTTGACATAACTGATCACTGCTAACACATAATTTGCATTGTTCCAATAAGAAAGGAGTTAACTTAGAATTATGGTGTAATAATAGCAATTTTACCTTTGGTAATTTAAAAAAAATGTTGTGTAAAAGAATATAATTTATGGTAAATATTGCAGGTTAAACATGAGCAGATACTTTGAGTATTCAAATTCTTTACACATCGATAGATAAACATGTTGGTCAAACCTAGAGAATGTTTACCATATATTCAATAGGCTTATTTGCTGAACAGACTAGGATTTCCTAGGATTTTTATCCCATTTCTCCTTTGTCAATAACTGATTTTGACTGAGACTGTATATACTGCTTGAAGAATGCAGAAAAGATTTAGGGTTCTGCAATCTTTTGTACAATATTCTTCACAACACACAGGGGCATGTATAAAGCACCTTCCTTCCTAGCATTAAAGCAATATGTCTTTTCAAAGCAGCTGCTTCAGAAAGTATTCCTGGTTATATCTCTATAGCAGTCAAATAGTGGGAATATACATGTATGTACAGGCAGCCAAGGGTAGCTTCCAAAGCAACCAATATGAGGCTGAAAAAAACACAGTTCTTTTAATGCCTCTCTGCTTTGTAAAGCATTTCCTTCAAAGAATTTGAACAGGTATGCAATCTATTATTTTGTTCCAAGCTTCAGCCCTGCATCTATTATGAAGTGCCCTACACTGGGATGTAGCAACCGTAACAGGTCTGATCATTATTATAACACTCAAAATAGATGGGCATAGATTCTTTGAGTCATATTACTATACAGTTGGCTAGATTAGAGGCCAGCTAATTCCATCTCTTACTCAGTGCAGAGACTAGTAGAGCATTTCTAATAAACAACCATCCAGTGTTGAAGATCTTTGTATGTTGGAATACAATTCTATAATTTCCATTGACAGTAATATGCTGACTAGGAGTTTAAGAGATTGAAGAAAGTTGTATCAAGAATGCCTGGACAATACATACACATTTACAATTTCAAGGAATTATCTGTCCTCATTACAGAGTAACCATAGCTAATAAGTCATATAGTCATAGTATTGAAAGAGTCTTAAGAGGTAGATTTTTAAAAAATGGAAAAGAACAATATTGTAAAAAATGGAAGAGTTTGAATTCTTAAGCTCAACAAAAGTTGTCTTTTCTTTAGTAGAAAAAAATGACTCCATACTAGCAGATTATTTCATAACATATTTCCTTTTCTAAATAACAAGAGTCTGGCTTTATAATTTCATTTGATCTTTTATTGCTTCTCTCAAGGAGGCCTATAATAAATACCCAACATAGTTGTTTAAAAGTCTGAATCTTAAAAACAAACAATCCTATGATGGCAGAACTAAGTAATCTTAGCTCCTTTCCTGCCATAAAATATCACCAACTTAGTATTGATTTTTAGCATTCTTATTGTTAACTATTCTAGAAATAGCGGGCCTCTGGGTAAATGGTGCAGCAGGAGAGAAGTGATCCGAAGCAACACTATTTTTATGTATATTAACTTCCTATAATTTCCTATAATTTTTCTGCAAAATTTTCTATAATTCATTAGATTTGTCCTGCACTCTTGGAAAAATTGTGATTTTGGACTGTACATGTCCAAAAGATCACTATCTCATTATATTCCTGCCATCCAAATTGCAATGCTGAATGGAAAGGGCAAGTTAGTTCACATACCTAAGACTTCTGTCCCATTTTAAAATTCCTAAACTATCTCTCTTTTTCTCGTCTGCCTGCCTTTCTGCTTGCCTCTCTCTCTCTCTCTCTCAATTGATGTATCATCTACTACTGTATCTATCTGCTGCCTGTCAAAACAAATCTAGAAGGCTCAAAGAAAGTCAAATTTTGAGTACAGTTGTTTGAAAAAATAAGTTAAACAAGAATCCTAATGCATTTTCAAAGTCCTTCATACAATTATTCTGTTTTATTTATTCACGCGCATACACACACACTTTTTTCAAAATTTGCATTTGAGTTCTATTTTTTGATGTAAGCAAATTTGTAAAGATCCATGTTTTTGTAGTGTTTATAACATTTTATGTACTGTTTTCGCAATTCATTATTTTTAACTACTTTGAGTACTCTCCAAAACAGAAAAGTAAAATAAAAATCAAAGGAATAAAAAATAATATGTTGTAGTTTGCTCAACATAATGAGTTTAGGTTGTGCACATTGCAACTCATATACCACATTTTGTAGCCCAAGAGACTACCCGCTAATAGTGCTGCTAAAAGTTAATGAAAAACAGGATTACTTTTTGTGTTCCGTCCAGAAAGAAGCACATGAGACCGGGTTCCAAACTGTTAGGGATAACATTGTTTACCCTAACTGGTTTAGGTGAAATAATAACTATGATTCATAGTTAGTGTATGTTAAAGTGTCTGCAGCTTTAACTGTGGAAAAGTAATTAAGGGAGTGGTTATGAAAACAATATAAAAGTAGCAAGATTACAGCTTGCTGACGCTGGCTTTGATGATCCCTGATTACTGCTTGGAATCAAGACTGCATTGCTCGAACGGGAGAGACAACAAAGGACTGATTTGTAAGTGAACTGACATAGGATATTTTAAATGGACTTTGCTAACTGAATATCCCTGAATGGACTGACTATTTGATACATGACTATTGGACTGTTATTTGACTATGCCATAAACTTATACTGGAATAAACTATATTCTTGATAGCACAAGCGTATTTGTTATTTTTACTGTATGTTAATAAACATACAAGCTTAGCTCACTCATTTATCTGTGTGCCTATCTGATTAACGCTGCACATTCTGTTTAGCTTGTCTACCTAACCCTGGTTGGGGAACCCAGGCTTAACACAAACAACAATTTATTAAACTAGCAAGCTAAACGTATACGGAACAATAGCCCAAGCCGCAGCAGCCCTTTTTATAGCGGCTTACCTGCGGCTTGTGGCCAATGACACTCTTTTGACAGTTCCTGCTGTTTGGTGGGCTTTCCGGATTGGTTCTTAATTAATGAATCCGTGAGTGGCCTTTTTGGCCAATCAGAAAGAGGAACTTGAAACCTACCAAGTTCCATACAGAACATTTTGACAGTATATTTTTTTGTTTTCTTCCCCCACACCCCAAAAAACCCCTTTTGAAATGGATGTGCTAAGATTCTATAAAGCAAAACACATCCTTTTTTCACCAGCAACAAATTTTATTCCTTCCCAAATAGGCCAATGTGTTTATCTCACTTTTCCAGTGATACCATTGGGGATGAAATTCTGCTTGCTCAGCCTTTTAGAGGCAAGATAATTTAAAAAGCACAGGCCCTTAGCTGAAAAAATGGCCTAAAACTATAATAAGCTATGGTATGATTAAGCACAGCACAAGGTACATACTGACAGCATGGATTAAATCATGGTTCAGGAGTGTCTTTATTATAAGACACTACTATATTTTACTATAATTTCTACATAAGATTTGTAATTTCTACCCACTCCATTACTTTGAAATGTATGGACAAAACACAAATATCCAAATACACTTTGGAGTGTATGGACAAGACAACAGAGAATGAGACACAGGATTACTCTGGTCAGGAACCAATATGTTAGCTCCTCCAATTCCTGCCAAGAAGACTGCAAGCCTACATTTCCTTTCTATATTTCTTTTATTTTGGGTGTGGGGAATGGGAATCTATTATAGCACAACAGAAATTGTCAGGGCCACATCCACTCTTACTTAGAAACTTTTTTTTACCCCCCTGTGTCAGTGTGCAGAAGGTGAAAACCAAATTGCTACAGGTCAGAAACAGCTTACCTCTCAGTCATGGACACTGAAAATGCAGGTAATGTTCTGGTTGAGTAATTGTCACCATAGGGAAGAGTTAGGTTAGCTCCACAAAAGGAAAGGTCTACTTGGGGCTAAATCTAATTAGTTTTGTAGTACTTAAGCAGATAATCTATGTACCAAACTGTTTATGTAACATATTTAACCCCTAGCCCTATGACCCAGATCAAGCATGCCATATGAACAGAACCAATGTACTGTTCAAATCTGAATGGAGGAAAAACAGATTTAACGTAAGATTCCTGCTCTGGCCTCATGAATTGGGACAAAGAGTGTGTGATAAAATGGCTTTGTTACATTTACAGTATCTTGTTCCCCCTAATATTCTTCCATTGCCTGAGGTGTATGCGGGGTGACACCGGGTGCACAGTAAATACTTAGCTTTTCTTGCCTCTATAACTGGTAGTTCTGATTTCAATCAGCTCCTATTTTTTTAAAAAAAAACATACAATCCCAAAATTTCTGTAAAGAGGGCTGCGGTATGGGTGTATAGGAATAGTAACTATAGTGCTGTGCATCATGTACCAGTGATTATCCATTTATTTTGCTTAGTGAACCATGACCTCAAACTTAGTGCTTTGAATGAACCCAGCCAGGCATAAAGAGCTTAAATTTCATGGGTGACCACCTGGCCTTCCCTCCATGCTTAAAGATTTCTGACTTCTAGTTAGCCTTTCCTTATTCAATTGCTTTCAACCTGGACTTGGAAGCCTCACCTTTGAAATTCTTGTGTATTCTTGGCTTATTTAGCTGACAAGATTTCATGAGAAGCAAAAATCAGAACATTCGAGAGGCACTTGTAGCAAGGATAATAAAAGTCAGTGTAGAATATGTGAACAGCTCCTACTCATCCAAACTCCTTCAGGAATCAGAAACAAACAGAACTAGAGAACAACATTCCTGATAGTTTTTAATTGAGACTAGCTTTTTATTTTTGATATCTTGCAGTATTCCCACCTCTGATGTTAAATATCCAACAATCGATCTTGATAAAAGCATGTGTAACAACAACCACATCAAAAGCCCAAATGAAAATTATTGGACTTTAAAAATAAAACAGCTCTTTACATTTTGTTCACTGTTTTGGGAATGTATTTGATGAAACCATATTCCATGAGACATTCCTATTTGCTTTTATTTGAATACAACATAGTATTTTGCAATAGATTCATTTTTGTCAAGTTCACTTGAATATTTTCTAGGTTCAGTGGAGGAATACAATGTTTATTCCTATACAAAATAAGCAATCACAATATATTACTGGACACATTTTCTATTCACGTGTTCTCTATGTGTTCATAAGTAATTAATTACTAGTTACATTTCTAGTCATTTGGAGCTTCACTTCCACAGAATACCTGGATTATTTTAATACAACTCTTCCCAACTATAGGATTATTTTTGCTTATTATTACAAATGGATTTTTGCAAATGGTTTTGGCAAAGCAATAAATGAGCAGTGGATCTTGGCTTATTGACTAATGGAGAAGTATTTGCATGTTTTTAGTATTTTCCAGGTATATGATTGTGTAATTCTAATTACACACCAATTTCTAATAATAACAAAAGGTTGCCCAAAGAAGTCCTAAGAAAAATGCATTGCGATCCTTATAGTCTGAAAAAATGCTATGGGTCCTTCTGTACTAAAAGAAATTAAATGTGCAGGATATGCATATTTTTCTGTTAACTTACTATATCTCCCTCCTTTTTTATTGTATTGAAAATAATCATTTTTAAGATTCAGTAATCCAAGAATAATACAAACTAGTTCTGAAATCTTAATGCACTGAAAGGATATGAGTTTAATAAATGCAAAGCTAACTGGTTTAATGAAAATAAACAATATTCTCATTGCAGGGCACGAAATAAGTGCTTAAAGGCATTTTTATGGTTCATTGGAAAAAAACAACTCTACATTTATCCCTACAGGATATAAAGACTAGTTTTAATAGTTAGGTATATATGATTAAAATAGTTAGGCTGATTATTATAGGCAGCTGGGACAAAAGATGTAGAAATGGCATAATTGGTTTAATTCTTCTTCAACACGAACTATAATTTTGCACCAGTGTGTTTTTGTGTGAAATCACTAGGTACAGTAAAGTCATTTTAATGAAATATATGCAATGATATAGTTTGAAAGAAGAAAAGAACACTGCCAACTCCAGATTTATTATAACTGATCAAAGCAATGAACTGACATGTTACTGAAATGCTGAAAAAGCGAGTGTCTTGCATTATAAACTTCTTGATTAGATGTATTATTAAGATTATGATAGACCCATGACTCACTAATGGATTACTTCATCCACCAATGCTACTGACTTCTGAAATAGTAACCTGTGCCTGCATGTACCTGCATTTTGATGCTGTATATATAAAATAGTTGTGTATGTGTATATGTGTCTCTACATATAAATGTATATGCATACAGGAAAAAAATGGCAATTGCTTTCCTAGTAGAAAAAGGTGAGTAAAGGATCTATTTTGCAAGCTTTTGTCAAAGTGTTCTGGTTAAGCTAATGTTTATCATTCATCAAGAACGGAGGAACAGAGAATCTTAAATAATAAGTGCAGATATGTCCAACCAGTATGAAAAAATGTTTTAGTTCTGTCCACTATTTGAATTCCTCATTATTACATATGTCTTGAATCTAGTCCTTCCAGATATATTTGGCTTACAATCCCTAGTATTGTACATTCTTCAAAATGGTCATACTGGTTAAGAATTCTGGAAATTGAATGCCTAACATCTGGGGGTAGGAGGATATACACTAGTACCACATTTTTCAAATCTGAATGAACCCAACATTTTGAAATTTATAATCTTGGAGATGGGGGGAGGGGGGAAAGAGAGAGAGAGAGAGAGAGAGAGAGAGAGAGAGAGAGAGAGAGAGAAGAAAATGTCCTGACAAGTAGGCTATAAATTATTGTGATATAATGCAGTGATATGTTGCAATATGTAAATTTTAAATCTGCTTTTGATACTAGAATTAACCTTGGAATATGTGAAATGGAAATAAAAAATATAAATATTTAATACATACACAATAATCATAATTACCCCTAAAATTAATGACAGTCAGTTGGAATAACTTTATTGATAATTAAAGTAACAGTCACTACAATTTGTAGCTATAGTTGCTTATTAATTCAGAGAAATTTGCAGAATTTTCATCAACAACCATAGCCTAAAACCTGGAGTTTGGTTATAAATACACTTTATTAAGTATCATTAAAACAATATGTTTTTGTTATTTTTGCTCCACTACTCTACTTGTGGCCTTGTTATTAACAAAATATGAGATAGTTTGATGCAAAACCTTAGCTTTTCCTGTTCCCATTTGGGTAATTACAGCAAATAACTTTCCTGTGACTCTCAAACTAACTATTCTCAGGTTATTTAGAGGTTATTTTTATTTTCTAAGAAGCTAAAGTGACATTGTTACAATAATTCATTTTCAACATTCTAGATATTGCTGAAATACATGTTATAACAGCTATTTTAGTTAAATATAAAACTATTCAAGACAATATATCCTCCATATGAACAGCAACAAAATTAAATGAACAGGGAAATGTTGCAATCACCCAGATATAGAAAGCAAATGGCATATTAAAGATATTTGGCAAAAAGCAACATTGTAGTTCCTTTTGTTTGAACTACCAATCAATGACAACTAGTTTACAACATAAATAATGCAACAGAAAGTAGGAATGAAGAAAGTCTGTATAAGGTTAAATCATATAAAGGTCACCTGTGTATGGCAATTGCTTATTTCTACAGTATATTTTATTCAAACCAAACATCCAGAGTTTTTCTCTAATACAATTTGCCATTTAAAAAAATAATAACACGTGTACAATTGGGATACTAGATATAGGCTGCAGGATCCTGAACATTCTTAGATGATAGAAAAGCGAAACACAAAAACAAATATTTATTGCTGTCTACATTTTTGGTCATTTTGTATCTTGCAGCCCAGATCTGATAGCCCTAAGCTTTTGTGAATTATACTGTATCTGAAGCTGGAAATTCAGGTGATGATTGCAGTCCTGGTGATAAGAAATTATCTCAGAAAAGAGCAGTTTCCATGCTTTTCATTTTAGTAAGATTCATAGATTTGGCTTACATTGCAGTAACCTATAAGTGATTTTTTTTAAAAAAAAGGTTGTTTAGTTTAAATGCTGGGTGAATCTCACCGTTGTGATTTCTAAACCATGACCAATGTCCTGTGTGAACAAAGCCAATTATGGCTTATATAATAATCCATGGTTAAGTAAACTATGACTTGATGATGTTAAGTTTATTTCAGTTAATGGAAGGTTTGGGAGAGTATTCTTTAATACTTCTTAAATAGCAACACTTTTAAAACAGTTTCTTAAAATAGTACTGGTGTTATTATAACTAGGAATATATAGGTGTTTTTATCAATGCAGTGCAGTGCATTAATAAATTTATTGATCAGTGCAGTGTATCTTAGAGAAACTTTGAGTGAAATATTTAATAAGTGGTAACTAGTTTGGTTCTGTGTAAAGGCACTAGGCGAGTAATCACGAGATTGAGAGTTCTAGTCCCATCTTAGGTGTGAATATTAGCTAAGTGATTTGGGAAAATCTTTCTCTCTCAGCTTTGACCAATAACAGATTTTTTCTGGGCAGATAAAAGAACGAAGAAGTTTTAGGTATGCTTGCAGTCTTGAGTTATTTATAAAAAATAAAGATGGGACATAAATGCAAAATGAACTGCATTTGTAGAGTATAAAATCAATTTAAAAACCTGTAAAACCCAATACCATACTACTTTTTAAATTAGACAGGCTTGCTGTGAGATTTCCTCATAGCAGATTTTTGCTGCTATTATTATTCTGTTTTACAGAGTTAATGACAGTAAAATAAAATATCCAAAATAAAGCATAATCCCACCAAAGGTAGAAATCAGCAGCGATGTACAATACCATTGGTGAAAACATTCTTTGATTCTGGAAAGAAATCTAACTCCAAAGAATGTAGTAATTGTCAGGAATAATCCATCAGCAAACTATTTTTTGGAGTGATTCATGTGAAGTTGAATGAGGTATTTATAACTGAGGCAGACTTTGAATTAGAGCATAAGCTTAAAAGTGGAATTGATTTTTTTAAAAAATATGTGCTTTTTATGGACTTCTTGGGGCAAAAGAAATAGCTATTCATTTCATAGCATACTAGAGATTACCTCTTCCAGGAGCTCAGTGGAATATATGTGGAGAACATGCTTTAAAAGACAAATATAAATTAAATTTTAGAATTGATTTATAGTGTCCTGAAAATATTGTTCTGTAATAACCCAGAGGGGTATGTCAGAATCATACACAAGCAGTTGTTATTGTTATAAGCTATAGCTTATAATCATACTTTGATAAACTATTAAATTTTTTTTCATGGAAATAAGGCACAATAATAAGAAACAAAAAAGCCATGGGAACAATTATAAGCTTTCCATAATTAATTCCCCCCCCTTCACTGATATTTTATAAAATGTTAACTAATTAAAATGTTCCCATCTCTTCCTAATTCAATTTTCTCATTTGTTTTATTTCACTTATTTTATTAATAAACATTTCACTAAATTACATTAACTATTTTATCCCTCATTTTAATCATACATTGTTTCCAATTTTCTAAAGTTATTTCTATTACTAATATAACAATGCAATCTTATATTCCTTTACAGAATCCCTTTTTCAGTTAAATTTTCACCCATTATCTCTAAATAGGTCCTGTTTCTCTGTATCTTGTTCTGGTCCTTTGTAACCTCTTTTCCTTTTCTTCTTTCCTCTCTTCTTCTCTCTCACCTTTTTACCCCCTTGTCTCTCTACCTCTATTTCTCTCTTCTGTATTCCCCACTTCTGTTGCTTTCCAACATTATACTTATTTTTTGAATTATTTTTCTTTTCTTTGGTTGTTTTTTTAAATCTTAAATTCTCCATTCTCTTTCCCCCCTTTCCTTTTTCTTCCCCACACAGAATTACTTGTTCATTAAAGATGGCTTCTTCTTTGTCCCAGTCTTCTTGTTTTGCAGACGTTTCTTGTTGTTTCTCATGGTTCCAAATCTCCATTTCTAAGAATTGAAAAACGAAGCCAAAAGAACCCCTGTAATTTAGTGAAATGTTTGTTAATAAAATAAGTGAAATAAAATAAATGAGAAAATTGAATTAGGAAGGAATGGGAACATTTTAATTAGTTAATGTTTTATAAAATATATGTGAAGAGGGAGGAATTAATTATGGAAAGCTTATAATTGTTCCCATAGAAGTATGATATTTAATTGAAAAGTAATGTTAAAGAAGTTAAGATTTTAATGAATATTAATGTTAATGATAGAATTGAATTGGAATGGAATGTGTTGTTTTAATTACACATATTTATAATTTTTTCTTCTTTTTTTTTTTTTATAAAGAATTTTATTAATTTTTAACAAACAAACATGTACAAACAAACACAAAACATAAAAAACATAAAATATCTTTTTGGATGGCAGTTTGATCCCGAGTTACATCTTTTTGTACAGAGATAAATTCAAGTTCATGCCTACTTTTAAATAACATTCCATTTCTTATTTATTATTTTGCATTTTCTATATAGCTTCTCCTCTCTTTTCACTCTCTTAATTCTATTATATTTATTTCATCTCAATTTAAATCATTATACTTATATCCTTTGTCTGTTCTATTTCAGCTAGCTATTTATCTTTTCTCATTAACACAAAGTTTCTTCTGTAATGACTGATTGGAGTATAATACCTTGTCATACTTATCCCTCCCCTAGTTTTAAAGCTTAACATGACACATAATTTTCATTCGGACTCTGCGTAGTACATTCTAAAGATAAACTCAATATTTTGAAACTATAT
>BLBF01000026.1:10652740-10672550 GCA_015471245.1 Laticauda colubrina | reverse complement strand
ATAGATAGATAGATAGATAGATAGATAGATAGATAGATAGATAGATAGATAGATAGATAGACAGACAGACAGACAGACAGATAGATAGATGTGTGTGATATATGTATATATCATTATCCTTAACTGTAGATAAAATGCAACTTTTTTTTTCATATAGCTCACTAGTACATTCTCTCTTCTTTGTCGAAATTTATTTTTTATGCTCACTAGAAAGTTTCAGGTAAGTCTAAAGGGATTTATAACACATGATGTTGCACCTAACTTTCTATGCAATTGTGTAAGTAGAGTATTCTACACACTCTATATATGTAGTATGTATTGCATATTTTAATTTTTGCTATTTCAATGACTTTCTGGGTGTTTTCAAAGTAGGCTTTGAAAAGATGAGATATGTAGATCCTTCAAGTCAGCACAGCACTTTCAAGTCAGCACAGCACTTTCAAACATATATTTGTGAATATATTGTGAAAAATTATATTACAGTTCTATTGTTTATTAATATAAATGAAATAATTTACAGTTATAGTAAATTTCAATTAAATTTAGTTGATGATACTAGTTAATGTTGTTATTTTCCACTCATAATTTCCCCTTCCTGTTACATTAACTGTTACAATTGTTAAAGTTCTTGGCATGTCTGCATTGGGCCTCCTAATCAGGACTCAACAATAAATAACAGACCTTCTGACACATCATAGCGTAGCTCATCTTGATGGAACCTGGCAGAAGGCTGCCAGGCATGGCGTGCCTAGATCAGAAACTTTACTGTAGAGAAAGATGAAGTCATGCACACATCATTGCCCACTGCCAGTAAGAAGATATAACTGACTTATACACCTTAAAATAATTTAAATCTGCCGTTTATCCCTCCCATTCTTACATATAATGGGATGCTTGGTGTGATGTGTATTGAACATGAACTGAATTGCTTGCATAATGATTGTCTTTGATTGTAAGTTGCCTACAGTCACCTATAGTGAGATGGGTGGCATATAATTTAAATAAATAAATAAAAATTTGGCCTATAACTTTAGCACTGTCACTATATAACCATTGACTCTTGCCTTAAACACTACAATCTGATCATACACAAACACACAAACGTACAGAGATAAGTTTTGTTGCCTTGAATTATCTTAGATTAGTCTGTGACACCTTAATTAATTCAAATTAAGAATGTATACAGAATTTTGTTTTGGTTACTTTTTCATTTTCCAAACTATTATGTACATTTTAATAGAGCCATCCTTCAAATTCCATGCTCCGCTCCCACAATACTGTCCTTACATACAAAAATACCGTAAATCAAAGTTGCATACAGAAATCCCAGGAAAATATTGTATTGTAGTCGGTATGTTTTATTTTTAGTATCTTTAAATAAAAATGATACTTAAATGCAATTCCTTTTCTTCTTGGCCAGATTTCATTTTGTGGAAAGTGGCCCCTGATGCACCTCTCAGAAAGCACTTGCATCCTTGGCCTTATAGTTTTCCCATTCCTTTCCTATTAGCCAAATAGTCTGAGTTAGCATAAGGCAGCTGGTATATTCTAAACAGCTCATGGACCTCTTGTGGAAGTTTTTCCAAAATCTCCTTGAAATGCATTAACATTCTCAGAGATGGTGTTGGATCATTTCCCAAAGAGGGAAGTAGATGTCCATTATTATAAGGGTGGTCCTTTATAATTGTTTTTTAAAAGTTGAAAAAGCTGTTTAAAGACAAGCAAATACAGTTAAATTGAGAGAAAAATTTAAATTACATATGCTATACTTACTATTTTTACACCTTATTAAAAGGGGTGGGATTCTACCGGTTCTGTCCACCCTTATAGAACTGGTTGCTCTGAAAAGCAGCAAACAGAGAGCATACATAGAACCAGGGGTGGGATTCAAAATTTATAACAACCGGTTCTGTGGGTGGGTCTTAGGTGGTGGGCGTGGCTTGATGGTCATGTGACTAGGTGGACATGGTTGGTGGTCATGTTATTGGCTGGATGTGGCCAAGTCAATGTCACTCACATTGAGACATGCATCTCCTTGTCTCATGACTGGGGATGCTGCAACAGTCTTAAGTGTGAAAAATGGTTATGTCACTTTTTTCAGTGCCATTGTAACATTGAATGGTCACTCCACACAAGCAAAGTGCCAGCAAAGGAAGGGAAAAAACCTCCACATACATTCCTAAGACAGGAAGTCTAGTCCTGCCAAGAATGTAATAAGGGTTAATGGAGAGGCAGTTTCTGTAAGCAACACCAGAATGTTTCCTTCCTACCTTCCTTACAGGATTAGGCCAGTAATTTCATCTAACAACCGGTTATCCAAACTGCTTAGAATGTTAGCAACCAGTTCTAGCTAATAGGTGAGAACTGGTAGAATCCCACCCCTGCGTTTTATGTCTGCTGCTGTTTTGGCCCACCCGCCCGCCTGGGTTCTTACCTGACCTTTATTTCCTGTGTTTTCAACTGCAGCTGCTTTGCGCGACACAGCTGTGGTTGAAAAAGCAGGAAAAAAGTGCTTTTTCAACTGCTGTGCACACGCTTGCAGCGCTGCTCAGCTGTCCAGGCAGCTAGATGACGATGGTATACATGCATGCACAACACAAAATGTAAAATCACCGAACCGGTAGTTACACTGGTTGGATCCCACCCCTACTTATTAACCCAATCTTTTAAAAAAGCAGATGGGATTGCTTTTGCTGAAACAAATGACTGGGGACTAGGAAGAGAATCTTTCAGTAGGCTTATAAGCAGGATCTCCAAAATCACTTTTCAGTGAGTCTCTCTAGATTTTTACTGATGTAACTAATTGTTCAAAAACTGAAATAGCTATTTGGGCTGTGAGAGGTTACATTCAGTTGAGTCACTCTATAAAAACATCTTCCACCAGTCCTGCTTTCAAATTATCTTGTTACTTAGGGATACATGAAATGGGATTAGGAAGAGGGGCAGATGGAGGAATTTCACTACTCACTTAAACTTTATTTTAGGGAAGCTGAAAGGCATAATAGCAATTTTTTTCTTCTTCCCTTTGCAATTTCCATTCAAACAATTCTACCGGTATTAGAGTTTGGGATGGAACTAACAATAGAAGTGAAGGTAGAAATTGATTTACTTATAGTTTCTTCAAGCAGAAGAAATTCTCAATTGAGATTTTGAGGGAAGTTGCCTTCGAGGACCGGCTCTGTGGTGTTTCTTCCTTTTGCCTGTCTTACCTCGGTAGATTACCTCATGAAGCCTGTAATTTCTACCCCTTTCCTTTCTTTATGCCTCTTGCTGCCCTTCTTTATTGATTTTTCCATCCAGCATGCTGACAGTTGAGTGGATAGCTTGGACAGTTAACATAACCTTCTCTGTTATTCTGTAAACAGCAAATAATGGCCAAAGGCAAGGACCACATGCAAGTTGTATTTAACCAATCACTGTCTTGTTCCACCACCTGCAGTGATTAATGATAAACACCTATTCAAAAAAATAAAAAGATGGAGAAAAATGAGGGAGAAAAAATACATGATTGAATGTTTGGCACAATTTAAAACTGAAAAGTTTTTTACCTTGAATAATTTTATTTTTTTTGTGGAAGGAAAAAAAATGAAATTAGCAGTACTTCTTCAGATTTGGGGGATGGTGGGGTAAGGGAAATAAATTCTTAATTGTGCACTGTTGCATATTAACATACTTCAAATACTCTATTCCTATTGGCCCCCAAATACTGGAAGCTGATTGGTGTTCTATTCGACACTGATTGGCCAATTATAGCTAGCCTATGATTGGCCACCTCAGTGGCGGGAGAATCAAGGAGCCGTCATTGGCCGCGAGCCGCAAGCAGCCTCTCTTTTAAAAGGGCTGCTATGGCTCCTGGTTCAGATGGAATCTAGCAACTAAATAAAAGAGCTGAAGTTACGCTGGTCTCAAGTCTCATTCTTCACAAACTCAACATGCACCAGTAATTATTTTTGCAAAATTGTAGACTCTACAACTCTACAACTCTACAATTGTAGACTCTGTGATTTTTTGCAACCTATGAAAGGTCACAGTGATTTCCAAGTCATTCCGAGAGAATTGGCTTTTGGAATTGCCAGCTTTTGATTGCAGAATCTATTGCCATTAGATGGAAGCAAAGAAATACAGAATACTTTATCAAGCATGAAGGTGAATATACCCAGGATAATGTTGCAGGATCCAATCTGGGTCATTCACTGGAACCAGAGGTTTTGTCTTCTGAGCTTTCAGATTCATGCTGGAAGCCCATCCTCAGGGAACCTTTCTGTGTCTTCTCTGAAGAAGTTCTGTGGGAACATAGAGAAGTTCCCTGAGGATGACAAAACATCTGGTTCCAGTGACTGACCCAGATTGGATCCTGCAATACTTTATCTTTTTGCTGCCATTAATAGTCACCCAGTGCTCCACAAATGGTTATCCTATTGTTAAAATATAATTTCAGTTACTCAAGACACAATATGAGGAAGATGTGATGGAATGTATCTGTGAATGGGGAGGTGATGTGATGGATTACGGCAGGGATGTCAAACTGGCAGCCCATGGGCTGGATGTATCAAGCGCAGGCCAAGCACACTCTGGCTCCACAAAGGGAGAAAAACGTTGCAATACATCACATGACGGCAATGTGATACTGTGAGATTGACACCCGTGGTCTACGGTTAACACAAAATGTTCCCAGAAAGGAGGGAGCACGTTCAAAGGAGAGAGGCAAGAAAGAGACAACAAAGCCTGGAGCTGGATCATGGGAACAGGAAGAGATGTAGGAGAGTCCTTCCTAGAATCTTACAGGGTATATCCATTAGAGTGGTATAGGTTTAACTTGGCAAGTTTCTGTCAATATGGTGTAAACAATTTAAAAAAAAAAAACCTAAACTTTGACTGGATTGTGTTGTTGTTCTTGGCTAGGCCTGACAGAAAAGTTTTCAATTAGCAATAAACATGCCTTGGATAAACCTCACTTATTACAGTACTACCACTGTATAAAAATCATGTCTGATGATATGGCATGATGCCTGTATTCAAATAGTGGAATACAGTATTAACAATATCATGTCTTTCATTTTACCAACTGAAAATTGGTATAATTTGGTATAATTGGCATAATTTTCCCATTATATTAGTAAACCTGGAAGATACACTGGATCTCGATATCTATGCTGGTTTGTATCTCACACCCACCATTTATATTTAATAATAGTAATTCGTTCAGGGCTGATTAATAAATGACAGAAGAAGAAAAGAATATAAATTAAAATATATTCTCTTGGGGAAAAAAAGTTTTGGTTTCACTTTCAACAGGATAGCACAGAAGAGAAGTCAAAACCCAGTCCAAAGTTCAGGAAGTCAAGCTAGGTTTATCAGCTAGTCCAAATATCACATTTTTGTGTGTTTTTTTACATGAGCAAAGTATATAGGAATGACTATCAAAGTAGGGATCAGACAGTTGCTTCCAAGAGAAAGAAGAGCCTGCCTCTTCAATCAGCCGCAGCCAGCTTTGAATTAAGACAATTACTGCCTTGCCTAGCAAGGAGCTTCACTGAGCTTCCTTGCTCTGCTCACAGAGTCCTGTGAGTCCTGTGATCTCTGCTTCAAGATTGTGAGACTGTGGCTCATCATCTTAATGCTCCAGATGTTCTGATGGTGGCTGTGTATGATCAGCCTCAAGTAATTCCTGGCTAGGTGTCTCCTGAGGCCTACATTCTACAGGTTCAGTGGAGCAACTTCTTCAGAGCGAGTCTTGGTCCATGACAGAATACATGAACCAGTAAATAAATTCATTTTTGGGAGTGAAGAACAGAATTAGAAAAAAATTCAAGATAACTCCATGTTGTTTCTCATTTCTATAAGAGGGGGCAGAGGGGTACACTGGCAAGTTTTCAAGGTTCTGCTATTGTATCCTTCAACAATAAAGGAGAGTCCAACTCGTACTTGCATACCCTGACTCCAAAGGCTGACAAAATACCCTCATGACAACTTTGCTTCAGGCTGCAGGAGAAACTGAAACCCTACCTTTTCCTTTAATATACAGTACATTCTCATAGTGCCTTTGTAGTGTTTTCTGAAGCACTTATTAAATTTTTTGCAGACTCATTATAAACCAAGGATTATCGTTTACTCATTTAACAGCATTTATATACTGCCACAATATAAAATACCCCCTTTAAAAAGTGGACTAAACTCTCTTGGATAAAGCGGTGCTTATCTGACAGCAAAGGTGATAAATTGATCAAAGAATCCAGAGAGAGTTGCAGGGTCTAGCCTGGTAGATGAGAGAATATTGTTCCAGGTCATTGCTTCCCATTCCCATTCAACAAATAATTTACTCTCCTCTCTATGATTCTATGCTATTTTATTATATATGTAAGTATATTAACTTGTATAATGTATAATATAATATGTTATATGCATATAGATAATATATAATTAAGAACCAGTTTTGTGCAGTGGTTAAGGCATCAGACTAGAAACTGGGAGACTGGGAGTTCTAGTCCCACCTCAAGCACAAAGCCAGCTGGGTGACCTTCGGTCAATCTCTCTCTTTTTAAGCCTTAGGAAGAAGGCAGTGGCAAACCACTTCTGAAAAGCCTTGCTTGACAAGAAAACTGCAGGGATTTGTTCAAGTAGACTCCAAGAATCAAATATGAGTAAAAAGAAATATATATTCATGTCACCTTACAACTGCTCCCCATGGCCCCACCAGCCACTCTGGCTCCATCATTTATACATAGGTTTAGAGCTGTTCTACAGTTCCTTCAGTTCTACTTTGCAACAGCACAAATACATTATCAAGAAGAACTGACAGTTGGGTTAAGGAAGAACCACTGAATTCAGTTTTCTGAATAAATGCCATTTGGTTGGGTTCAAGCAATATATCAAGGTAAAATGAATATGTGGCTCAATATTACATGTGAAGCCAATCTGTGGGAAGGGCAGGGGCGAAGTATTTGGAAAACAAACATCTGGGGAAAGATGTAAAACTCCTCTCCTAGCACACAATAGTCCTGATCCAAGTGGCAGGTCATAGGCTTACTTTGGACCAGTGTTTTTTAACATTGGCTATTTTAAGATGTATGAATTTTGGGAATTGTCCAGATATCTTAAAGTTCCTAAGGTTGTGAAACACTGCTTTAGATTTCTGACCTTTAAAAGAGGCTATGCTTACGTGCAATTTATGTTGCGTCGACGCGAAGTTTTCCCTCTGGTCCGCGTTCTTGGCGGGAGCAGGGACTATGATTGGTTGATGCCGTTTGACAGCCGGCTATATAAAGCGCTGTCAAACGGCATCAGCTATTGCCGCAAACTGACTGCTTGTTAGCCCAGCAGTCGCGGCAACCTTTTATTCGCTAAATAAAGATTCCTGTCAGTTGCTCCGTGTCCGCCTCGTCATTCCCATCGCTCCACAACAATTTACATTTTGGAACTCTTCACCGGCTACTCTTAGAAAGAAGGCGTGTATTTTGGAGTTATGTGGAACATTCTGGAAGAATTTCCTATGATGCATCTCTGTTCTTTTTCAAGTACAGCACAAGTTTCTCTATGCAGTTATTCTGTGAGTAGCAGATTTAAGTTCAGGTTCTCCCGCCTCCCTCTTCCTTTTATCTTTTGACTTTACTGTAGCAAGCCAAGCATCACAAAAGCTGATTTTTCTTACGGTGGTCATGTCAACAGTTTTCTATAGTGATATCTGAACTGTCAGCTCTTATTTCCTATATAAGTGTTCTTTTTTGCTAAGCTACTAGCAGATCCTGGTATTACTGGCCCCATTCTGTCATGACTGTGGTATTTCCTACTGTTCCTTGTTCTGCTGCTATCTCCATGTCCCTCCCCAACTTTACTCTTTCACAAAAATTATGCAGTCAGCACATTATTCCTCTAATAGGACCTGTATGTGGAATTTTCCAAGTATGTCTTTTTTTAAAGTAGAAACTTTGCACCAAAGAATGCTTGTTCCTCAAAAGAGTAGGTCTTCGCATGTGGCCTATATGTGCATTTTGCATCTTCATCATTACCATGTCATGAAGTGCATCAAGTTCTTTTCATACCACATGTATCTTCTAATGGGACAGCTAGAGTAGTATCTTTTTTAAGTCTGCTGAACCTAAAATAAGTTGGATGATATCCCATGATCCTTGCATTAGATACACTCTGCCAGAGGTGTCAAACTTGAGTTCATTGAGGGCCACTTCAGGGTTGTGTTTAACCTCAGGGGTTCAGGATAGACATGGCCAGGGGGGCATGGCCAGCTGGACATCACTCATGTTGGTGCCTGTGGTGGCCAGACTGCTTTGCCAGTGAAAACGGGTTCCTGAACTCCATTTTCAGCTGCAACAGCTTCCTGTAACCCTCTGCCAGCGAAAACAGCTCAGGAGGGCCACATGCAGCTTTCCCGAGCTCTATTTTCACTGGTAGAGGCACTGCAGGCCATTCTTTCACTGTTTCCAGGGCAGCTCCATGGCCAGATCCCATGGGCCCCCCTAGCCTTGAGTTTGACACCCCTGCACTATGCTGAGAATGTATGGGTAGGTAACACAAGCACATTTCACCACATAGTGATGTCTGGGTTAGTGGAGCTGCCATGGATGCTGCCAAAATGTGTTATGTTGCTATTGTCATTACTTGTTAGCTGTCAGTTTTTGATCAGATGTAATTCCAAAAACAATGCAACTGTCTTATGACAATCTTAATAGCTGCTGTTATCATGGTACCAAAATATTATTTTGAGTATCATTGTTGGTATGAAGATACAGTAATTAGAAACAAATGTGGTAACTTTCTATAATATTTCTTAGTTGCATCATTTAATCTATTAGGGAAAAAATATAAAGTCTTCTGTGTTTCCTTTTTAATGGTTGATACTTTCATGGATGAAACAACAGCAATATGACTAAAGTATGAATCTTTTTCACTAAAAGCTGAGTTCACTTACAAAAAGCTTAGTCAATGGTGTTAGGTTATACAATCTGAACTGTAACCCAGATTCAACATTTTTTAGAGTGGATTCCTCCTAAATAGCATGACTGAAACTTTGCAAATAATTAATATATGGTGCATATAACTATTTCAGGTGCTTCGTTATTAGTAGAGTAAAGCTGTCCGTTGAAGAAAGAAACAACTTATTTTAAGTATTACCGTAATAACCTCTGCAGGAGGTGGGGACAGCTATTTTAATGTCCACACAAGCAATTCTATTGAAAGAGAAACACAAAGTAATAAACATTCAAGAGTTAAAGATCTAGTTATTAAGCAGAGTGATTTATGCACTTTATCAGAAAACATTGAAAAATCTATGGCTGTTGCTGTTCCTTAAAGCCCAAATGCACTAATCCAAGGATTAAATTAGATTATTTCATATCAGAACACTAAAGTATAAAAGTTCCTCATTAATGTTGTTTTTGTCCTTATAATGGTTGTCAGCTGACATTTTGTTCACAATATTAAAATTCACATTGTCACACTAGATGGCTTTGATCTTGAAAAGTCAGTCTTGGTTATTATCTGGGTTGGAGAATTCCTAGAGCTGTAAAATGAAAAGTAAGTCTCTCTCTCTCCCTCCCTCTCCCTCCCCCCCGTCTGGCAAACCATTTTTTCATTTATATTATTATTAGTTCATTGCAATTGTCATCCATTGTAAACCAATGTTCAGACTAGATTTGCCATTTTTTTTCTGATACCCTAACTCTAACCCTAACCCTATTCTAAGGACCTGGGATGTGGTTATTTGAAGGTCTTAAATCGCAATGTATAAGCTATTCTGAGCAAGCTGCCTTTTGCAATTGACTGATGGCAATTTTGTCAAGGCCAATGGTAGTGCTTCAGATGTTTTGGGGTTACACAAGGTGCTTGTTATCATTGGTATTATTTTTGTTTTCTTTGTTATAATCGTTCTACTTCTATTGCTAGATTTTTGTGTTTTGTTATTTTTTTCTAGTTCTTTCTCTTTTTATTCTGCTATCTCCAGCTAGAGCCACATGGACCCTTTTATTTATTTATAATCTGTCTTTATTTTTTTACAAATAGTTCAAGACAGCAAACATATCCACTACAGAGAGTGTGACTGGTTGAAAGTCACCTAGCTGGCTTTTGTGACTAAGGCAAGACTTGAACTCATGTTTTCCCTTTTTTAGACTGATGCCTTAAAACTATGTGTCAAAGAGCTCTTATTTTGCATTGCTTTGATGATTGTTTGACACTTTCTCTACTCTTGGATTTAATAAGGATCTATAAAATTCCTAGAAGAGTCAAGGATATTGGCTGTCTCAGCACTAACTTATTAATGTACACATTTTGCTGCAGCAGTTTTATTATCTATAGCAACCGGTAATTTTTCTAACGTTAGTGATAGTCATAATCCTTTTCAACTTCCTTCCCTAAAAACCTTAATTGTCCTGGACATGCACACAGATGTATCTTCCTGTATCTGCAAGTATATTTTTAAAAATGAAAATAATATACTCTATATGTATGTCTGTACTTCCAAGATTTTAAAATATTACAGTTTTTACTTTAGAAATTCTGGAATTCTTGTAGGCTGAAAAAGAAAAAAAATACAGTGGAAATCAATTTTTAATTCATGCATTTTACTATTGTTTTACTTATAATTATTTTATAACATAATTATTATATTTGTAAGCTGCCCGTAGTCACCTTGAAGTAAGATGATCAGCAAAGAAAACCAACCAACAAACAAACAAATAAAATTTTCTGGAAGTTGAAATGATTTTTAAGATTTTTATACTGAAATTCTGAATTCAGAAAATAAAAAAATAGGAGCATATTGCTGATTAAAATTATTACAGCATCACATAATACCAACTCTGTGAGGATCACAAATGTAATTGTGGCACATGAGCTGAAATCTGCTCACACAAAGCAGGAATTTGAGGAATCTCCAAATAAGGTTTTTAGGACACACAGGAAACTAAACAGTTAAAGAAGATCCTGGCATTTCTATTTTATTAGATGAAATTTCTTATTTTTCTACAAATATATAATTGGGCTGTACATAATGTCACTAGAATCAACTGTAGCCTGTTAGTATTAATTCAGATAAACTAAATATTTTATAATAAAGAGTGGTCAGGAGATCTTGATTTCTCAAGTTGCAGATCTGTTTCCTCAGGCTAGCTGTTTTCCTCCCAGAGACAACACAGGTCTGACAGAGAATTTGCAATTGCAACTTGCTTGAGTTCAGCTCAGCTGGTTTAATGTCATAAAGACCATCCATGCTGACCTCTTCACCCCCACATCAATTGGAATTGCCTATTGGGTAGGAGTAGAACTGACCCAAAACAGTGCTCAGCAAACAAACCGAAAGAATAGCCTGGTCAATGGTACCAAAAGCAGCCAATAAACCTAAATTAAAAAACAAGAGTATACTCTTCACATACAGTTCCACCAAAGATTCATGAGTCTGACTAAAGAAAAAGTCTAGATAATATGAACAATTTGTCCACAAAAATAAAGCTGTGAGCATAATGAGTGAGTAATACTGTGTTTCTCCAACAATACGGCCTCCACCAATAGGAAGCCCCACCATGTTTTATAGGCATTCAATTTATAAAATCAAATTAAGACCCTCCCCCCAAATTAAGGTCTATATTAAACATGCAAAATAAAGGGGGAATGGCGGGGGGGGGTTGCATTTAGGAAGTACTTGCATGCCTGGATATGGTGCTGCCTGTGTTGGCACTTCATACTGGTAGACCTTCCACCACTATTGCTTTTCCTTCTCCCTTGCTGCTGTGGCGTTAGAGGAACGCCGCGGCATTTGGCGCAGCCATGTGCAGCCAGTCAGGGCTCCTCCCTGCAACCGGAGTCCTGAGGAGACACTTGGCTTCAAGCGCTCCCGTCGCCGCGTTCTGAGGGATGGAGCTTGCCCGAGAGGATCTCTCCCTCCCTCCCCCCCCCCTCTCTCTCCACAAGGTCTGCGCTGCAGCTGAGGAGGAGGAGGCTGCAGCCAGTTCCTTCTGCTTGCTGAGAGGTGAGGAAACCGTGGCTTTGCACAGCAAGTGAAGCGCTGCTCGCCCGGGCGCGATTTGGGAATGAGGGGCAGGAGGAGGCATGCACGCACCCGCGGCTCGCTTTCCCAGATCTGCCCAGCCCGCACGGCTCTGGCGCGGCCCTGGTGGGATGAGTAGAGGGCGAGCGCCTTCCCTCGGAACACGGCGATGGGAGCGCCTGAAGCCAAGTGTCTCCTCAGGGCTCCGGTTGCAGGGAGGAGCCCTGACTGGAAGCACATGGCTGCGCCAAATACCGCGGCGTTCTTCTAATGCTGTGGCAGCAAGGGAGAAGGAAAAGGTCTCCCGAACCCCAAGATGTCACCACCCGCTCACTCGAGGATGCAAGGGGGGAAATTAAGTCACCCCCCAAAAGACGGCCTAGCCGTTTTTTCGGGGGTCAAAAAAAATATAAGACCCGGTCTTATAATGTGAGAAACACGGTAGAAGAAACCTTCCCACGAGATAATGGCCACAGAAATCTGCCTTTTATTTGTAGGTGACAAATAAGAATGCTGAATTAAATGGCGAGAGGTGGTTTGAGTTCCTTCAGCGACAGACAGAAATCCATGATTGTGCGCAGTTTCGGTCTGGGCTCGCCACTGGAGCGCCCCAAGCCAGCTGGTTTCGGGGCTAAGCTAGTTTCGGGGCTAAGAGGGGAGAGACTGCCAATGTGGTTGAAGAGACCCCCATCTCTCCTCCCCAGCTGGCCATTACTCCCTTTCCTGAAGGCGGTTGCAGCGGTGGTCAGAAATGGCCACCTCAAAGAACTTGACTGGAAAAGAATGTGCAGGAAGAAGATAAGAAGTGAAAGTTTTGGCTGACCAGGTTAAATTGCAAAAGCAACAACAAAGGTACCCTGGAATTTAAACTTACAAAAAAAATAACATTGCTCCCAAAAAAGAGTCGGAAGCAGCGAAAGTGAAAAGGGAAAGGTTTGGTTTTTTTTCTTTTCTTCTCTCTCTTTCCCTATACTGGCAACTAGGAGACTTAAATAAGAAATTGGAAAAATCTGCTTTGACATCAACAGGCAATTAAGCTGAAAATAAAACAAAATGTCAAAGGGATAATGAAGATTTCTGGACACTATTTTTTTTTTTTTATAAGCAGGAAGGGAGAGAAAAAGAATAAAAAGGCAGGATCTGGAAAGAGGGAGGAGACTGCCTGGAATTATAAAGAATCTACTGTAAAACTTCAACAAGACTTCTGAAAGATACATTTTAACTGAAACTTTGCAATGAAACCTAGGAAGAGAAAGTGAAAAAGAGCAAAAAGAAAAAGCTTGCATGTATTTGGATTACTTGGTGATCTTTGGATTCTTGGTTATTGCATTTGAATGACTAAAATTCATCGTGTGGTTGTTTAAAAATTTATACAATGGCACTACTTCTGTATGAATTGAAAATGGAACTTAAAAAGTATAAAGAAGATGCACAAGAAGGGAGGGGTTCTTTTGGCTTCGTTTTTCAATTCTTAGAAATGGAGATTTGGAACCATGAGAAACAACAAGAAACGTCTGCAAAACAAGAAGACTGGGACAAAGAAGAAGCCATCTTTAATGAACAAGTTATGAACAAGTGTGGGGAAGAAAAAGGAAAGAGAATGGAGAATTTAAGACTTAAAAAAACAACCAAAGAAAAGAAAAATAATTCAAAAAATAAGTATAATGCTGGAAAGCAACAGAAGTGGGGAATACAGAAGAGAGAAATAGAGGTAGAGAGACAAGGGGGTAAAAAGATGAGAGAGAAGACGAGAGAGAAGAAGAAAAGGAAAAGAAGTTACAAAGGACTGGAACAAGATATAGAGAAACAGGACCTATTTAGAGATAATGGGTGAAAATTTAACCGAAAAAGGGATTCTATAAAGGTACATAAGGTTGTATTGTTATATTAGTAATAGAAATAACTTTAGAAAATTGGAAACAATGTATGATTAAAATGAGGGATAAAATAGTTAATGTAATTTAGTGAAATGTTTGTTAATAAAATAAATGAGAAAATTGAATTTGGAAGGGATGGGAATATTTTAATTAGTTAACGTTTTGTAGAACATAAGTGAAGAGAGGGGGAATTAATTATGGAAAGCTTATAATTGTTCCCATAGAAGTATGATATTTAATTGAAAAGTAATGTTAAAGAAGTTAAGGTTTTAATGAATATTAATATTAATGATAGAATTGAATTGGAATGGAATGTGTTGTTTTAATTACATATATTTATAATTTTTTCTTTTTTTTAAGAATATAGTGTGTATTTTAAGAATGTACTAAGCAGAATCCAAATGGAAGTTATGTATTATATTGAATGTTATAACTTTAGGGTATATATTGAAGCCTAAATAAGAGTTAAATGGATAAACTTAAAAGATATAAAGACGTCATACTCCAATCAGTAACTACAGGAGTGATTTTGTTTAATGAGAAAAGATAATCGATAATTGAATCAGGACAGACAAAAATATAAATATAATGATTTGAATTGAGATGAGATAATTGAAATAAAATTGAGAAAATTAAAAGAGGGGAGAAGCTATGCAGAAAATGTAAAACAGTGATAAGATATGGAACAGAACATAAAAATGAGCATGAAATTGAATTTGTGTCTGTATGAAGAAATGTAACCCGGGATTACGCTACTTTCAGAAAGGATGTTTTATTTGTATTTTTTTTTGTGAAAACTCAAATAAAATTTACAAAAAAAAAAAAAAGAATGCTGCATTAAATGGCATGGAAAAATGCTGCACTAGTTTGAGCTGTTGAGGCAATAATTTGTTGTCCATCAGACTCATGAGGCTTAACTAATGTTTTGTGAACCATATCAGCTAGAATATCCTTTTTCTACCATGATTTCCAGATGATTAGCTTTTGACAAAAGAAAAAGAATTTTCAGTAAGGTAAAAATTCTGGAAGCCTTAATCAACTGACAAATCAGAAATCCCTTCTGCAGTTCCCTGATTCATGAGGCTACATCTGTCAGTATCATTTTCCTGTTGGATGATTACTTTTCATTGTTTAAATTTTTCCCCTTTATTTGCCCTATGCACATGCAGAAAATAATGGGTTATTGCAGGTTTCATCATAGAACTTTAGTTTTAATAGCAGGCTGGAACTATTATTTCAAATGAAAACCTCATCTTTTTAAGGATGTCATCAGTATGGTCATTTGTTGGGTTGTTGCACTATACCAGACCACATGATTGTCTGGTTTTATGAACCCAGAGAATCATGGCTTATTCCATAATCTAAGCCATGTCAGCCTATTTCTATGGATGGGAGGGGGAAACTGTTTTCATATATTTGAATTGCATTACTGCAACCCTAATTTTAAAAAGTTTTATTTCGATAATTATTTGACAGCTTTAGTCTAGAATGAATACATACAGAAGTACTATATATTGCTTGTCATTTTGACAAACTGTGAAGAACATACCTTTCAAAATGGTCTCATAAAAATGGGACTCTGCTTATCATAGCCTGGACTGTAATATTGTAGAAGGCCTTTCATGTGAATAATCTAATAAACAAAATTCTTTGTATAAATATTAGGACAAATTTCCATCTTTATGCATGGCAGATGACATATTAAATTCCTATTTAGGGGATTTTTTTTTTTGTCATGATGTGTGATATTTCCAGCAAACTCCAAACTATAAAGCATACATTTTGAGGATAATACTGTTATTAAACATAATTAATGCTACTGTCAAATTATTCATGGTGTATATGAATCTGTCAATCTGAAAATAATGTTTATTTTGTTTCACAAAGTTTTTGTCAAAAGCGTTATGCTTACAATCCATGCTTTTTAATTTGGAGTTTGATGGGAGGGTCTTCTAATATAACATGTCATGGTAATACCACAGATATGCAGGATGCCACTTAGTGCAAAACTGTTCATAAATCAGTCCACTTAATCAAGTGAACATAAACTTCAGGTGTTACTATAACTGAAGAAGAGATACTTTCAGAAGTAATCCATATAGGGTAGGCCCAAAAAATAGCATAGACATCATGATATGATTGTGCAAATGTAAGTTATATCAGTTTCGCAGCTGATGCACATTCTATAATTCCCATCATTTGTTGTGACTTCTACCAGACGCTTATGTCATTCACCTGATAGCATGTAGAAGTGAGGATACGAGCAAGGAGGAAAATAATTAAAATTCAGTATGGAGCAGGACCTGTATCAGGAAGCTGAATCTCCTAAATAAGCAAAACTATTGCAGGGGATAAACTTTTCACTGGCAATAACTGGATTCACAGATTTCATTAAGCCCAACTTTCTTTTAGTCACAGATTACTCGGGCAAGACATAATGTGTTCTATATGTAAAGTGGGTGACTCCAAATCTGCAAACCTGATTGGTCAAATAAAATGAACATTGGATTGGTTCACTAGGAACCAATCCAAAGAGCTGCTAAAAGGCGGCAAATCTAAACAACTGCCATTGGCTGCAAGCAGGCAAGCCAGCCTGTATAAAAGGCTGGCCTCGGCTTCAGCCAAGTGTTCCTATTTACTGACTAGTTAAAGAATAAAGTATGTGTTGTTGGAACCCGGTCTACCTCGTGTGTTTTCCGAACAAAACATAATGGCTTGATTGATACATATTACAATGAGACCTTTCAAGCCCCAGTACAGTTTAGCACAGTACATAAGCTCGGCACTTTAGGCACCAGTCTATTTTTATTGCAGAAACGAAGATTCAAAGATCCTTCATATTTTTCCCCTACTGCAAGATTCTAGAAAGTATAATTGCTGGTTATCTTGAGAAATAAAATGGAAAAAGCCTTCAAAAAGATTTTACATAGATTTTTGAAGTGTAAAGGTGCTTCAGTAGATCTGTCGTAGCATATGATTCTATTAGTGCTCTTGTTAATAATAATGCTAAAATTTGGAAAATACAGTGCAGTTCTAGATGCAAGGAGAAGAATTCAGGGATGTAAAACTATTTCAACTGAGTCTTCCATAAATCTTTTGTTTGGCTTGTCTTGCTTTTCTTTGCTGGGATATAGTATTTTATTTTGTACTATAGATTTTCCATACATTAACTTTTTCTCATTAAACAAAGATTGCATTTCCCATTTTTTAAAGAAAAAAAACTCACAATGCACCGAAGACCTTTTCTTTTATGAATTCGATAAAATTCCTGGATTGACATCTCTTTTCGCTAGATGCAAGATTGTTTTGTGCTAAACACTTTTACAGCTGGGATTCTTCTGACTTGCTACCTGGTGGTATTTTTTGTGTGCTTTGAGTTAATTATTTATATACAGACCTCTAATAACATTTCTATTTTATCTTTTAACCAACATCAGATATTATTCTATATATGTAGATGTCTATTAGAATTCTAGCTTGTTCTCTGCACTTTTTCCTGCAGGCATATTTATTATAAATAAAAATCTCCAGAATTTAAAACAATGTGTTATTAATCTAGGCATAGATAATGTTAAAAAGCTTCTAAAATGTAAATATTTAATTATTCATTATAACATTCTGTTCCAAATAGTTTTGTCCAGCCACTCTTTTGCTTGACCCATCATTTTCAGTAACTGAATTAATTAAATTAATTTATGAAAACGAAGACGCAATTTGGTGTAGTGCAGAGGTGGTATTCAACAGGTTCTGACCAGTTCTGGAGAACCAGTAGCAGAAATTTTGAGTAGTTTGAAGAACCAGAAAATACTACCTCTGACTGGCCCCACCCCCATCTATTCTCTGCCTCCCAAATCCCAGCTGATCAGCTGGTCTTCTTTTGTTGCCCTGCACAGGAGAACGGAGCTGGAAAGCAGGTTAGTGGGTTGGGGAGGGAATGGGATTTTGCAGTAATCTTCGCCTGCCACGCCCACCAAGCCACGCTCACAGAACCTGTAGTAAAAGTTGTTCAATACCACCACTGGTATAGTGGTTAAGACATTAGGTTAGTTAACTGGAGAACCAGTTTTAATCCATTTTAGACATGAAAACAGACTGAATAACTTTGGAGCAGTCACTCTCTCTCAGCTTAACCCAGCCTAACCTCACAGGGGTTAGGAGTACTAGGTATGTTTGCTGCCTTGAGTTATTTATAAAAAGCATAAAGGTGAAATAAAAATAAATAAAATAAATAAAATGGCTGCATTCAAATAGTATAGGTAAAGGTAAAGGTTCCCCTCGTACATATGTGCTAGTAGTTTCCGGCTGTAGGGGGCGGTGCTCATCTCCATTATAAAGAGCCAGCACTGCCTGAAGATGTCTCTGTGGTTATGTGGCCGGCATGACTAAATGCCAAAGGCGCATGGAACGCTGTTACCTTCCCACCAAAGGTGGTCCCTGTTTTTCTACTTGCATTTTTTACATGCTTTCAAACTGCTAAGTTGGCAAAAGCTGGGAGAAGTAATGAGAGCTCACCGCATTATGCGGCACTAGGGATTCGAACCACTGAACTGCTGACCTTTCAATCACATAGTATAATAATCCCTAAATTCAACTGAATGAACCAACTGGCTCATTCACAGAACCATCTACATTTATTGGTGTCAAGCCTTGCCAAGTTGGCAAATTCAGGAAACAAGAAGCACTTGGATTTTTACTGCCAGTAGGGTAATATAACAGAATCTTGAATGCCTACTAAAGAAATTCTCTTATATACCAGTGTAATTAAAGCAGTTGTCTCTCAGTCTCTTTCTCATGGTTCTCCACTCTCCTGCACTTGGTAATCTCTTCTATAATGGGCCTGTTCCCTCCATTAACTGTCTTAATGTGGTTCCAAGGTCTATTAGAAATTCCATCACAGTAGACCAGGCACAGCAGCGTAATAAACTAGCCAAGCATATGTTAGCCTAGCATAATGTTCTGAGCCCAGCCCAGAAGAAACTTTTCTAGAATTAATATTTAAGATAGCCATCAAACCTTTTTTTTAATTTTGTGTATATTATAATAGAGCTAATCTACAGTATTACTGTAACATATTATAACCGCAGAGTTGCCTAGCAAACTGGGTTTCCTTCAGCATATAAAGCAGCAGTTTTTGTCTGTGGTAGGGATTTTCTTTAAGTGTACAAACCAGTTACATGAGTTGTACATATCATGAAAAAAATATAAATTACATAGAATTATTCAAGTCAAATTATCTCCAGTGTGCTTGAGCTTGATGTAAATATGATGCAATTTATTAATTATCCATATTTTCCCCCTCATCTATTCTATTGTGCAGCTCTATATTAGTTATAAACTAATAACACACACAAATACGCACAAACACTCACACACATATACTGTAAACTTTTCTTACAAAATTATGCTTCACTTTTAACATACATCACTCATTTAAAATGAGAGAAAAATGGTACTTAGAGCGAGAACCTATTTTCCCTGATCCTAGTTTTACTTTAACCTCCAAAGATTGGCTGGTTTACACTCTGGTATTTCCAGAGAAACAGTTGTTCTATTATCCAGCTCATCTCATTTCATTATTAAAATGAAGCTGGGATTAACTATGCTCTCCTGACTATTTCCACATCTGTTAGGTTTGTTAGAATACATTGCTAAATAGAAAGGTTCACATCTTTAGAAGTCATAGAGAACCAACAGCTAATTAAGACTTAGTAATAGGTAGTTGTTCATAGAGAACTAGCTATTGATTAGAGCTTGGTTGAGAGTTAATAATTGATGTCTACTTCTGCTCTCTAATATATATTGCAAAGCAACCATCTTTCTTATAAAAGGGATGGTTAGGAAAGCAACCCAAATGAACTGTTTCTGTAATGTAACTGTAAGGAAGAAGATAGATAGATAGATAGATAGATAGATAGATAGATAGATAGATAGATAGATA